>VZRO01000621.1:97707-145392 GCA_013397915.1 Daphoenositta chrysoptera | reverse complement strand
TCAGTAGTTCTGGTCTTGAGGCTGGCTGCTCCTTCAGATGTGAAATGAACAGAGCAAAAGAAATACACTCGAAGTATATACAGATAGATTTATATATATATACATATATATATAATTATTATTTATATATATATAAATATATATTTATAGGTATATGAGTGCATATATATACGCACACACGGTGTGTATACGTGCATATATATGCTTATTCATATATATGTAGATATATAGATAGATGTGTATATGTGGTATATACGTATGCGTATGTAAATGTATGCGTGTGTATATGTATATATTTCGACCTTTGGAATAATTTCTACACAAAAAGCGTGATTGGACATTGGGATGGGGTGCCCAGGGAGGTGGTGGGGTCACCGTCCCTGGAGGTGTTTAAGGCAAGCCTGGACGTGGCACTCAGTGCCGGGGTGTGTTTGTCATGGTGGTGATCAGTCATAGGTCGGGCTCGGTGATCTCAGAGGTCTTTTCCAACCTAATTGATGCGTGAAGCATCTGCACGAAGCAGAGCTGCCCAGTAACCTGTGCTTTAATAAGCATTTTCCATTTCATCGGGGAATACTATCTGGTGTGTTGCAAGGCAGTGGAAAGCTGATTCTGATTTTCATTTCAACATCTAAGGAGGGCAGACTTTAAAGTGGCCATATTCCTTCTGGTGAAGTGATTGACAAAGATTTTATTCCTTGCTTAAAATTCTTCATTTCAGTATCTTGCAAGTAGCAAATGTGGGCAGTATGTTGACATTGGAATTCTAGCATCTGATTTGCAGAAAACCTACAGGTGAGCCAAGATTTGTCTTCTTATATCCTGTGTTCAAAATGTAGAATGTATTAGTTTGTTATTTTGCATTCATTATAAAAATTATAATTTTCTGTATGTTAACTTGATGGCCAGTTGATGAGGTTGATTGAAGCACTGAGATTGTTTCCCCTCCAGTGTTTTCCTCTACTGATGTATTTAATGACTCATATTTTATTAATGCATTGGCAGTACGAGATCTAATTGTGATTTGGGGTTTTTATGGGTTGATTTCTTTGTTTTAAATAAAGAGCTTCAGATTCATTGCAGCATGTTGGGGTTTACCCCAGTGAGTTTAAAACATGAGGGAAAATAAGACTTCAGTGCAGACATGGTGCAGAGATACAGGATCCAGTAAGGCAGTAATATCTTGCTTGGTTACTGAGCAGGACAATCATGTTTTCACAAAGGTAGTTTTTAATAAGAACCTGTGTGGAAGCTGGGGAATCAACTTCCCATGTACTTTTTCCACTGGGAATGACACTATGTTGAGGGAAAAATCAGTTGGGGTAACGTGTTTATTTTGTTTTTTTTCAGTGTAGATTATGGACGAAGAAAAAGAAATGCCTTTAGAATACAAGTTGCAAAAGGTAGATCTGTTAATATTGTGTCCAAGATGCCAAATTCTTTGATTATGCTTTAACTGTTAATTCTTAACATGGTTGAACTTTTTCTTGCAGTGTTTGAAATAATCAGTAATGAAAAAGAACGTGAAGATTTGGCAGTTTTAGAATCTGAACATGTGGCAAAAAGAGCAAGACAACAAGAGAAAAATGAGTAAGAAGAATTTTTACTACTAGGTTAATAATGCCATTGCTATTATCTTTTCTTTAAAGCTTTCTGTTTCTGGTTTATTACATTTTGGTTTTTCAAAGTTGCAGGTGGATCCTTGATTTCCCATAGGCTTGTCTTCTGGAAACCCTTCTGTCACTGAAGACAAGCAGATACTAGAGCCAGTCGTGATTTCTCTTGTAGGGAACATACAGCCCTGAATTAGTGGGCAACCTTATGGCTTCCTTGATAGTTTTGCACATAATGCCCTGTTCCTCATGTGTTTCAGTTCCTTTGTTTTGTGGTTAATCTTTCTTGGGTGTGAGGGATACTGGCCACATCTGAGAGATGAGGCTACAAGACAGGCTATTCAGAGTAAATCACCAGTGGATGAGAGATTGGAATGAAGATTTCCTGACTCCTACCCCCGTTCATAATCTCATGGAGCCGTTGTGTTTTCTCTAACCTAGGATAGATATTAAGGATCTCATGGGAAAGTAGGACACTGTTGTCAGAAAGATTGGTCTGGTTCAGCAGTGATTTGCTCCTACTTCCTTTGGTGAGCTGAATCAGAACCTACATCACTTTTTTATAGGTCTGTCTTTCAGATAGGTTGACAAATTGATCCAACGCATCACACGCTTGGAAAGGATGCATTTCTAAACTTTTCATTGCAGAAGATTGAGAGCATGGGAGTCAGGAATTTCTCTCCAGCATTAGGCTACATATCATGGTCATGGGGAACCACATTGTGGAAATTGCTTTTGTTTTATTTTACGGATGTCTCACTTGCAATTCTGCTCTGATAAATTAATAGTTTTTGTCTTCCTTCCATGTTAAGGACTATTGGAAGTAGCACAGATGACTCTGATTTTGATGATTATCCAGAAGATCTAGTAAGTTGTATTTTATTATGATTGTCTGTATTTGTATAATATATGATTCTGTGTTGTGAAATTGCACTTGAAGAGTTTAAAAGGGGAGATAGAGTCTAGTCAGGGTTGGCAGTTCCAACTGAGAATCTGTGGAGCTGGAAGAAGGCTGTTTTCTGAAGGAAACAGAAGAACTTGTCGTGGGGAATCACTTTTGAGAAGGCACACTGAGGGCCTGAAGGAGTTGGCTATCAAATGGATGAAGTGTTTGAGGGAACCAACATTTCTAACTACTGCCAAAAGAGGTGCATGTCCATTACCAGGAGTCATTCCAGGGTAAATTGTAAAAGCCCCTTCAAGCAGCACATGCAGTTTTATATGCAGTCATTTGATTTTCAGAGGAGTAGGTTGGCAGGTACATTGCCTGTTTTCTCCAGCAGGGATAATGCTGAATTATGTTTATGAAATAGTTTTCATTGGCCTCAATAATCTAAGTTATAACCTGTCCCGTGTATTTTCTTTTCAAATGTGTGAATCTGCAGTCTACAAATCACATGAACAGTTCCCTGCTGAGCTTGTACAAAAAAGGAAATCCTGATTCTGTTCCACCCACTCCAAAAAATGAGCCAGTGGAGACCCCTCCTCCTGTGAGAACAGCACCTCAAACAAGCACCCTGACACCAGAAGCAAGAGGGGAAAGAAGAATCTCTGATAGTGGCTGGTTCATTGATAAAACTCCTGACGGGAAAGACTTTTTCATTGACCTCTCTGAGGATAGAGAAGGAGAGGAAGAGAAACTGATTTCTGAGGTACTTTGTGTTTCACAAACCCAAGGTGTTTTAAGTAGATGTATGAATAGAATTGGCCCATTTCAAGCATGTTTGTGTAAGAGGTAGAAAGTGACCAAATAATGAGTTTCTTCCAGATTGTTTTGAGGGAAATGTAGTGCTCAGTATTAGGGAGGCCCAGATTAGTGCCCATACTGAGAGAAAGATGAATGGAATGTAGCTGTTAACTTATTCCATTTGCCAGTGACCAGCCTGCCTGGCTTGTAGCTTGCTGTAGCCATAGCAGGTGGTGTTCCTTAGCCAGTGGTAAAGTCTAAGTGACCCTGGGGGAAAACAGGAAACTACCTTTTATTTCTTTTATCCCATAAAAGTCTTTCTCTCACATGCAGTTAACTTGTGTTAGGACGGAATAATTTTTTCTTACACCCCCTTACTAGTAATAAAAATTTTTTCCAATGGAGTGAATACATTCATAGAGTTTTATTCATCCCCAAAGTGGATTCCTCCATGGCATGCAAATAACTGGTGTCTGGTTTTGGTTGGTAGTTCCGAGGGGTTTGGTTTGGTTTGGTTTGGGTTTTGGTTTTTTTGCTTACTTCTGTGTTCTGGTAACAAAAAAAAAAGTGACTGTTGTAATTAGCCCCTTTAAATAAAGGCAAATACTAAGTATGAAAAAGATTTTCTACAAAAAGAATGGGATAAATTCCTGCCTTGCTTATCTTTATTTATGTAAGATGTGTAAGTTAAGTATCATAGACTCATGTTTTGTTCTTTTAAGTTTTTGCAGAAGTTCACTGACTTGGAAGGTTTTGCATATATAATTCTGGTTTTATGTCCTAGAAATCAACAGAATTTTCTGTCTTGGAGAGTGAAAGAAAGAAGACAAAGGGCAGAAGAACAAAAAGAAAAAAAGAAGCATTTCCAGATGTAGATGGAGAAATTGAATCCATATTGCTTAAAAAAGGTGAGAAGTTATTTTTGGTGTGTTACTCCAAACAAAGAGATGTTGTAACAAACAGATGGAATCTGTTACCAGAGAAGTATTTTCTGATGTCCAGAGAAGTGACCTCAGGCAGTTTTTAAAAGAAATTTAGCCTTAATGTTGTACTAAAAAAATATTGCAGTCCTGTGTCTACTACTAAAAAGTAGTACTACTCTGTGTGCTTAGCTATTTGTTTAGGCTGAGTACCTTTCTGTTCAGTATTAGCAACTACATTTATACCATGGCTAAATTTGTGTGACTTTTCCTCCTTAACAGTGAGAAGTAAGGGATCAGAGCTTTACCACCCTTCAGTGAAGTTTGAAGATGTAGGAGGCAATGATGAAACATTAAAGGTTAGTTAAAATTTTATTTGTGGGCTACAGGATGCACCAAAGAAAATGCCACATTAAAAATGACAAAGAAGAAATACTGCAGAGTTCACCTGCATGGCACTCAGAAAAGCTGCTTATACCAACAGCAACAAGGTTGTTGGTTTTATTTTGATTAATCTTTCTGTAAGTAATCACTGAAATCAGGTTGATAAACAGAACTTTATTTTGCCCTGTCTATAAGAATAGCAATCTATAATACTAATTTCTGCAATTTAAATGGAGCTCCTTGTTCTTTACAGGAAATATGCAAGATGCTCCTCCACATCCGTCATCCTGAGGTCTACAACCACTTAGGGGTGGTTCCGCCTCGGGGCTTTCTTTTACATGGGCCACCAGGATGTGGGAAGACACTGCTGGCACAGGCAATTGCTGGGGTGAGATGGCTTCACATTTACAGCTTCTTCCTTTTTTGAGTTGCATTTAGAGGGAAAGAGAATAATCTTCCTTCATAATAGACTAGAGCTTTTCATGTTAGCCATCCTGTGATAGTCTCAAATATGTTAATCTTTACTTCCTTTGTATGAATTCCATCTGAATCTTTACTTGATAGAACCTCATGTGTAAAGATGAGTCATAGTGACGAGGTTTTGTGTTTTAACTGTTTTGAGGCATTCCCAGAACAGCAATACAGGCACAGGTGTTGAGAAGGGTATAACTGAAAGATAATTTTGATTAAATTTACCACACCGTTTCAAGTCTAGACTCAACCTTTCCACCTTTTATGAGGCATTACATTGATTCTGTTGGGTGGCATCTGTTAAATAGCTGACTTCTGAATTCCAAAACTGGAAGACTGTGTCATACTGATGTTTTCAGAGCATATAACACTATTGGTGTTAATAGTTTGGGGTGTGGTGAAGCTGCTGTGCCACTGTTCCTGTTTTGGATATAAATCTAGGGACTTAGGGCTTTAGGTTTAGGACTCTTCAGTGACAACCATGGACATTTTATTTTTCTTCAATGTAGTTGTTCCTTAAATGTCACTGATTATAACCTTAAATTTAGATGCATGTAAATTACTAACTTTTGTAATGCAGATAAAGAAAATACTGAGATTGATTCCTTAAATGTTGGTTGCACCTTCTGACATTATGCTTCAAATGTTTTAATTAAGAAGATTTGGATGTTTTCTTTCTAATGCCTTATTGTAAAACAGAACCCTTTGAATGATTTGATGATATTTAATGCTTCAGTGGGTATTTGTGTCCTGGAAGAGTGCTACATTTGGGGAAAGAAACATGTCACAAGTGAAAAACTTAGAGATGAAATAAATTTAATGACTGCTTCCTAAATATTTTTCTTTAAAAAGAGATTTTCAGTAGTGCTATTTTAGGCAAATTATCTTCTTTGAGCACCATGGTGTCTCTGGTGGCCTTGAATTGCATAAATTAGGGTTAGTTTTCTTTTATATGTAATTTAAAGAGCTTGAAATAGGCTGCAACAGCCTGTAGCACTACTGCACTACAGTCTCTTAAAGTTGCAGTTTTATTTATTTATTTTTAATAGCAGGACACTTTGAGTGTGAGTTTTACAAGTGTCTTACTATACAGTCCTGCTCAGATATTTCTGGAACAAGACTCTGGGAACCCAACCTGGTGGGAAATACCTCCCAGACTGCTAAGCAATGCTTTGTTACCCATTTTAAGTTGGAGAATACTTATTTTTTTAAAAAGTTCTTTAAGATTTAGTCCTGAGTACATAATTTGTAGGTGTAAAAGATGTCATGTTGAAAAATACTTGTCCTCAAGGACAGCCAGCATTTCTAACCTCTGGATACATCATACAATGTTCCTTGTTTCTTCCAGGAGCTTGAGCTCCCGATGTTGAAAGTGGCAGCAACAGAGATTGTGTCTGGAGTGTCAGGGGAATCTGAGCAGAAACTGAGAGAGCTGTTTGAGCAGGCTGTGGTAAGACACCCACTGGAAATAGCTCTGCAAATTGTTTGTCTTCTTCTTTGTAAAGATCCATACTTTGTTGCTGTGGTTTGAATTTGAGTAAATGTTGGTGAGTGAATCTTTATCCTGCTGCACACATGACTTGTCTCCCTTTCTGTGACCCGAATTCCATTGTACTGTCATGATGTCACAGAGCACAAAGCTTACTGTTCTGAAGCCTTGACAAAAGATGGTTCATCATAGCAATGTAAAGAGAGCAACATATATTATTTACATATTTGGATCTGCTTGGCTTGATATATAAAAGAAAAAAATTAAGATCAGTTCATTGTGCTTTTTTGTTACAAGGGGTTCTTGCTAGTTTTGCATGGCATGGAATTTGAGTGAATGTCAGAGACTTTGGAACAAGCATGATAAGATTGGGAGAAAAGTTACAGTTGAAGTCTTGTTTTGATGTGACTTCTGGATATGGTAGGACGCAAAGAGAGCAAGACAGGTTGAGATCATTTTAATTTAAATAAATGCAGATTTTTCTGGTTTTTAGTATGTGGCTAATATTTAATTTCATGAGGTCAGTTTTCTGTTCCTGACCTCTGAGTATGTTCTGGTTTTCTATTTAATTTTTCGACTCTCCCCCACAGCTGTATATGGATATTTAAAGTATGTTCCTGTAAAAAAGAATCCTAAACAGGGCAAGAAGGTTGATTGTGAAGCTGTTTGTTATGTTTCCAGTCTATACTAAATTGTAATTTTTAGAGAGCCTTGTTAAGAAGTTGTTTAGAATAAAATTATATAGGCTATGGCAAAGAGTTTCTAGAAATGGGGTCTTTTGTATGTGTAGTGATTGAGGGGAGGTTGCTCTAAATTACTGTTACAGAAATAACACCTATGGCATAAAATATGTTTAAAGGAAAATCTCTTGCCTTTCTTATAGTTTCTCACATTCCCTTCAGTAGTTTTTCTGCTTAGTTTTTGCAACAACTTTTGTCGGGGGGGAAAAGACAACGATTCCTCGTTATTCAGGTGCTGTGGAATTTTTACGGCCTTTTCCCCTCTGTCACAGCGGGAAAGGGAATGACCACGAGATGGCGCAGCTGGTGCCTGGGAACACCCGGTGCAGCGGGTGTGTAACACGGCTTTTTTACATGGGACTTCTGTGGAACATGATTCCAGTGTTTTCCCTAAGTATTCCTTTGCTCTACCAGTGCTTTTGGTATTATTGTTGGCTTTTTACATAGTTCGTGGAATTTTGGAACACTTGTGGGAGTTTCTCACTGGTCATTTTCACTCTTTGAACATGGTTAGGCTCTGTAGTAGTCTTGAAGTTCCATGACCACCTACTGCTCCTTTTGTTTCATCCTGTGTGTCAGTAATACTACTCTTGAAATTCCACAGCTTTAATGTCACTAACAAAACAAACAACAAACCAAACCTTTCTTGTGTGATTTTTGTTTATGGACTTCAGCAGGCAGTCACAATGGAATGTTTAGGGAAAACATAAAGCAACACAGAGGTGTATTTAAATTTCAGACCGTGTGTAGAGACATTTTAAATCTCATGCCTTTATTATTCCATGGCTTCAGAGCAGTGAACTTTCATAGTCTGGTGGCTCTCCAGATTGTTAGCAAGAAAAACAGGATTATTCCAGGAGTTGATTGTGCAGCAGATTTACAGTAGTAATTACAGATTAGAAAACCTGAAACATTTCTTTCTTGTAATACCCTCTGTCAGTGTAATTTTGTAATTATGAATCTTCCTTGTTCCTAGTCCAGTGCTCCGTGTGTCCTTTTCATTGATGAGATCGATGCAATCACCCCAAAGAGAGAAGTCGCCTCGAAGGACATGGAGCGGAGGATTGTGGCTCAGTTCCTGACTTGTATGGATGGTGAGTTTCAGGAACAGCTGTGCTAAGACCAAATTCTGATTATCAGGCTCACTGTCTTCTTTCCTTCAGTAGTGATTTGTGCTTACTTTGGAGGAGATAGTGGCAATAGTTTCTCATATTTTGACACAGTTTATTGGGGAGTGGTGGGAACATCATAATAAATTTGAAGGGGTGTTACTATAATATTTTCACAGCGGTCTTTATATAAGCCAGCCTGTCTGTTGTATAAACAGAATAATGGGGGAACCTGTAAATTTAATTAATAATTAATTAATTTTAAAATTTTTGCTTGATTGTGCAAAATGCAAGTTCCAGGTAGTAGAGATGAACAGCAGTTCAGTCTGACTGTTGATTAGTTTATCTCTGCTGACTACTATCATGTGCTGCAGAAACAGAATGCCATGGATATGGGAACAAAGTTTGGACAGTGAGTATGAGTACTGACTTCCTTCCTTCCTTCCCTTAGACTTGAATAATGTGGCTGCCACTACCCAGGTCCTTGTTATTGGAGCAACAAACAGACCTGACTCACTGGACCCTGCACTGAGGAGAGCTGGGAGATTTGACAGAGAAATTTGTTTAGGGATCCCAGATGAAGGGGCAAGAGAAAAGTATGTGTTGTGAAGTTAAACTTCCTTTTTGATACATTGACAAGTAAGAAAATAATGTGTAAGTTAACATACAGATTAAGGAAAAGTACTTTATTGTGTTTAGTTCTGTTTATACCTCTCCACATCTGTGGGTCAGCACACACTGAAAAGTTGCAGAAGGCATTAAGTGTGCATCTGTTTGCCTTGATAGCTCTGCCTACATTTGGTGTGATTTCCTTTCTTGTGTGCTGATCTGCTTTTAGCATTTTATTAATGTCTTTCCAAGTACCTTAACACTACAGATGATGAAGTAAAATGTATCTTTTCTTGTGTTCAGGAAGTTAACATTCTGTCTTTGGTACTGCCTATGTAACTATTAAATTAGGAACATAAATTAAGTAAAGCCCACTTGTTAGTTCACTCAAGCATGTACCTTAAGCAACAGGCCTGGATTGTTCCATTCCATTTCTCATGGCAATATATCAGTCCAGGCATTAAGCTGAGCTGCAGTCATCTTGCGTTGTGTAGCTCTCCCTTTTTACTCCAAAGATCTATGACTGTCAGATGAGGTTAAAAGAAATAAATCAATTTTTGCTTTTTTAATTAAAAAGGAACTGCTACTCATTTCCACAACAGCAAAAAACACAGGAAGGGAAGTTTGAAAAACTTGTAGCTTATTTTGCTATGGAAAGGAAAGAAAGGTTAAAGGGTAAGTTTCTTCTAGCTGAAATAATCATATTTCTAAGCTGAAGAGGCAAACACTTTTGCTTGCAGTATTGCTCACTTTGTGTTGTCTGCATTCTGGCCATTATTCCACCCTGGGGTTTTTTTTCCCTCTTTTGGCCATAGCTCTTTTTTTTTTTTAATTCTCTCCCTTCTTCCTCCAGATGTACTGTAGTAATTATGTCTCTCTTGGTTGTGGGCAAGACATGCAGATCATTAGAGGTAGAACTAAAGAGTTAACTGAGGAGAGTTGTGATTCTCTGATAGTTCCTAGGAACACGTTAAAATGATGATATTCCCAAAAACAGCAGTGTTGAAGGACAGGAGCTGTGAACGGCAGAGCCATTGTGGTGTGTAGAGATCGTTCACAGGTTAGAGTGGAGTGACAGGCATTCATATTATTGTTTGTTTGTATTTGTCTTCTGGAGGTGTAGGCTTACAGGGACCGATGATTTTGCTTTCTTTTTTAAATTACTCCCTCCCCCTGCTTTCTGTTTTCTTTTGTGGAAGGCATGTTGGTGTGGATTTGTTCCTTTATTTTGAAATCAAAGGGTCAAATAGACCTTATAAGGTCCTTGTAAGTCCTTACAGTGTGCTGATTTACAGGGTAAGTGAGTCTTGGTGAAGGCAGGATTTGAACTGCTTAGTTGTGGTTCTGCAGCCTTAGGGGGTGGACTGAGATGAGGAAATGTACCTGGAGATCTTGCTTTACCTGGTGTTTTCTTGTGCAGATTCAGAATGAGCCATTTGTAGTTCTGAACTGTTTACACCTCGACTCAATTGATTACATACAGCTCTTGTCAGACAGGTTGAAAGAGTCTTGAGAAACAGGCTATTATCCCTAATAAAGATTTAAAGGAGAGATGATGGAACTTGCTAGTGAGGGAGGGAAACAGATGAAATATATTATAATTTTAGAGGTTTGAATAGTTTAATCACTTGGTTTTTCCATAACTTCTCTGTAGTTACATTACTTGATCTGGAAATAATTTGGACTAGTTTTTATTGGAACTAGAAGTACATTACTGATGTGGAGTTCTTCGGTTTGTGCTGCCTTTATAAAATATTTTCCCAATTAAGTGATATTTTGATGTTTTAAACAACTTGATTTGATCAACTGCTCCGAGTTCTTCAGTGCCAGTTTTTGTGCAGTGACATTGGCTTTTGCCTTTTTTTCTTTGTGACAAGCCATGCAGTTTTCAGTTGTCCTTGGCTTAGAGCAGCAGGAAATTTTGGTGGACCCTGAATGAGATTTTTAAAGCTTCAGCCGTGATACAAAGTGGAAAAAGCTTCCATTAAAAGAGCTGTGAAGTGTAGCTCTTCACTCTTAGTTACATAGAGCTGTTTTGCGTTAGTGAGGAAACTGCCTAAGGAGGTGTAACTTTACCTTCGAGTGAGGATAAGGTAACTCATGAGGTGGTAACAGAAGCCCTGGGTTGCCTACTGGAAGTTTTACTGGGGACCTAGGAAATATCTGCACTTGTATTCCACTGACAGTGGTCAGGGAAAGATACTGAAGATTAAACTAGAGCTCTTCACACAGTTTCATTTCACTTGCTTCTTGCACAATAGTTTGTTGTGGATGTTCTTCAGTAAATAAATAAAAGTGGCATGGAACAGACAATGCAGACTTAGGTATTAGGAATCCAAGGTTAAATGTATCAATGGATAACTCATGTGCATCTCTGTGGTACACTCTGAAACCTAGCCCATCAATTTTGAATATAAACTAAGGTTGAAAGAATCTATAATACTTAGGTCACCAAAACCACTGATTTGCAGTGCCTGGTTGAGGCTGTTGGTTTTTGTTTAAGAGCTGACAGGAAGTTTATACACAATTCTGTGGGTTTCAGTGTTGGTTACTTCCTAGCTCGGTGAAAACTTCCCACTGCACTACTTTAGTTCATGTGGACTGAAAGAGACATTAAATGCTGTTTGTTTTTGTGTGTAAAAAAAAAAAGTAACAGCTTTTTCTCCAGCCTTATCTTTTCTTCTTTTTTCTCCCCTACTTGATTAGAATTCTCCAGACTTTGTGCCGAAAACTGAAGCTCCCAGAGTCGTTTGAATTCCGTCATTTAGCGCGGCTGACTCCGGGCTATGTGGGGGCTGATCTGATGGCCCTGTGCCGTGAGGCAGCCATGTGCACGGTCAGCAGGGTCCTGGTAACATCTGAGGAGCACGGGAGGAAACACCCACGCTCTGGGGGCAACACAGCTGAAGGAAGTATGGGCGTAGGAACAGACGTCCTGCTGGAAGAGGGCACCAAACAACCAGAACTTCCTCCTAAGGTATGTGTTCCTTGAAGCATCTGTTTTTAACGTCTGCAGAGTTGAGCCATTTTAGAGTTATGAAAGTCATTGCTCGTAAATTCCCAAACATCCACAGCCAACCTAATATTAAATTTAGATTTAGAAATGTCAGTTTCTAAGACAGGAGCTTAACTCCTAATGTCCCTGTAATGGGGCTGGAAAAGTGGCTTTCAAACGCCAGTCCTCCTAAAAATCATGTTCATGTGTATATATATATAAGGTGTATTTTTTTCCTGGGATTTTTTGTTTTCTTTGTGCTGTGTTGTTTTGTCTTCTAGCAGAGCAGAGTTTAAAGGAGTGGCTTTATCTCTCTTCAGAAGTGTATTGACTGTAACAGAATTTTAAAAGTATCAGACTTGCACTGAACATTTTGCACAATCTGTTTGCTGTGCCGTCAGTAAAATATC
Source organism: Daphoenositta chrysoptera (assembly GCA_013397915.1). Classification (NCBI taxonomy): domain Eukaryota; kingdom Metazoa; phylum Chordata; class Aves; order Passeriformes; genus Daphoenositta; species Daphoenositta chrysoptera. The sequence continues at coordinate 132,965 of VZRO01000621.1, read as the reverse complement.
TATTATGATGCCTGGGGCTCTTCCCTGACCTGGTAGAGTTACAGTAAGCCAAAGCCCAGAAGTATTTATGCAGCCTGTGTTTGCCCTCCAGCTATGTGATTACTTGAGGTAAATCACATGTGGTGTCTAGTACCTGTAGCAGGTTTGAGGAAGGGATGAGCTGTTAATGTGCAGCACAACTGGAACTCTGTTGCAGAAAATAGTATTTCAAGTGCCAGAATTATTCTTTGGCCTAAGTAACATCAAGGATAGTGAAGCAGAACAACTTTCTAGAGAAATTCTTGGTGCTACTTCTCAAAATTTGGAGTTCATATATGCCTTCATTATGTGCAAGCCTCCTAAAGATTTGTCTGGAGATAAGTGGGCTTAAATGCACATTGTTCTCAGATTCTGTTTTTAGAGGGACTGTCAAAGAGCACTGTTGCTGTGATGACAGAAATCAGTGTAAAAAGCTGTAGTAAGCCTTTGTATTAGTGTAACATAAGCATAGTACTTATACCTCCCAGTGCTTCCTGGGGACTGCTGTAGCCAAAAGAAAGTGGGGAGGGGCAGGTAGTTGCAGCTTTTATCAACATCACCATGAGCAAAGGGGTCACTGAGAATGAGGAAGTCTAATCCTAACAAAGCCATGTTTTGATAGCTGGCAGGAGGTTGACATAGTTTAATACAGGGTATTGTCATTAAAACCCTTGTATTATGTTTATAATGGGAAAATAAACATACAAAACCTTTTAAAATCGTTCACACAATTTGAGTAAACAAACCCAGTGGTCTTGGCTATTTCAGAGTTTCTCTCAATGGCTCTGATAAGAAGAGGAGGGAGGGCTTAAGAGGAATATCAGGCATTCTAAGCACTTGTATTTCTTTGTGGTCAGTTGTAGAGCTATCCTAGCTGAAACTGATAGGAAATACTTCTTCTTTATACTCCTGTAGGAAAAGTGTTGAAACTTAACACAGTTTTTACATCTATTTTTTCTCCCTCTTATAATGAAAATCCTGATACAGTTTTATTTATAGTGCAGTACCAGTTTGCTTTGATATTGCCTTTCTGTATTAGAATGGGGATGCATTTATGTTGTGAAGATCTAAAGTTCTTTGATGAAATACTTTCTCAGGTAGTTTGCCCAATATGGAACTGTTTGGAGAAATCAGAATGTACCTCCCTGGGTCACTGTGGTCTGCAACATAGGGCAGTGTAGAAAAGCATTACCCTGCATTACCCTGTCTCTTCTGTTTGTCCAAACTTTATCAGGGCCTGATTGCAAAACCAGGTCTAATCAGGCTGAGGAAATCAGTTGTCTTGAAATCAGATGGTGTTAAATAAAAGTGGAAGTTCTAGAAGTGTTAAGTCTAGTTAAGAGTTCTAACATTTTATACAGAACTGAATATTCTGCAAATTGTTGGAATTGTTCTATCCAGCAGTTTTTCACTTTCTCTTGAAAGCAGTTTCTCATTAAAAGCAGAATTAATACATATAAATAACACATATTTTGGAAATTTCAGCATGGAAGTAGCTTTCTCCTAGTCAGTGTGGGAGAAGCAGTAGGAAGAACTGGAAGGCAAAATACACTGGAAGTCATGCTAGCTCCGTTTCTGTAGCATCTAAATCAAAGTTCTAGGCTCAGCTTGGTGCTTTCAAACCTGTTAAATGTACACAGAGCTCCCCTGGAACATTTTTATCATTAATAGTAATTTACATATTTTATGTGTATTGCACATAATAATGTGATTGATAGTTGGAAGTATGGTTTTGAAAAAGCCCTTAAAATGGTTCTGAAAGTCGAACCCAGTTGAATAATCTTTTTCTCTCCCTTTCCACGTACCTTAAGGATGAATTGCAGAGACTTCTGGATTTGCTGAAGGAGCAAGACCCCTTGCCTGAGGAACAGCTGCAGAAGCTGTGCATTGAGATGAATGATTTTATTGTTGCACTGTCATCCGTGCAACCCTCTGCCAAGAGAGAAGGCTTTGTCACAATTCCCGATGTGACATGGGCAGACATCGGAGCCCTGGAGGATGTTCGGGAGGAGCTGACTATGGCAATATTGGTATGTCTTAACCTTGTGTCCAAAGATCTGTTGCACTCCCCCCCTTTGCAGGAAATAAAACTGTGTTTGTTTCCAGTATTTATCTAAGGTATAGTGGTATTTTGCAATATCTTTATTTAAAACAGTCAAGCTTCTATAATTCACTTCAGAATTTGTTTCAAGTCTGGTGTTTGTATTTAACATTTTGGTTTTTGTATTCATGCTTTCAGTGTGTTTGTATTGCTCAATCTTTAAGTATTCTGAAAGTTTTGTACCAATAACCTTGGTTATGCAACTGCCACACAAAGAACTAGGGACTACTTAGCTGGAAGCTTAGCAGCCTTGCTGCCAGTCAGCGGGAAACGTAACATTAACACCTCTGGGTAACTTTGCTAAATAAAATCTTTGCCTCTGAATAAGGATATTTCTCCCATTTAGGGGTAATTAGCAGTGCAAGATATTAAGATGCTGATCGAATCTTTGTTCTTTTAGCCTATAAAAATTGGAATAAAGAACTTGCTGTGAATGATTTTTTTTGTCCGGCTGTAACTAAAATGAGAAGTTTAATTTTTTTTTTTTACGCCAGAGATAACGATGGTAATTTCTTTCTAGGCACCTGTGCGAAACCCAGAGCAGTTTAAAGCTCTGGGCCTGACTACTCCAGCTGGTGTCCTGCTTGCAGGGCCTCCAGGGTGTGGCAAAACACTCTTAGCTAAGGTAATGCATTTTCTAAACATCGTTAAAACACTGGAGAATCTTCTTGAAGTGGATGTTTTTGTAGGATGAGTCTGGATGATAGTGCCAGAAGTTGGGCTTTTGCAGCACATTCTCCTCAGAAAATTAAATTTAGGCTTTTGTGCTGAAGTTATTTGATTTTTCTTGCATAAAGTTACAGCTTTGCTTGAGTTTAGAGGGAATTCCTGCAAAACTTGAAGGAATGAAGTTGCTTAAGGAAAAAGTAACAAAGATGAGAAGACACTCTATTGGATAGCCACTTTTATGAACTACTACACTGTAATTAAATTATATATTTGGGAGTACTCTGTACTCTATTATATATAAGTAATTTTGTTTATTACATTTACCTTATTGAAATTACTTCTGTTTTCCTTTTGAGCGTTTCAGTTCTTACAGCCTCTCCATGTAAATATCTCTTTAACTCCCATAGTTATTGGGCATTCTTCAGCTGGTGTGGGGTGTGAATCTGGAACTGCCTCATCAGAGAGAGAGATAACACATTGCTAAATTCCCTGCTCCCCTCCCACACTTAATTGCATATAATTATACTTTGTACTGTTTTCTATATTTTGCAAACAGTTGATAACTATGTTCCTTCCCTTATATGTGGTCATCACTCCATGGCCAGAAGCAAAGAAGACATGATAAATGTGTGTTTTATATATATCTATATATATCTGACTTTACCTTTCCCATAGGCTGTGGCAAACGAGTCTGGACTGAACTTCATATCTGTGAAAGGTCCTGAGCTGCTGAATATGGTGTGTGCTAATCACGGGACTCACGTTATTTATGGAATTCTTGTCCAAAATGTGGGGCAAGCAAAATTCCTGATAATTACACAACTGATACTGGTGCAACTGAAGTTGCCTTATTTAACCTCTCCTTAAAGTTTTTAGCAGTGAAGTTGTTCATGTGAAAAGAAACAAAAGTCATTTGTGTAGCTTAAATATTTATCTTACTTTAAATTACCTGGCAGGTGGAGTCTTTTTGACTTGAAGTAGGGTTTCTAAATGACCAACTACATACGTCACTGCTTTTCTGAAGCATGGAGTTTTTTAATGTCAGCAGATGATAGTGCTGTAGTTCAAATTTTTGAAGCACTGGACTTAGAAGTGCTGTGATGTAACTTCAGTCCCTCTTAGAGTCAAGAGAATGTGTTGAACTGAGCAAGGTGGCTGCGGCTTCCATCTGGGAAGGCCGTGGCAGTTTTCTTCTGATCAGTAATGTGGAAGCTGAACCCAACATACTGATTGATCTCTTTCCAAACATTTTCATATGCCTGCTTCAAGTACTGATACAGGCAGGAAATACAACAATTAAGTTAACGCGGAGCCCTACTTCCTTGTAGAATACAGAGAAGATGGTTGGCTGTGGTTCAGAGACTGTGTTAACATATAAATTGTATCAAAACATGTTTGTTTGGAAAAAATTAAGTGTTTGCATTTGCAACTTCACAGCCCCTGCTCCCACAATTCAGCATTCAAAGTGAAATTCTGGCTGACTTTTGAGTTCCCTACCGCCAAGGCCCTGTCTTCAGGCAACAACTCTATGAACTTCTGATGTTCATTGTGTTCACATTGCCCACTGGGTTTGTTTATGAGCAGCTGAACAGCAGTCTTAATTAAGACTGTATTTGTTAATTCTCATCACCAGAATGATGGCAAGTTAGATTTGTTGCCCAGAAAAAAAGAAATGGACTGCAAATTGTCAAAAGTCAGCTAGTGACAATTAGTTCCTGTGTAAATCCCGATCAGTAAGGAAACAGAAATAAGAGACTGTTACCAGAAAAAACTGATTAGTAGGTTGCATTTCTCCCTTGCAAAGTACCTTACATAGTGTTTAAAACCATTGATTTTTTTTCCAAGCAAAATCTTCATGTCTTACTTTATTTCAATGTTGTTTGTCTTATTTTTTTAGTATGTTGGTGAAAGTGAACGTGCTGTCCGTCAGGTATTCCAACGTGCCAGGAATTCAGCCCCCTGTGTTATATTCTTTGATGAAGTTGATGCTTTGTGCCCTCGGAGGTCTGACCGGGAAGTGAGTCTGCCTTCAAATATCTCCACAAATAAATACTCTCAGTTACAGCATTTGGGACCTTGCAGGCAACAGAATTACCCAGGAGGGTATTTCCCAAGAAAAGCAATCCACTAGGCTTTCTGTCATTTGAGGGAAAATGTGTTGCTCAAGTTTTATAAAGCTTAATACTTTTTTTAGTATGCATATATAGAAAAAATATCCAGAGAAATTCAGGTGAAGCTATTGAGTTTTTTATAGTTAATGCTACTATTGCATTAACATTTAACTCTCAGTAGCTCATCTGCTGAGGCTGTGGTTTCATAGGTTTCAATATTTAGGAACTCTTTTTCCCTTAAAAAAGTTGATATTGGGAAATGTTTTGTCTTCTTGTTGAGGTAGATATCAGAATGACTAGCACAAATATTTATATGTACTCCTTTAAGTGAGTCCTTCAGTTTTGATGGGAAAGAAAAGGTTTGCCACATGTTAAAATATGTGGCAAGTGTGTAGATGGCATGAATTTGGGATGGAGTCATGCTAGGAATATGATAGAAGGAATTCACAATGAAGCTACATTGAAAGTGGGAAAAAGAAACATTTTCTTTGAGTAATATTTCCATGCAGGAAGTTAGTGAATCTTTTGTTTCTTTTACCTTGAAATACTCACATTTCCACTGTTTCCTTGATTTTGCTGACAAATTTCTCCTTCCACAGTCAGGAGCCAGTGTGCGGGTTGTGAACCAGCTCCTCACAGAGATGGATGGGCTGGAGAATCGGCAGCAGGTTTTCATTATGGCTGCCACAAATAGGCCAGGTAAGGACCCAAAAGTCATAAACAAGACATCAGCCGTCCTTGGTTCTATTCTAATGAAATCATGTGTTCTTAAATATTTGAATTCTGTAACTAAACCTGTTCTGTACTTAAAATTACAGTGTCTCCTCGAATCCAAAGCTTTTCTGATGAGTTAATCTGTTCCATGTTCATGTGGCAGTGTGAGATACGGCAATCTCTTTAAAATGTGTCTCATGTAGCAGCTGATACTATTGCTGTTAAAATGCTTTGAAAGACCTTTGACTGCTGTGGATTATCTCCTTGCAATGTAAAAGCAGAGAAGAGACCTAAAATGTAATTTTAAAACATTTTTTTCTACTTAAATTGATTTTTCTAGCCAAAGCAGCCTTACAGTTTTCTGGTCTCTTTTTTTTTTTTCCTTAAGACATCTGTCTCATGTTAAATAATTTTTCCATTTGCTTATCTTTTGCTTCCTGGGCTCCATGTTCTGAACTAGACTCTGTTTGGAACAGTTACTCTCCCGTTTCCTCATGTTCTGTCCAGCTTGGATATTGACAACTGTCTTTGCTCCCTTGCTGGCTCTTCAGTTTTTGGTTCTCTTGCAATTTCAGCAGCATCTTCTCTGTTAATAACCTAAACACTGATGTCTGCTTTACAAATATCATGTGTTTTATAAGCAATTTTCTGCCTCTTTTTTTTGTTTGTTTTGTATTGTGGAGAAGTCCTGTGTTTTATTCATAGCAAGAAACTTGTCTTTTCCTGAATGTGAATTCCATCTAAAAGCTGTGGGTTGTAAGTAAAGGAATTTGTTGTCAGTTTAGAAAGAAACAAGTGTGAAGGTGTTGCACTTTCTTGGTTATGAGCATTTTTCTGAATATTGCAACTGAAATAAAACACAGGGTTACAAGTCTGTCCTGGTAAAACCATACTGGTGTGGGTACCAGAATTTTGGAAAGAACCTTTGCACCTAGAATTTGGCAAATTACTACTTACAGTGAGACACAGTTATTTCTTACCTGCATGTATTAAGTAAGGACAAGGTGTAGAGTTTTGCTGAGAAGTGGTTTAACAGGGAAAATAGTAGCATGGCTGCTTTGGATATAATTTGGAAGATGAGAAAGTTAAAATACTTGATATTGCTTGTGTTCTATAAATTAAAGAAAATTTGGTCTGAAATCATCTATAATAGGCAACTATGAGGTGGGGTTATTTGCAATGATCAAAAGCTTCAAAGATTTGGAGGAAGATCTTCCTATGTCTCGAATTCTTTGCATCATGACAGACTCTCGAGCCTTCCACATGGTAAAGTATGAGCAGTAGGGGCTTAAATTTCGATCTGCTGTACAAATTCTTTGACTGAAAGTGGTAGGTTTTCCTGGCATGAGCTTGCTGGTCCTGAGCTATCTAATGCAATGCAGAATAGAAAATAGTGTTATACTCTATATGGATGCAGTGAGATGTACCAAGGGTATTGGTGAGAGTGTCATCAAGTTGCCTTAGGAAGGAGATCTCTCCCTAAATTAGTTGTGCTATTCCAAGCATTTGTATCAAGCAGCTTTATTTGGAACTGATTCTTAAGGGCTTCCGATCTAGTTACTGACTTGTCATTATCTCTGACTGGTAGCTCGGGCTGGGAATTCCAGCACTTTTGAAGTGGAGGACACATCCAGCTGTTCTTCCTGCAGTGCCTCCTCAGCAGGTTGGGCACGGGGCCAATCCTTTTTGGGCTGCTCTGTCACTGTTCTGAGCTAAGGATTCTTCTGGTGAAGACAGCTGAGTGCAAGCACTCCAGCAGCTTCACCAGGGCCAGTTGAGGGTAAATATTGCTCAGATGTTAATTTCAAAATATAAATACCTATGTGTGACAGGTTTGTCCTAATTCCCTGGTTTAGATTTAAACTGATTCAGTGCTTGCTTACAGGTCTGATTTTCATGCATATGTGAAATAGACACCTGTTCAATTCTTAATTCCCTCTCTATAAGCCTTATGCTGGGTACATTTTTACCATTATGTGGTTAGAAAGTACCTCTGGAATGGCTTGGGGATTTTTTTTCTTTTTTCTTCTTTTTTCCTTAAGTTTTAAAATGTCCCTGTTGCCTTGTTCAGCTGCAGTGGCAGGTGTACTGTTTGACCAGGAATAGTTTTGAGGGCAGCTGGGAAATGTATAAGGCGTGAAATCAGCAGTGTGTTATTAGTCAGTGACATCAATGGAAAAAGTGAATTTGAGGTAAAAATGCCAAATGTAAAGAAAATGCAAAGGCAGGGTTAACAAATACAATTAATTTCTGTTTATTGAATTTGTAGATGAATTTATATCTTTCAATTTGATGATTTTATCTTGATAAAGATACAAGGAGTTGTTTTGCCAACATTAATAAAATGATTTTTTTTCTGAATGGCCAAGCTTGGCACATCCAGCTTCTGCAGGGAGAGGCAGTTTGAATAGGATGGATGTCTTGCTTCAGAAGGACATCAGCTGTGTGTGTGAATAACATTTTGGATGGGTTTAGACCATAATTTTTTCCTGTGATATCTCCATTTGTCAGTATGAGGAAATAAAGTTTCCACCTGATGCAGCTTCCATCAGAACAATTTCTACTGAATTGGTGGTTAAGTTAGGGAAACTGATTTTTCTCTCCTGTTGTTTATTCACTGTTCATGGGGCCTAGGTGGAGGCAGTGTTCACCAAATGAAGTTTTGCTGGTGTGGTCTGGGTACTTAATAAGAGCACATTGCAGGTAGAGAGCAGGGAAGTCTGTGCTTCTAAAGCACTCTTAGCCACCCTAAGAATGCAAAGCCCAGGCAGCGCCCCATAGGACAAGCATAGCTTATACTGGCTACTATAGTGAAGTGATTTCCACAAACAATTAAAGTTGTGGTGCCTGAGGAAGTCTTTAATCTTCGTAAGAAAGATTTTTCTGTCAGAGTTGTGGTGAATAGGGGTGCTGCTGGGGAGGGGAGCTGTGTAATGTAAATCTCAATAATACATATGTCCCAGCAGAACTTCCTGCAGTCTTCTGCTGGGCCAGTGCTGTGAAGTGTGAGATCCCGTGGTTTTTAATCCACGGTAGTATAGTTTATTGGGAGAGAAAATGGCTTTTCAAGATGCTTCATTTTTTAGAGTGATTGCAGGCATGGTAGCTTTGATAGTTGGTTGCTGGTATTGTTTGTGACTGTGTTTCTGACTGTTAGTGTTTGTTGTCAGCATTGTAGTCTGAAATCATTGTGCAATAGGAAGAGTCTGCTCTTCTAAGTTATTATTACTGTTGTTTTTGTTGTTACTGTTATTGCTATTATTGTTATTATTATTCTTATTTAGGAGCAGTTGCAGTTAGGATAGCAGTGGCTTGACCACTTTTGGCATCAAGGTATGTTCCTGGCACAGTTGTTCCAGTGAGCTAATGGCACTTGGGACAAGGAATTATTGTGAAATGGTGGTGGTTTATACCCCATGGCTGAAGACTGCCAGATTCTCTTTTATATAGCCTTTAAACACTTGGAAGGTTTTAATTCCCATTTTGCCAAAAGGACAGGCACAATAGATTGGTTCCTTTCTTTATCAGATAAAATCTGCAAGTGGTAATTCTTATTCTGACAGTGATGAAATAAGCCTTTGATGTGCCCTAAAAAGCAGGATATTTGAGTGTATTTTGCACTTACTCAGTGACTTTGAAAGTCCTCTGTAGATACTTCTTGTCTCATTCTAAATTAGCAGGGATGCAGTATTCCCAACTCAATCTCTTTTCACCTAAATGCAGAATCAATGTCAAACTTTGTCTGAAGAGAATTAAACTTTTAAAGAACTCAGTATCATTAGAGAGAGGGGGAAAAAATAGAGGCAGAAATGTCATGTCTTGTTAGAACCTTTATAGGTCAGAATAATTATATTCTTTTCCAGTCTACTTCCTTCCCCAAATTCGTGACTAAATACTACACAACTGCCAAACACTACTGTTAAATGAAATCTAATTTCCCACAATTTTCTAGTTACCAGTTTGAATTTCAGGATGGGATACTGCTCTTTCTGCTCTTCTCTTACTTCCCCAGGCTTTGAGCATTTATAAATTCCTTAGAGAACTGCTGACCAAGGCATTAGCAGCATTTCCCCTGGGATCTAGGGAACTGTATGTAACATGAGGAAACAGACAAGACAGTGATTTTAAACTTGACATAAATTGTGATGATGTCTTGCTTTTATTCATGGCCTCTTTTTCTAGATTTCTTAAATTAATTCTTGCAAAATTCCCCTTCTACTGTTACCTTTGAGCATGATCCTAGTTTCAGTGAGTTCTATTTTTGTTAGCAAGTTTATTTTATTTTTTTTAGAGCTATTCACCTGAACCACATGTTTTGAAACACAATAAAAAAATAATCACCAGTCCTTAACAATAGTTACAGTTTGGGCATTGTTTATGTTTTTACCTGTTTATACATGTTGCTGAATTAAAGGCAAGATAAGATCTAAGAAAAGCACTTAATATATGAGGCATGGAACAATTTCTTTCATAATAGTTCTAATTCACACAAATTATATTTCTGCATTTCAGCAGCCCTTGAGTGTTGTGTATCTTTCACAGTAACTTCAGTTGTTAACTGCAGCGTTCACCTGGAGTCTCAGAAAACCTTTTAGGGCTTCTGAGCCTGCATTTCAGAACATCACAAATGGGAGGGCCTAGATCTTGTGTACTTCAAATATATTTTTGAAAGCTGTAGTGAGAGTATAGGAGAAGTTTGATGGACTCACACAACAGCTGTCATTGCTGATATGCACTGAACTTCTGTAAATGTGGTTGGCTCCTGTACAATTGAGATAAGAAATGAATAATCAACTGGAAATGAATGTAGGACTAGGAGAGTCTATTTAGAACAACAGAATGTCACTGTATAGGAATTCATGCACAGATGCTTTCAATAGAATGTAATGATTCTGTTAAATTTTGCAGTAGTTTGAAGAGCAGCGTAGCAAACTGAAAAATTACATAATTCTCTAAAGGCGAGTGCCTGTTTTAACCATTAAAAACAAACAAGAAATGGATGTACTCTAAATATCTTCTTATGTAATTTTGTCAAATTATTTGGAAGGTGATACTGCTGCCTTCTAATTACAGTCAACACCATTGACCACCTCAGAAAGGCAGAAAATGATTAACTGGATGTTTCTCCTAATAGAAGTATATTCTCTCTGTGAGACAACTGCTTGGCATAGGAATGCTGTGTTTTATCACATTTCCATGCTTCACTTCCTTTTCAACTTGACCGATAATAATAGGCTTTGAAAGAGGTATCTGCATTAACTACCTTAATTTCATTAAAATGTTAAATGTATCTAAAATGAGTTGACTTTCTTCTGTTTAGATAAGTTTTAAGGTAATATATATGGAGAGAGCGTTAAGATTTATCAGGGTTGAATGCTTTGAAATTCCTTAAAGGGGAATATTATTCAGTTCTTGTAAATGGATATGAAGTACATCTAATGAGTGAGTTTGCCCCATGAGTAAATACTCTATTTCTGGGTTATGTGACTTGAGTTTTCAAGAACTTCAGGCCCAGGTCTGAACCAGAAGAATGAAATCAGTTGATTCATAAGGAGATGGGGAGTATAGATCTGTGTTTTAAACTTTGGTGTGGTCTTGTTGCTGCAAACCACCATTACTGCAGCTTATCAAGTTCTGTCAGTTGTGGTAACTCTTTGAATGCAGGCAGTGTGATCATTTCCATACAAAAAGATTAATGCTGCTTCAGACCACATCACTGACTTCATATTGTTGGACAAATAGCAAATACCATGTTCTCAGCGTGCAACATGGAAACAGTATTTTCCATTGCAAGCTTAATATTTTAAAATATTATTTAATATTTTATTTTTGGAACATTAGAATGGAGAAATCAGCAAGTGCATGGTGTTGAAATACAGTCCCTATTGAGAAGATTTGTTTTGGTGTTTGTAATTGATCCTTTGAGTGAACTTTGTAATCTCCTATTAATAATGTGACAAGAAACACAGAAACAGGGAAGTGCACTTGTGTCAAAAGCAAGACAAAGTGTCATCTGGAACAATGCACAGATGTATAAGTAACATGTTTTTGTCTGTGCCTGCCATGGCAGAGATTCTCTTTAACCCTTTTTTCATATGGTCTGGATTAAATTAATACAATAAGTCATTCCTTCTATTTTTTTTTACCTCACCATTCTCATCACATTTGCAGTAGCTGATTTTTGCTTCCATATTACTGCTGTATCTTAGGGAAAAAAAAATGCTTTTGTCCAAGAAAAAGATAATTGAGTTGTCCTTTAAGCATAAGTGAGAGAGCAACTGGAACAAAACTGAGTATCTTTAAAAAGTGGATCAAGACCATATTGTGGTAGGATCAGGTAGTTCAAGTCTTGACAGAGTTAAGAAAACTTCTTTCATTTGCAAAAAAGGGATAGTTTTACTTCCCTGCTACTGTTTTAGGGCGTGGGTGGTGTCTGTTTTCTTTAAAACATCTGTACAGTAAAGATTAGCAGCTTCACTTGCCCCATTCTTCTTTGTACATTCTTCACCTTTCATGTACACCAGTGCCCACAGTTTGTGTGTTAGCTCCATTTTGTTGGCAGGGCAGAGCCAGTGCAGGATGTTGGCAGCTTCATTGGGAGGCATTGATAATTTCCAGCTTTAGACTTAGATGGAACCATCAACTGTCACTTTTGGGAAAGGTTCTTGCAGTAGTTACGTCACATATCCACAGAATTTATATACTTTAAAATGGTGTGTTACAGTAAAAGTATAGATTTCTTTCTGTCTTCTGTGAGTGCTTTTGTAACTTTGCTGCTCACATTACTGTGGCATGAAGGATATCATAGAGTCATAGAATCATTTAGGTTGGAAAAGACCTCAAAGATCATGGAGTCCACCTGTTAACCCAGCACTACCAAGTCCACCACTAAACCGTGTCCCCAGGTGCCACATCTACACATCTTTTTAGTACCTCCAGGGATGGTGACTCAGTAGGATTCCTTAGTGAAACAGAGGAATTAATACCATTATTGGTTTTTGGTAGATGGGGAAATAGGGCATCAAGAAGCATTGAGAAATATAATGCAGACAGTTTGTGCTGGAAACACAGACAGAAATTGAGGCCTTTTCCAAGTTATATGCCCTGTCTGTATCTCTTGTTATACCAATAGTATTTATATCCTGACTTAGTTTGTGTACATTCAGTATTGAAGCCTGTGGTGCTAAAAGGCTGCTACACATTTCTGTTACACTTAAGCTTTGAATGGTTTTCTGGAAACATTTGTAGTAATTTTTGCTTTCTCACTTCTCCACACATAATAAATTCAGAGTCTGTAATTCTCCCTGGGAAACAAATTCTGTACTTTGAAGGTATCTTCGGTATTTTCATTGGTTATACCATTCAGATAACTCTTATGTAGTAGAAATGCAAATGACCAATAAAATTAAGTTTGTATATGGGTGGTTGTGATTGGCCCTGGGTACTTGTTATGCTTGACTTATCACTGTCTCTTTGGGTAGAGTTCCTTCCGGTAGAACAAACTGCTAATAATTAATGTGGAATTCCTCAGCAAAAATGTTCTAATTCTGTACTGCCAGATACATAGTTGTCTTCATTTGTGAAGAAATGAAACTGGTATTTATGAGCCATCATTGAGCAGATGTGGCTTAACTACTGGGTGGTAGAGACTTTTACTGACAAAAATGAAACTTTTTCAATCAGCTGCTTTAATGCTCTGAGCTTCATGTCATGGTACAAATGCTTCTTTTGGTAGATGCTTCTTTTTGGTAAATGCTTCTTGGTACAAATATGCATGTATTCCTTCTCATGTGCAGATTTTCTTAATGATGTATCTCATTTCTGGATTAATTCTTTTCTATTTTTCCCCTCCCTAAGATATAATTGACCCAGCTATCCTGCGTCCTGGTAGGCTGGATAAAACCCTCTACGTGGGTTTGCCACCACCTGAAGATCGACATGCTATTTTAAAGACCATCACCAAAGTGAGTATTTGGAAATAAATCCGTAATCCTGAAGCTTGGTGGAATGATGTAAAACAAATTAAATGTTACAAAGAATTGCAGGATCCTCCCTCCTGAAACACTTCCAGGTATTCCATGAGGTCATAAAAATAATCCCTCAGCCCATCTGCTGTTCAATTTGCTCTGGGACTGCAAGGCGCTGATGAATCTTGATTAAAGCAAACCTGTTAAATGCAGAAGTTGCTGCCTTCATAGTCACAGTTTGAACAGATTTAATTAGAAGATTGCTATCTATGTGAGTAATGGGCCTAGAAGTGTTTGGTAAGCTTTTTTTGGGGGGTTCCAGACATTCACCAAAATGATTCACAAGCTCCATCTGTATTTGCTCAACAGTAATTATGACACCTAATTGGCTTTAGGATTAAAGGAAGCTTGTGATGATAGAGGTTGTAGGTTAAAGTAAATGTGAAAATGTAAAGTCAATACCTTTGTGGGTCCTCCCCACGGTTAACAGCACAATCTGCCACTCAGAGACTTGGATTATAGAATTCTGTGTGAGTGTTTCTCCAAGTATGGCACAGCAGTAGTCAAGGCCTTCAAAAAGAACATACAGAGCATTATGAATTACTTTGGTATTTTCTGCTTTTTTCCAGTAGATCAACATTGATTGTTAAGAGCAGGTGTTCTATCAGATTGGTTTTTGAGCTGCAGGGGAGACGAAGTCTTCATTATAGAGGAAAGATAGCATTATGAGAAGTCTGGTAAAAATTATTTAGTGTATTTGTAATAAAAGAGAATCCAGACTTGTGTAACCTCAAAGTTGTGGTGTGTAGGCCATAGTTGATTCAGAACTCAGAGTAAGAACTTGTTCAAGCCTGTTCTTTCATGCCAAAATGGATGTTTAGAGGGTGAACTCTCATTACAAATTCAGGATGTTAGGCATTCCTTCATTTGTTCTATGCATTGCTTCATGGATGAAAATCTATTAAATACTCCCCCATTTGCTATTTGCACTAGACCAGTTTGTTGTTTTTAAGTTTTACAGAAATACTTCAGTTAATATTTTTTACAACCCTGTTCCTAAAGATGATTGTTCTTCATGAGATGTTGAGAGGAATTGAGTGTAACATCTGTAAATACTGTAGGGAATCATGAGTTTTATTTTACCAAATTTATTTTCAAAGGTAGTTAGAGGTGTAGGGGAATAGTGCAGCAGAGCTTGGTGCTTTGCTCCCTTCACTGAAGGAAAAGGTGGCATTAAATAGAGCTGATTGCTCTCACTCTCACAGGCTTCCCTTGCTCACACTCTCACAGCCACATGTAGCCACCAAGATACACAAACCCACCTGGCAGGGGCAGGATCACTCGTGGGAGGCACTGAAGATAAGGAAATTTATTGAGTCCTCACTTCATCTTTTGGCTTCCTCTTGTCTCGCAGTGACCAGCTGGTTGTTGGGGAGAACTGTTTTCAGTTTCCCGTCAAGAATCAAGTTCAGAATTGCATTTACTGCCATAAATCTTGGGCGAGGTCACTGAAAAGTGTCTTTGCTCCCTTCTCCTGGGAATCTCTGTGCCTACAGTCCTATCTTCCTGTTGGGATAACACCAAGAGGAGTGGCAATGGGATGTGGTTACCCTGTTACTATCCCACTGCCAGAATATTTTTGTCTTCTGCTGACAAATCATGTTTGATGTGGCCTTATTTGCTTATGGGCCTTTTTGTGACAGAAGGAATACATTGCACAGTCTTTAACAGCTTGGTTTCTGTGGATCCTGTCACTGGTTATCATGTTGCTGATCGTGCATTTTGGAATGCAAGATACTTCCATGCATATTTAGTTAATTCCCACTAGTCTGACTATTTTGATTACAAATCCTTTTGGTGAATGAAGAGTTAAATCTTTAAAGGATTTAAAGGTGTAGGAGTTACCTGAAAGAAGAACATGGAGTAGGAAGAGGGGAAAATGTGTTAAATTAATTAAAATAAACCTTATTTTTTGTCAGATTTTATCCATGCATTCTAGGTAAGGGAATTTGAAAAATTTGAGAACACATTTGCGCAAGGCTAGAGAAAACAAAATGTTTGGTGCAGATGTGAGTGGCTTCTGGATGATGGCATGCATTCCCAGAAATCTCCAAGGAATATACGCACAGCATGTGGAAACAGAATCGTTGCTGAATGAAAACATGGATTAGAAAGGCAGCATGAGGGGTAGAAAAGGGACTTGGGGGAGGAATAGGCTGTCAGGAAGACAGACAGCCTAAATGTAGGTTGAAACTTTGTTGTGAAAGACTTTTATTTCAGCTAACTTGTACAAATCAGTCATTCCCAATCATGCATATTATGCAAGAGAAGCCTGTCTTCACATGTTTCAGTTACTACTGTACTGACATTGCTGCAAGCTGCATCATGCTCCTCTGCTGTGCAGAGCTTGGCACCAGAGTAGGCAGAGCAAAAAATGCCCAGTGTATTTGCTCCTCAAATTTCTTATTAGTGGAGAAGGCTTCTCTCTGGCTTGCAATTTCCTATAAGAATTACTAAAGTATCCCATATGAAATTGTATGAAGCTTCCTTGTTTCCAGGTTAAAGTCTCTCCTTTCAGGATGTTTTCAAATCAGGCTGCTCCTTTATCTTTTTGTTACTTGTTGTGTTACTGTGGTTTTTTCCCCTTTCTAACTGTTAAAAGATTCATTCAAGGTTGTTTCCTTACTTGGCCTAGTCCTTGACTGTTCCACTGTCTGTTAAGTATTTAAGTGTTTTAACTTGCCAGTTATTATACATTTGATTTTTTCTCTTGAATGTATTGTAGGTATGCAGTATATTAGTTCTTCTGAAGAAGTCAGAAAATAATTATGTGAATTTGTGCATTTCTGTCAAATGAGTTTCTGGCAGAAATTCATCATTGTATCAAAAAAGTGCTCTTTCCTGTCAAAACTCAGATATTGTTTTATACAAGAGACATCTTGGGTCTTTCTACTATCATGATACTACTTTACTCTTGTCTAAGGATAACAGGGAGGACCTCCACACTTACAGTGTTTGGAAATTTTGTTGGCTAGTTTCAAATAAAATTGATGTCATTTAATATTTTTGCTGTTGGAGATGCAAAAATAATAACATAAGAAACCACTTCTGGGATCTTTGTGGAGGAAGGAATGAAAATATGGAAAAGTAATGTCCAAAAATCTACAGTATATGTAAACCTCTATGAAATCCAGATGGAAAACTTCTAAGTTTGAAAATTTATATCCAGAATTTAAAAGATACATAATTAATTCAGTCTTAAAGGTGATAAGACTAAACTGACATGCCTGTTGCTTAGCTATTTGATTTCAACACACAGTGAAACTAGAGGAAGTTCAGCTAAACAAAGCTGCTGAAGCAACCAGGTATTATTAAAAAAAAGCCGACATATGGAATAGTGTTGGTGTTACAATGCCCTGTGGCAGGCTGGACATCATTTCCTTAGAGAAAATCTAATCTGTGGGTGGCAAGTTAAAATTTAACATTACTTAACATTTTATAATTAAATAGTTTTAAGGCTGATTATCCTTCTTGTTTGACATTAAAATATTAGTATTTGTGGATATTGCAGGAAATTTGTCACACCCCTATATGATTCCTGATTAAAGAAACTTAATCACTTCAGGAATGGCAGATGTAAAAAAAATTTTTTTCTTACCTTCTCTTTTTCCTCACCTCAACTCCTTTAGGATGGCACCCGGCCTCCACTAGACATTGATGTAAGCCTTGAGGAAATTGCTTACAGTCAGCATTGTGATTGTTACACGTGAGTACCTTCTAGTTTTGACTCTCATACTTAATGTGCAGTGCCAGCAGTTTTCTGATACATGATTGGCTGTGTTTTGTTGGTATTATTAAGAAGGTTTCTTAAGTCTATAAATCTTTTCCCTTAGGGTATTTTTCTTGCTTTCACGTGTGCTTTTTTCTAAGAAGTTGGTAGGAATAAATGGATGCTAAAGCCTTCTTCATCTGGAATAGTCTTCTGCATGTTGTAAATACAGAACAGTGGGGGCCTTTTGGTTTTCTTTGGTTTTATTTTATAATTCTTGCATCATCTGAGGACAAAAGAGCCCTCTTTAAGTTGTGGGCCCATATACAATGATGATGAAAGCAAATTGGTTAAACAGCCGTAACCAACTTGTTCTGTCACAGAGTTGAGAGCAATCTGTTTGACCAAGTAATGAGGGCCCATTTCAGCTTGTGCTTTGGGAATAGCAAGGTGTGGCTTTAGGGAAAGCTTGATGGCCATATCTGTCAGAATAATTTGGAATTATGGTCCATAAAACTTAAAAAGCTTTAAGCTATGCAATAATTTAGTAATACTCAAATGTTTTTATGGAGTTCACAGAAGATAAAATTCACGACAGGCTGCTTGCCACAATATTACTTAGAAAAGATGAGTACTTTTTCTTCCTACACCTTTCATTCACTGGTTTATGGTCCAGTCGGGTTTTTTTCAGTGTGTGGGGGTTTTGGTTTGGTTTTTTGTTGTGGGGTTTTTGTTGGTTTTTTGTTTGGGGTTTTTTTGTTTGGTTGTGGTTTTTTTTGATGCTTGAGTTTATCTGTATTTTGAGTTTGGGGGGTTTGTGTGTGTGTTTGGGTTTTTGTTGTGGGTTTTGATTTTGTTGGTTTTGGTTTGTTTGGGGTTTTTCTTTTAGCTGGTTTGGTTTAATTTTTGCTTTTTAAATACTTTATGCCTAGTACCTCCAAATGAAGCATGGGGAGTTAATTTTGAAAATTTTTTTTGGCTCAATGACTTTCACCAGTTGAAAGGCTTGTGAAAAGTTCCAGCTTCTCCAGTTCCAGGAAACTGGAAACAAATAGTTAAACTGATCTGATCATGTTTTGTGGATACAGTTATTTTAAGAGCATGTTAACTCCACTGTTGATGCAGCTTCGAGCAACTTCTTTTTGTAATGGTGAGGGACGTCATTTGATTCTTTCATAAGATTTATAAAAAATAAAAAAGTTATGTTCCCACCAAGTGGCAGATTATTAATCAACTCTGGCGTTTTCAAAGACGCTCTATGGGTTTTTTGCCTTTTCCCTTGCTTTTAATTCATTTGATCTTATCTGTGGCTAAAATCTGAAGAGCATCGCTCCATAATGCAGGGTGCAGACTGGGTAGTCGTCAGACCTCTTTCCAGTGTTCTTAAGTTGAAACTTTGTGACAGCACAACCAATTTTTAATGTCATTTTTAGTGTCTTGCCTTTCTATCTGCCATCAGCAAAAGACAAGGAATTTTTCCCCAAATAACCTGTTGTTTGTATCTCTAGAGGGGCAGACCTTTCTGCTCTTGTGCGTGAGGCTTCCATTTGTGCCTTGAGACAGGAAATGGCCCTGCAGAATACTCAAAGCAAGAAAGGTAAGAAAGCTTTAAAAAGAAAATCTTAACTGAATAGTGACAAGATAAATGGAATGTAAAGTGTTTAAAGTAGTTCAAGACAAGCATGAAGCTGTGTAAACTGTACATCATTGATTGATTGACTTCTGAGCCAAACAAAATGAAGTCACATAAGGGGACGTAGGGGAGGGTACAGGAGAAATGGTTATGCTGGAAAATCAGCCTCATTTTTATTTTTAAAGAATTGAAGCTTGCAACTCCTAAAGAAAAGATTCTGTTAAATGGTTATGTAAACTGATTATTTTCTAGACTAAATACCCCTTTGCCAGCTTTCCCTATCACTACCAAAGACTAATTGTGCTGACGTGTTTGGAGGAGGGTTGTAAACTGCACATTCCCTGATTACCTACCTTTGGCACTCAGCTATGTTATGTAACTGAGCACATACCTCCAGCACTGATGGAGCTGGGAAAATCTGAGTGCCACTTTTGATCTTTGGTGCTTAGCTCATCAGTGCCTCTTGCCAGGACTTTAACACAGAGTTATACATTGATTCAAGTACAATCTCTGCCCTTTCATTATTTGTCTGAACTTCTGGTTTAAGTTGTATTTTCCTGGGGTTTTTTAAATTGTAGATTGAAACATGTATATAAAATGCCTGTCTGTGTAGATTTTTTTCCAGTAATTTTGTTTGTTATTTTACCCTTAAGTCAAAATGGAAAGCTAAGATGGAATTGTGACTTTTCAGATTATGTCCTTGGAAAATATCATAGGCTTTCATTATCCCCCTGATTTCTAAGAACAACACTGGAATTTTAATGGCTTTGAATGATTCTTTTTGATCTAATACCTATCCAGTCTTGTCTGGTTTTTAGCAAGAGTAGGTTAACAGAGCATAGTGTTTGTATTCCTTGTTCTGAGGCAACAAGCATGTTGAACTAGAGGGGGAAAAAACCCTGAGCTATAAAAACCTCTGTTGTAGGACTTGATTACCAATTTTGCTTGCTGTAGCTGGATAAAACTCTTGATTTGAGATGGAAATTTCTGAGTTTATCCTGTTCATTTTTATAATTGTTCAGAATACAGCAGCCTTTATTCAAAGCTGTTTATTACTTGAAATCAGCCTTTACAGTTAGGATTGCAGCCTAAGCACTGACTGTGTGGATGTGTAGGCAGCCAGCAACAACTCCATAATATATGTATGGCTTGATTTGCATGTTTACAGCAGCTGCTTGCTTGGACTGTCCTTGGATTTCCAAGATGTCAGCCCTGATTGGTATGAAAACATGTAAGGTGGTTTCTGATTTGAGACCCTGTTCATTTTTATCTTCAAGATCAGACTGGGGATTTTCTTCCATCAGTGTTTCAACAGGACACGCTCAGCTGCCTCCCTCCCACGCTCTGCTTGACTGTGGATGGGTGCTGGGTGTCCTCCTCTGTCAGCCCTTTGGAATCAGGGCTGCTCCTTTCTGTTCTGGAGAAACTGTTGCAACTTCTTGTTATACCTGATATTTTCCTCTGGCATAAATTCAGGGGTGTGGTTTTTTTAACAGTCAGCAGTAGTTTGCTTGAAGGTACTTTTAGAAAGTGAAATGGAAAGGTACCCTTTTTGTGATATTTCTTAGAGGAATTCAGGAATTCTACTGCCAACGTGAACAGGCCTAGGCAAGCTGATCATGGTAGTGACTATGGTCTGAGAATTGCCAGATACAGAAATTCCTTTCTACAGAAATTTTGTAGGGGAAATTCCTAACAATTGGGCAGATTTCCACTTTTAAGAGGTCCTCCTGGATTTCCTCATCATTGGCCCAGCATTTGACTGCCCAGAAGGGTTCACTGTCATTTGCAAACTTGGAGTTTCACTTCTGCCTCCCTATTCCAAACCACTGAAGATGGTGCATAAAAGTGGTTTCAGCACCACTGCCAGAGTGGGACCCACCCTACTGCAGCAGTTCTGCAGTTTCTTAGTCAAGTTCCTCAGAACTTTGGGTGAATACCATCTGCTCCTGGTGACTTCTTCCCATTAACATCTTAACTCACCTGTTTAGCTTGATCTTCTGTATTTATTTCAAATAGATCTAGTCACAGAGAATGTATAGGGTACAAGAAATACCGTAATAGGAGAGATTTTTACCTATTTCAGCTGCAGTTGACAAATACTGACCTTCTAAACTATGACCCTTTTTGTATGTTTTTATAAAAGATAGCCAGTGGCCCCACATCACCTGCACAGTCTGTAAGGTTATGAGAATCTATGAGACTTTTTGTTAGAGCAGTTAAGAGCAAGTGTGATTTGACAAGTGAGAATGAAGTTTAGCATCTTTGCATTTGAATTTGAAAAGCAAGATCTGGTCCTTGTTTGATAAGAACCACCTACCCCTCACTCATCTATGTAAATAGGAAAACACCTATTTCATATTTAATGTTTCAAGTACTTGCCTTTTTTTTAAAGATTGTACTTGTTGATATACTTCATTATTCTAATTTACCAATATAAATGGTTCTAAACAGTAAAATATTTGTACCTACTTAACAGACTAAATGGTTTTGTCATCAGAAATCAAGGCAAAGTGTGTTAATGCAAGTAGCCAAGGTCCAGATTACTGACAGCTCCATTTTCTTCATGATCAAGCTTTGGGCAAGCTTTTATCACATCATAAGCATGAAGTAGCCTAACTTACTTGCAATGAGAGGTAAACTACCTTGCAGGAGATTTTCTCCCTCCCTATAGCATTATCACAGTTTGATTAAAAAGTAACATGCTTAAAAACAAAAGTGAAAGCAATATTAAATTCTTGCAGCTTCATTTTATTGTTTTATGGAGTTTTAATGACTCAGTCTAAAAGTAATCTGTCTTCTCAGAAAGTCCCAAGTTGAACTTTTTCTTACTATAAACAGCATTTCCTTGGGGAAGCTGGTTAAAGTCCTGACATTTTAAACTTGCATCTTCAAATTTTCTGGGTATAAGTTTATCTGGTAATAAGAATGTTGAACATGAGCTCCAGAGAAGTGAGATGAGGGAGCAGTGAGGTTGTATGTTTAGTTCAGTGAACTTTAACCATCATCTTTACTTTTAACACAGGTAATAATAACTGTAGGCTATTTGCTCTTCTGCTTTATACCTTAGACAAGGTATATTTCATTTTTTATTTAGTACCTTTCATATGCTCTTTAGTCTTTTACTATATCAGCAGAAGATTTTTGTTCAACTCTTTTTTGTTCAACTTTGTCAGATGCAAAATGTATTAACAGTTTTTTCATGTTGGCATCTCCCATTTCATGTGGCAAAGGTGGAAGTAAAAGCAATAATCATCCTAATGAAATACATGAAAAAAATGCACCAAACAAGACTATAATTTGTATTTCTGTCATATCTGATACCTGTGCATAGTGTTAGTTTGTCATGAACCTTTATAGTAGTAGCATCTTGGGATTCTTAAGTCAGGATTAAACAAGGTACTTCCTTGTGAGAGCAGAGGAACCCGTGACTTATTTGTGGTATGGTTATGTTTTAACATCCTAAGAAAACCTGTTCGAAAGGTTATTATTAGGAATAATTACTGTGGATAGCTGCATTAAGGTCAAAAAGGCAATTTGCATAAACTTAAACACAGGGAGTTGTAACAGTGAAAGCTTTCATCACTTCTGGGTAACACCAGAGAAGGCAATGATATGAAGCCAATTATTTAGAAATTGAGTAGAATTGGAATGATAGCAAAATGTTTTCTAGGTACTTCTTAAATAAAAAAATAAAATAAATTTAATATTAAATTTATGTTAAAAAAAAAAAGCCCAGAACTGGAAGCTATGGGCTTTGAGGGATTCACTTCCAGAAAGGTTACTGGAATTCAGTTAGTTAGGTTTCATGAACGCTGCCTTGAAATACATGCAGCAGTCACTTGATTGTCACTTGTCTGCAATTTTAGTAATTTATTATGCTCTGTTCTTTAAGGAGAAATCAAGATTTCTCGCAAACACTTTGAAGAAGCTTTTAGGAAAGTGAAGTCTTCAGTATCCAAAAAGGTAAGATAATATTTAAGTATGTACGGCTCATTACTCCCTTAGGGAGGACACTCTTCTGATGCTGGAGACTGGTGGGAATGCTTAAGGTTGCAGCATACTTAGATGTATTTCAAACTGACACTACCTGTTTCTGCATTAACAAACCTGATGTTTGTTTTAAGGTCAGAAATTAAAGCCTCCCTTTTCAGCTGTAGATGAGGCACTGCATGTAGATGGCTTACCAAGATACCAAGATTATCTTTTAGTGTGGTGCCTTGGACTTCACCGACATTCCCAGATTGATTATTAACCTGGTGCTAAGCTCTTATCTCTGCTGAATTTTCAGTTAGAAGTCAAGGCCTTTAGAGTGCACCACATCCTGCCACAACCTTTCCTCCCCCGTGATGATGACACACAAAGATGCTCAACCTTTTCTGTTGATATGCAAGAGATACAAATTTGACATGGGACATAAAACACACTTTATTATCATAGTTATTTCTTACCACTCTTTTCACTATTTGGATTTGTCAAGGAAGTTTGTTGTAAATGTTTCTTTATGCCCTGTTCCTTTTAATGACTGAAAGGAAAGCTGTTCACTCAATTACTATAATTTTGAAGTTAATGTATAGGAATTGCTACTATTGCAGAGCTTGTGTATATGTCTCCATGTGTTGCCAAGAGTGTACTGCAGCCAGAATACAGTAATGTATTCACATTTAACACTAGTCAGAGAGAAGTTAGTTAACTATTTCCTTTCATTATTGTATTTTGATGGATAGTGACCTTTCATAAAATTTAAAAGTGATCTGTGGCTCCAAGAACCTTTAAATATGAAGTTGGTTGTTGTTTTCCTTTTGCTAATCACTAAGCAAACAGCCACAAAATTTTAAAACATCCCCTCTAACACAGCAATAACTGTTAAGTATTAGAACATGTTTCTTCTGGTTAACCAAAAATGTTATTCTGCATCTCAAAGGAGCTTAAATATCGTATATCTGAGAGTCCTATATTTCAATTATATTCATCTGAAGACTTTTCAGTTAGGTATTTTGAAATATATATTGCAGTATAAGATACTTATCTCCCATTTCCAAATGCTGCTTCCTATCTGTTAGACAAATTCAGTCTGACAAAAACACTACAGCCCTTGCTATGAATACTGGAATGGTTTTTTAAAAAGGCTAAAAAAGCTACATCTTACTGATAGTGCATTTACCTCTTCTATCCCATTCACATCTCTCTGTTTGGTTTAATTAGTTGACTCAAGATAAACAAAAAAAAAATTCTTAAAGCTGTGGACAGAGATTACCTTCTGAAGCCAGTTATTTCAGTGGAAATATTCTATTCCACGAAACTGTCATTTTGAGTGACCAGTGAAAAGGGTTAAGTAACAGTTAAGTTAGCCTAGCAAAAGATGGCCTTGTCTGTTCATTGTGCAGAACTAGATGGGGGAGGAAAGTGTCGATTCAGCAGCTCCTGTGGTGAAGAGGGCAGTACCTTCTCAGTGAAGCTGCCATCTAACCTAGCATTGCAACACGAAGTTTAAGAACTCTGCCCGAGGCCTCTGTGAACTACACACCATTGGTGACTCTCACTGCAGAACCTCATTTATGAGCCAGGGTAGTCGGGGGTTGCCTTATTTTGGTTTTTGTTTGCAAATGTCTTAAAATGAAGCTAGTGGCGCATAGAGCTGGTTTGTTTCACTTGCTTAGATAATACACCAAGTCACTTCTAAATACTGTGTAATTTTTTTACCATTGTCTAAGGTATTTTTCCTCTTCTCTTGGCACTGTTAGGATCAAATAATGTATGAAGAACTGCGTAAGTCACTGTGCAGGTGATACATTTGGACAATTCCCAGAAGAGACTTATTCTACAGTGGTGAAGAGTTCTGCAGTTCCTGTGCCTGTTTTCAAGAGACAGGTTGGAAGGAAGCTGTGCTAAATCCATCTCTCAACTTTTTATACTGCACCTGAAAAAAAGGTCATCACAACCTACTGCTCTAAAGCATCCCTAATTTAACTGTCTCCAGAATAAAAGATACAATATATGCTTCCTGTTTATAACCATTTACATTTTCCAAATGAATGCGTTTAGTGCTAAAATGTTAATACTATTCTGATATATTTGGTTCCCTGAATCAGAAATCTCTGAGGCACAGGCTAACCCTTCCAAGTGTTTACACTGCTCAAATAGCTGTTTTCAACCACCAGAGAAAATTGCTGTTTTCCAGAACAAGGACTCTGAAAGAAGCACTGGGAGGACAGAGCTGTGAAAGTAGGCTGGGAAAGTGCTGCACTGGATGTTATCACACCATTAATCATGCATTTTCCGAGTACAGTGACACATGGTTGTGCCAGCACAGGTTCTCAGAGCTGCTAACAGCTTCCTTCCACCTTACCAAAATAAACTGCCCACAGATGGCAAGCTGGGAGGGTTACCTAGGAGAGGGTAAAGTTTGGAAATTGGGGAAGTGCTATTATACTATGCTTCAACCTAGAAAACATTTGAGTTAAGAGGTAGTTAACAAGCTGGTTCTTAATTATTTTTCTTAAACAGATAAATTTGCAACAACAAAAACGTTTTTAGTGTTTCAGTATCCTCTGGACAAAGAAAAATGTTACTGTTTTAAAAAGCAGGCCAAGAGCTTTTTTTTTCCTTTTTTTTTTTTTTCCTTTTTTTTTTTTGGTTTGGTTTGGTTTGGTTTGGTTTTTTTGTTTGTTTGTTTTAATACAAGAAATTCCATAGTGGAAGGAAGGTTGTAACTTTCACCATCAGCAAAGCAGGAAGTATCCACGTTAAGACAAAACACTGAAAAGTGCCAGATTAGGAAACCTACAATCCTTTAGGGATGATTCCCAATGAAATAGTTTTTGTAAGCAACATGTAATCTATAAGCATTCTCCTCTACTTAAACACTTAAGAGAGAGCTCTTTTAATCTCCTACTTGAATTCATTTAAACAAATACCCTGAACAACCAGATCTAACTTTAAGACTGGCCTTGATAGAGAATAGTACCTTACATGTTAAATTATTCTCAGAATTGTCACCTAACAAGAAATCTTGCTGCACCTTTTTACCCAGAGGTACATGTTGAAGATAATCACATCTAACTAATCACCACAGACTTGCATTTTAAAAATATTGACACTCATGGCAGCTTGTTCTTACCACTGGGATTTTTGCTCAACATGGTATGACATCCCTCCCTGTCCTAGGGAAAAGCTGAAGCCTCAGTGACTCAAATTCTGACTCATAAGACTAACAAATTAAGTCACCGTATATAAAGCAGATGATGATGATGTGCCAGCTTTTAATTGTAAATCAGGTTTGAAGCTTCAGCTATGATTCCCAGAAATCCAAGATGAAGGTTCATCATTTTCAATCAATACCATGTTGGAAGGAAAGCTCAGTCATCATCTGGTTCAACCTTTCTTGGCAAAAAGCAGTCTAGACATGATGGCCCAGCACCCTGTCCAGCTGAACCTTACAGTCTGACACTGGGGAATCCAGCACTTCCCTGGGGAGATTTTTCACAATGAGAACAATCAGCCAGTGGAATAGTTTTCCTCATTCCCAGTGGGAAGCATCCCAGAAGTAACTTGCACTCCTTACCCCTCCTCTTTTCCACATCACTCTTATAAAAAGGGAGTCTCCATCTTCTTTTTAACCACCCCTGGAACACGGTGATAAATTCTCTCCCTAAGCTTTACTTTCTCAAAGCTGCAAAAACACAGTTCTCTCAGTCTTTGCTCATAATACTACAACAGT
Organism: Daphoenositta chrysoptera; assembly: GCA_013397915.1. Classification (NCBI taxonomy): domain Eukaryota; kingdom Metazoa; phylum Chordata; class Aves; order Passeriformes; genus Daphoenositta; species Daphoenositta chrysoptera. The sequence goes on along the minus strand of VZRO01000621.1, from coordinate 106,263 downwards.
ATAATAATAATTATAATGATACACTCAATTCACTTGAGTGGTGAGTGAACCAATGAAAAGAGTAAGTGGTTTCTCCTTTATGGATATACAGAGAAGATTCATGCTGCTATCCTTGAGGATAGCTGCAGATGATGAGCTTAGGCAGAAGTGGAGTACTCAAGCCCTGCCTTACCCACCTAAGAATTTTCCTTTTATGATGGTATTATTCCTGTGTATGTATGGAGCAAGAAAGCAAAGTAGGACTTGCAAGGCAAGATAAGGGAGGAAATGCTATCGAGTAGTAGTAATATCACTATAGTCTTGTCAAGAGTGCCAACACAAAATATGTTTATTATTCAGGTGTCTCATGATCATTCTTCTTAACAGGTGATAAAGGAAGAGGAAGTGGGGTGCAGGAGGATTTGAATGCACAAGAAAATCTGAAGTTAAGGTGAAAGGCAGAAAAAGCCAGATCAGTCAAGTGTCCATATCCTGCTTGCTTACCTTGTGTGGGCTCCATGTGTGCCAAGAAGCAGGCAAGGGTAGGCAGCTGAATTCCATTTGCCTGCTCACACACGAGTGTTGCACCCACACTGCTCCTTGTGGGAAATTCTGCTTTAGCTGTATCATATATCACTAAAAAAACAATGACCCTTTGTACAGAAGAGATCCTTTGTACACAGAAAATGGGAACTGCTTTAAGGAACAAGCCTTTTCATGCAATAGAGACAAATATTTTGTTCTGCATATGCAGCTACCACCCCTCCTAGCAGACATGCCTCGAGGTTTTGCCTCCAGTCATCTTGTTTCTGTTGTGACAAGATCAAGAAATTGTTCATCATGCCATTCTCCTCTCCCTTTTCCTGAGGCTAGCAACGTATCTAAACCACAAGAATGACCTTGTCCCAGAGCATAGTAGATGCTGACTTAAGCATGGAGAGGGGGCAGAGGCAATGCACTGTGTGGAGGACTGCTGAAAGGAGAAAAGAAAAATGCTGTCTTCATTCACGACTCACTAGGAAACTTTTTCCACATTTTTATCCTGACTAAAAGTCATATATCCCACTTCAGGCTTGATTGTGAAATAGAAGATTTGCTAGCGAAAACATAATTGCTTGGAGTTGCAGGTTGCTGCACTAAAGGCAGACCCACAGGATTCAGACACACCTATTTATCAGATTGTTTTCCTAGGACCTTGCAGAAGCAATGTTGGCAGACCCAGAAGCAGCTCCTGTGCTTTGCAATGTGCAAGCTAAACAGCAGAACTTGCTTTGCTGTAAGTCTTTTAAGACTTCTAGATTACAGAGGAGTACAGTTTCCAAAAGCTGTGCCAAACTCCTTAAACAAGGTTGCTTCTTCAAAGTCACTTTCCTCCTCTTAGTCCAGCAGGAGTATGGCAGCCCGCAGTCTGCAGCATTGATGTTACCAGCTGTTGAATCCTCATCATTAAATAAGGAATGAACAGCTTTAAGCTCTACTGTGGCATGCCACTCCATCTGATAGAAGGAATAAACATCAGGGAGGCAGAGGTGAGCCACTGACCTCACCATCTGACAGTGTCTACTTACCATCCACAGATCCGTGTCTCAACACCTGGAGACCTTTGTCTCTCGTGTTCACCAGCTCATTTAATGACTTCACCAGAGGAATTCTGAGACACACAACTGAAAGTCTGAGCTGCTTCAACTGACCTCTGGTTCCAGGGAGGAAGTCCTGCCCTGGGTCTGACAGCATGGAGCTCTGCAACCAGACAGATGCACCCATTTAGCACATTACTGTTGGGAAGCAGACAGGTTCAACAGCAAATCAGGAATGCCAGAGGCAAGAGTTGTTCTGAAAGAGGAGTATACCCACGCCTGTCCTGTGGGAAAACTAATGCCTAGTCCAGTCAGATTCCAGGATGCATTACTTACTCCACTTAAGCAGCTTCAGATAATTGGGGGCAGGGAGTGTTAAAAGCCATGCAGGGAAGTTTATTCTGAAACCTGCACGTTATTCTAAAAGGCCTGAAAGGGATTCAGAGCTCTGCACAATCTAACTGCAGCTAAAATACTCCTTTTTAGTTAAAACTCCTGACTGATTTCACATAAGGAGATGCTTTCCAAACTGACAAACTGAAAGGAACAAACCCTAATAAACACGTAGAAACACCAAGGTTAACTCATTCTGTCTGAATACACTTAGAAAAAACAATAGGGTTAACTGTCAGAGTTCTTGATGCTGTTTAGGTTTAATTTGTTCTTCACCAGTTAGTCAAAGCTCCCTCCAACTTTCAGATAAAACGTTTCAAAAATTATACTAACCCCTTTCTGCCAGATATGTTTTAACTGTATTAATGAAAAATATTTAATTCCTTAAAACAATAACTAGACAGTTCATATGTGGGGTTTTTTTTAACGTAAAGTGTTTCATATTTCTGTGTCATGCCTTTAGAGTAAACACCATGCTTTTTCCAATCATACTTAAATTCATTGCTCATTTAGAATATATAAAACAAGTCAAGTAGGGGCAGCTGGTCCTAATTACTTTAATCAGTGGTTCAGAAATGCTTCTGTTTTTTAGGGATTGAACTATGCTGGTTACCTTTCAAATTACCTGCTTTTGGCAGTTCTTACTATTGAAGTTAGCTGCTAAGGCTTTTTATGTACTACACAGGAATTATATGCCTAAGAAGGGTCACTACCAATGCTTGCAAGAATGAGACCATTGTTAAGATCCAAACTTGAGTCTCACTGGCTCAGTTTAACCTAATACAGGAAATTGTTCTCCAATAGGTAGCCAGTAGCAGATGTTTCAGGAAGATTTTGGCAAGCATAGATATCTCCCTCAGAATTCCCCACTATTCAGTACCTCTTGAAGTGAAAATAATGTATTTATAATTTGAGTTGGAAGGGAAAATCATAGTCAGACCACCTTAAAGCGACACCTGCAATTTTAAACAAGAGAGATGGCAACGTCAGCCCTGTTTAAAAGCAGGAATTCCATGAAGTAGGTAACTAAGACTAAATACACAATTTGTACTCTGAACTCTGGTTATCTTAATATTCATGTGGGATAACTGAATTTCTTAACTTTAGCTCTTAGCCATAAAACTTTGTAGACACTTTATATCTTTCATCCAGCTATGATAAATCATCAACACCAAAGACAATTTAAGAAACAAAGGGTGATATTAACTAAGTGGCTTAAAAAGAAACTGGTTTGCAGCTTCTTAGGCCTTACAAGTATTTCAACCAAAGTCCATTTTCCTTTGAGTAGGGAGGAAAGGCAGTGATTCGTTACAGGTCATCTATATCACCACTCAGTAGAACAGGTCTCAAATCTGCTTTAGAAATACCAAACTTTGCTAAAGCTTAAGTCCTTCAGCATAAGGGGACCAATCAAAAAATTCACCCAGTGTTACTTTAATCTTGGCTTTTTAATAACGTGTAAAAATACTGGACAAAGTCTGTTTTGAGATTACACTCTACCCTGAGCAACACACTTGGCAGGTTTCTGGCATAATGAAGTCACTTTGTAGGTGGCTGGCAGACTTTCATACCACTTCTATTGCTTAGACACAGATAAGGGCCCACACTTAAACAAAACACCCATTAAAGCAGCACCACAGTCAAGACCGAGTTAAGAGGTACCAATACATTCTTTTCAGCACTCACCTTTTCAAAACAAACAACAAACACCCCAAAAAAACACCTCAAAATGCAGGAGTTGAAGGCATTTAAAATTAGGTTACAGCAGCTACAACTTCCACCTTCCTCAGATTCCATCTTTCAGATTAATGAAGAACATACCACAGAACCACCATTTGAGGTTAAAGGGTGATTTGTAGCCAGTTTTGACTGCTTAAAGCCACCATCAATGCATTAGACTGCAGAAGGCAAATCTACTGTGCTGAGGTATGGAAAGATTTTTCACCATCCAGCAAGTCTATCTGTTCCCAATGAAAAATTTCCTAAGCAGGAAGTTTGATATCACCACCTCTCACCACATTTTAATATGTAAGAAAGGCAAGTATTTATGGAGTGTGCAGTAGGTTTAGGGGGAAAAAACCAAACAAGATTATTTAACAACCTTTCTGTGTACACAAATGACTAATGTGCCTAATTGTTAGTATTGTCAGTGGTTGCAGCTAGACTTGTTTGCCAGAATAGTATGTTTCAATCCATTCAGTTTTCAATAAAAACCAAATTTTAAAATGGGTGTAAATACTTATATTTAGAACCACAGTAACATGGTAATAATTTTTCTTTGAAGATCAGAAAACCCCCAAACTCTGTAACAAGATTTTTCCAACACGAAACCCCACATCAGGTATTTTAAGTTACCTAAATGCCGCCGGCTCACACTACAGGGCAACAGAAGCAGCTCAGGAAGGAGGTGGGAGCCTTGGAGTTGGTAACACCCTTGAATTCCCCACCTTTTTTTTTTTACAAAGAAGTCACAGAAGCCATCCTGAAGATACCAGTTTCATTCTGATAGATTGCTCCTTTAAGGTACCTCCAGTAGAAAAGGTAGAACTTTAAAGCAATGCTTCAAATGACACATTACATATTTAAACAAAAGCAGACTTAACATTTCTGTGCAAATTTAGTTCTTCCAACCATCAGTTCGGAAACATTTTCAACAGAATGTTTAAGTTAACAAATCAAGTTAGCTTAGAATTAACAGGTAAGTACAGCATTTTAAAACTAGTCATCTAAATAGCATGTTGAAAGCAGTATACTACATTGAGAACTTTTAAACTGTTATGAGTCAGACAGACATTTTATATAGATTTAACACCTACCAAAGTAAATTCTGTAACAAAGTGATTTTGCATTATGCATATAACACTGATCCTTAGGCAAACAGAGACACATTAAACCAATGAATATGAGGAGTGTAAGGAATGTTATAGCTGGTAGGAGTCTGCTACAAAATCCTTAAGGATGCATTGCTATATTGCTGTACATCTTAATTCAGGACACGGGTGAACAGCTTTAGCATGAGACCTTTATACCAGCCACTTTAAAGCAAGCAGACATTTCAAAGTTTTTTGGTTGCCAGAAGTTTAATCTTGCTTCACTTCACCCTTTAATTGCCTTTTCATGCGTGAATATGGGCTGATTGTGTCATCCATCACGAAGTCATACAGTACTTTTATCCAAGAGTTATACTGGGGTAGGTTGTCATAGTATTCAGCTGCTATTTTCTTCACCTGAAGGAGAGATATGAGGTTTATTTACCAGTTACATTAACATCAGTTGTGACAACTTTACAGCCCTCAATGTGCAACCTAGTAATGTACAACAGCACAGGAAGTTTCATTTCAGAAGTTAGATCCTACAGGAAAGGCCACTCGTGCCACAATGTGAATGCTCCTTGAAGGAAAAAGCAGTTCCCTAGTTGTTAAGTAAGTGTCATGTGAAGCTTTTGGAGCTGGCCAGAACAAACTCTGCTAACACTCCGAAGTCCCTTCACTGTGCTACCTACAGGATGATGGAGCTCACAAAACCAAACCAAAAGTGGTTTGGTTGCTATTGAAAGTGCGTGACTCAGTTCAGTGCTGACTCATAGATATACAAGTAACAGTAAAAAGGTTGTTTTAAGTTCTAGGAAGAGATGTTTAACACAGCTATTTTTACATGTAGTTTCAAATCTCAGTACTCAGAAGAAAAAAACCTTTTATTTCTGAGGAACATTTTGTTTATGAAGACAGACTTCAAAGAACGAATGTAAGAATGCTTCCAAAGACTGTTCTCAGTCTCACATGTTGTCTAGACCACTACTTAAACTGAGAGCAGCAGGTTCAGTTAGGTGTCTTTACTGCTACTTAGGGCTAACAACTTAAAGCCTTAAAAACACAAACAGAACGAAAAAGATTTTTCACAAAATTCTATAGCTATAGTCAGAAGAATAATATCAATCTGTATAAGCAACAAACAAACCCAAGATATTTACATGGCTGGTTTGAAGGCAAAGCTTGTTTTGACCCATCACACATAAGAGAATACTGCACATAGGCAAAGTACTTTTACTCAACAGTAATAATTCTCAGCTCACCAGTGCTGAGGAATCAAGTGTTTAGTACTTAGGGACCTTTAGCACACACCACAGCAGAGACCAGTCCAATCAAATTAACTGCAGTCTTCCAAAAGAAGGCTTTGTTTTCTTATCAGAGCTGTGGATTATGAGTCCTGCAGCAGAACTGGGTATTTACTCCTAGAATTAAAGACTTGAAAAAATTCATGCCCTGCTTAAAGCTAAAGCACCTGTGCAAGAAATGAAATGCTGGATCACAGCACAGACCCAGGTATCAAAGGTGAGTTAAAGAAACTCTTGCTGTATTTGAAAGATTAATTCTATAAATAAGAGCATTCATCTATCTTAAAAAAAAAAAAAAACCAAAAAAACCAAAACCACACAATGCCTCAACAAACCAACTGCATGATTCACCTGCCCTACTAAAAGTGCTGGCACAGTTATTTCAGCTGCAGTTCCACCACTGACAACAAAAAAACCAATCAAGTTTAGACTTCACCAGAGGAATGATATTACAAGGTCTCGCTATTGCCAAGTGCAGTAACAAAGCAGGAAGATCAACACCACAGCTGCTGTCAAATCACAAATTTAGTGTCTGATGAAAAACTGAAGATTTAGATGTAACCCTGAAGTCTGTGTTCCCATGCTCCAATTGGGAAACATGGACACTGTGAGAAGGAATCCTGCCTGAGAGAAGCAAAGGTTGAAGTGAGGAGAAACGTCACCTCTGCTACATATGCAGGCATAACAGGTCTAAGTCCTGGCTTAGAACTCTTAATCCTTCCAACGTGCAGCTGATACTTATTTAGGGTTCAAAGGCTCTTGCTAGAGAAAACTGAACTGCTCCAGACTAGAAAAGTTATTAAACATTTGTAAACAGTACAACAAACATTAACAGTACCTCAAACCCTCTCTCTTCCCCTACCAGCGAGTCCCTGCTGGAAGACTGAACGATAAGCACACATTGCAATACTGTCCTTAACATTTCAAAGACAGAGATAACAAATCTCCAGAGTTATCTGCAACCTCTTAACTAGTTTTTTGCATACTTACAAACAAGAATTCAGAAGACAGGTTGTAATTACAGAAAGCTAAAGTTAGTGCGAAGCATAAGACACGCATTCCCTCCCCTCTCCTTTTATGGAAGAGGCTTTAGCCGCAGCATATTGGAAGCTTGTTCAGGATACCACTAAAATGATAAATAATTACCTCTTTTATCACTCAACTGATATTGTGGGGTTTTTGTTTGTTTGTTTTTAAGCTCCCAACCTATTTTCTGTCAGGGCTCCACCTTATTTTCATGTTAAAGTAGGCCTTAATTTAAGAAAAAGTAATAATCTTGGAAGGAAACTTACCAGTGGAAGGCTCTTGCCAGGAATATTGGGGAAGTCATGATGTTCATTGTGATAGCCAACATTAAAAGTGAGCAAATTAAGTGGCCCATAGTAGGAATAGGTCTCATGTCCTTTTAAAAACATGTAATGTTCAGCTATGAAGTGTCCTGAAATTGGGTGCAACCCAAGACCAAGTACTGAACCAGCAAGCATGTAAAAAATTGATTTGACGCCCCAAAAGTAATATATTGCAACATCAAAGACGAGCTGAGCCAACAAGTTGATTATTTCAAGTCGAGTGATGGGTTTAGGATTGATGCAGAGAGGTCTAATGGCATAGAAAAAAGGCTGAAGAACAATCCATATGAACTTCCTAAAACGGGTGCAGAAAAACCAGCCTTCGAAGTTGGTAGGAATGTCCACATCGATGCCGTCACCGCCTAAGTAACGATGATGATCCATGTGGTATCTCTTGAAGGATATGGAGTAGGGGAGACCAAGAGGAAGGTTGGCAAATATTCCAAACCATCGATTCCACATGGCTTTGCTGTTGCCAAAGGCACTATTGTGGGAGATCTCATGAATAGCCAGAGTCATGGAGTGGCTAATACAGCTTCCAAAAACGTAAGCCCAGAAGACCACCCATTTCCAATCCAAGTCTTTAACTAGATAGAATGCAGTCAACTGCGCCAGAACCATCAGCACAACCACCCAGATCAGGTTGTAGTCTGGCTTCATCAATGCTTTTATCTCTGGATGTTTAGCTGGATGGGAAAAAATTAAATGAAAAGAAGTTATTTCAAAGCTCTCCTCACAACTAGCCCAATTAGATTACAGTTTTTTCTTCCCTTTGTTCTAGTTAGGAGTTGTCTGCAAAGGTAATGCAAACGCATGACTTTTCCACTTGTGATATTTACTGCTATAATGAATCATTTAGAATCCAGTCATTTTAGCACTTTCACGTTGCTCAGCAACTAGACACGTACACGGCAAGCACCAGTACCACCTCCAGCCTCCTCAAGAAGGAAATGGCTCTGAGCCGTCAACCCACCCGTAATTCAGAAGGGCTACGGAAAGCTCAGCCCCGACTTCAGCGCTGCACTCGACGCCGTTATCCGCCGCCCCCGGACGCGGTGCCGCGGTGCCCTCTGCGCGCAGCGGCCCCAGACACCGCCTCACCGCCCGCTCCGCTGGCAGGGCGCGGGCGGGGAGCGGCCCGGGG
>VZRO01000621.1:28055-97291 GCA_013397915.1 Daphoenositta chrysoptera | reverse complement strand
CCCTCAGAGCCCTCAGAGCCCTCAGAGCCCTCAGAGCCCTCAGAGCCCTCAGAGCCCTCAGAGCGGGGCCGCGGTACCGCCGGCAGCACGAGCAGCGGCCCTGCGTCCTAAACCCGCCTTCCTACGAGCTGCTGTCCTAGTTTGACCCCGTGCTTACAGACCCCTGCCTAAAGGTACCGAACTACAACTCCAAACGCCAGTATCAAAGCCTCTGTTTCCTTCCCTTTCTGTAGTAAGATATTTTAAGAATTTCTCTGACAAACTCCTCTGTAAGAACTAACCTCCGTTTAATCTGTCACTGTACGTATTTGTCATAAAATACTGTGGGCAGTTCACTGAGAAAGATTACTTTATGTAGAAGCTGAACTACTACTTGCTTGGAATTTTAGTTGTCCACTCGTAATAATCTAAACCAGTAGATCAAAAATCCACCCAAATTAATTTAAATCAGCAGTAGTGATAAAAACAATTGGGGGTATTATCACAAAGTAAATTATACCTTATCTCTTCATGTAGTATTAGTATCTCAAGGTTTATGAATCATCACTTAAAATTTATTAGTAATAATGAGTACAAAAGGCTTACGCCTTCAAGCTGCTGAAAGTCCCACATGCAACAGGACTATTGGAGGGGAAATTCAATCCCTACTTGGAAATGTTTGAAATCTAAGGTAGTGTACAAAGCACAGGATCCATAAAACATAACACTTCTGTGAATAGTCTGGTTTGCATGCATTTTGATTTGTGCATATTAGGGGGGGGATTTAAAAGTGAAAAATGCAGCAAGGAGGTGAGACATGGAATAGGTTATGCTCAGCCCTTCCCTCCTTAGTCACAGAATCTGAATTGTGCAGACTGTGAGGACTGGTGCAACATAAGAGGCTAAGCATATGTCTAGATTTCATCAAGATACCGTGACCTTGCAAGGTTTACTTTTTGGTCAGTGACCGTTTCACAATAAACCAGGAAGCTTTGGGGTTGTCAGTGCAGCAGCTGACAGCAGAATTGCCAGGGCCATGAGTGTTTCACTCAGCTGCACTCTAAACACCCCATGTAACGTTTCTGACAGTGTTCCCTTCTGGTTGTGGTTCAAATATTAGCACTGCTATCCGTCACTGTGCTAAAGATCTCCTCATCCATGGGAAGGATCCTGCCAAAAGAAGGAGTGTGTCAGCTGGTGACAGAAGCGTTGGAGGAGTGACAGCTCGCCAGGAGTTCAGTACACAGAGGCATGTTTACAGCACTACAAACATACATAGGTTTGTAAATGGTCACGAATTTCAGTAGGCAATTAAACAGAAGATCCCAGGTTTATAAACTAAACATTCCAGAGCAGCTAAACAAGGTTTAAACAACCAAAAAAAAATTAAATAGGAAAGCTTTGGACAATTTAGTTGCCCAAGTGTACTGGAGAGCAAAATCTTTCCTATTTAATCACCAAGTTTAACCACTGATTCCAGCAGTCCATGTAACAAATCCAGATTCATTAGGTTTTCAGCAAGCCAACAGTTTTTGTATTTGACATTTTCCGTTCCAAAGGCAGCAAGATCCAGTACTTAGTGTGTCTTCAGCTGGCACAAAGCTTGAACAAAAATCCTTGAACGTTCACTCACATGTAAACCAAAGCCAGGAGAGCAACCTTGTCTAACGGCGAAGGTGAGATCGAGGAAGGACAACTACAAGAGTGGAGAGCACACGGACAAGCAAGCTGTCCCAGGTACAGTGCAAAGTAGCACAGAAATGCAACTGGAGACTAACAGAATAGTTCACAACTAGTAGACACGTTGCTGTAAAATAGTCCAAACTGAATTTACTTATTCATGAAGTAACAATCTATCACTGTAATTTGCTAGTTACCCTCTTAAAACCGTCAGGAACACCAAGAAACCGGGGAATCCTCACCTGAACTGAGACACATTCAAATATATCCTATATAATCCTATTTTCAAGAGGCTCTTAATGTTGAAAATTCCTTTGGCAATCTTAGTGCTCCCCACAATTCACTGGTAGATGATCTGAGTAAGAGCAACTAAGTTTCTGTTCAGTTCTGTCTTATCTTTTACATTAGGAAGTTAAACACGGGCATCCTTCGTAGCATTTATGAGTTCAGCGATGAACGTGCAATGCTGAGCAAGTATCAGGAACTGAAGAAGTTCCATTTGTTTCCATCTGTTCTTTAATCTGTGAAATTTATCTTGTTAAGCAGGCAGCCTTTCTTCCTTCAGGGCTTCCACCTATTACATCCATTAGCTCAGGTTTGGAGGGTCCTTACATACTGTAGTTACATATAAGCTGTTCAATTTGGGAAGCAAGACCTGGTTGCAAACAGCTTTTCCCTCAAAGAAGTACCACTATGGTATCTCTTGATCTCATTTTCACCATGTTCACTAGGTACACAAATTTGTAAAATACATCCCCAACCTTACTATGAAATAAAAAGCAGTTTCCAAGCAAGCTGCTATTTTAGAAAAGCAGTAAAGCTGGCCTCAGTAGTTTAAGGTTATTTTAAGAAACAGAATGTAAGACACTGAAAAGTTGCTTTCTCTGTCAGCTCTGACCTTTCTTTCAATTTCAGCCCTTGACACAAGTACTAAAACTGAATAGTGGCTGCAAGTAAATCAATTTTTTATGTAACTTTGTAATCTACATCTCAAACTCACTGGTGTAAGGCTCTCCCTTGAACAGATGATACAATCACTAATCACTACCAACACTATAAGGCTGATACACCACCTCACATAAATGTGCACAGACATTTAGAGTGAAAAGAGATTTAGTTTTACTTCAAGTGATTCATCAGCTTGTTCATATATTGCAAAATGCATTCTTATTTAACAAGGGACAATATGGTGTCAGAAATTAACGTTCCAGCTATTTTGTCCAAATGATTACTTCATTCTGTTTCCTCCATGTGTATATTTCTCTGGTGTACATTCCAGCCCAAGACCCATCTGACGTCTCCCTCTCTGGGATGTGAAACAGAAAACACTGATGTACTTTTATTGTGGAATTCCTCAGAGCTGCCTTGTAACCATCCCCTCAACCCTTTAAGTTTCATGGGCCTCATTCCATTTTACTGTCAGCACATGGAGGAGCAGGATGCACCTGCAATCCTGAAGCATGAGATACTTCCTTGAGCTGAAGGTTCCAAGTTGGCACAGAGAACATTTCCCATAACAATAGGCTGTTGTTTTCCAGCTCCGTTTATGCACAGCCAGAGATTCCCCAACACATACAGAAATGCTACTCTTGAGTAACCTGAAACTACTTGTATACTGGGATGGTGGGGAAGGGGAAATTGTTTGCATATTCTAGAAATTAATAAAGAAACTAAAGCAAAGAATATTCAGAGACGTATGAACAAATATTTTCAGTAAATGCAATTCACAGGTTTATACTTGTTTGGAAGTATTTCACTGTAAGTAGCTGACAATTAGTCCATTACAGGAATTTTATTTTTTTTATCCAAATAACCAGTGAATGAATTTGTATCATAGAGTAATTCTAGCTATCATGCTGACCCTTTGAATCAAAATTGTTTTTTAAAAGATATGGTATATGCCAGTATTTTTAATCTGAATAGCAGGTATCTATCTCCAAGATACACTTAGCTGTAGAAAACATTCTGAGCTGTAGAAAACCAGTACAAGCAAATGCTCTGGTAACATTTCAAGTCTTCTCCCAGACAGCCTTTAATAATTTCCTTGATACTTAAGAAAAATGCCTTTTTTTTTTTGAAAATACTCAAACTACTCAAGAAGTTTATTTGAAAACTAAATGTCTGTCAAATATTAGCCATTTGCAATGTCACTTCTGGTATGAGCTACTATGTTTTAGAAGTAAAAATTGCAGCTGAAGTTTCAGGAAAAATGTCCATTTTCCACAGTTATATAATATCTGACCAGACAACTTCTGATTTGTTTGGTGCTTTAAATACAGCCACTAGGTTATGCTGACAGCCATACAAAATGAACTTGCACTTTAACCCACAGTAGTAATATCAAGATTGTGAACAGCTACAAATTTGCAATTTCAGTGCCATACCAAGTCGAATTCAGAACAACCTAAAGACAAAGCAGCAGTCGGTTAAAAAAAGAAAACGTAAGTCAAATTATAAAGCTACATAGTTTAGTACATTAAAACAAAACCAAGAACAATGGTATTTGTATAAGATTCCAAAAATATACAGATGGGGAGCAGGGGGAATAATCACTGTACACAAATCTGAATTGGTTAAAGTGACCAGAAGGACTGAACAGTGCAAGACATGCTTTTCCAGTTACAAGCACAAAACAGAAGTGCAAAAGAAATTAAAGCTTTGTCTGAAGTGATTTACCTTTTAGGATAAGGAAAGCTTAGAATATTGTCATCAGTGTTACAGAGAAATTTCCACCCCAACCCCAACACAGACACACAAAATAGTTTAAGTTTTTCCATAATACAGCATTTCACTCAAACGACGTCCCCCCAGCTTGGTGACTCCAGGGACCATTTGTAGGTGTTCGATGTCGGCCTATGACCCAAGTGATGCAGAGGCAGCCTCTCCATTCTCCACCTTTGGCTAACAATAAATTCCTGCCTTCCAGGCAGGGCAAGTGGCAGCCACACAAGCCCAGGCTCAAAACGCTCCTGCCACTCACCTCCCCAGACCACCTCGCTGCATGGAAGCCGTTGTGCTGAAAGCAGAGGCTAAGATATGGCTGAGGAACAAAGGAATTGCTTGACAGGTCTCTGTTCTCTCTCCCAGAGTTTGGAACAGTTTCAGGCAAGTGCTTTTGGCAGGCTGACTAAGCTGTACATGCATCTATCCATGCAAATGTAGAATATGGCTCCCAAGACCTAGAACCAGGGTGTGTGCATGTGAAGACTGGATAGAAGGCCCTTCCACGTAGGTTTACAAAAATATATAGCCAATACTGTAGTAGCTTAAGAAGTCAGTTTTACTCATTACAGAGAATCCCAAAAAGTATTAACTACTTTTCGGACATTCCAGACAAGGTCACTTGTAACAAAAAAGGTCAAGTTCTCAAAAACAAGGTTTTAAAAGCAGATCCTTCCTTCAAGTGAACAGGGTATCCATTTTTACACTTAACCGTTTAGTCAGTTAAGACAATTTATTTAAGATTTCATGTGAACATAAGCATAAACACAAATAATTTTACTTTAAACACATCTGCATGGAAAAAAAAGGTTAACCCTTCAAAACATAACAGAGCAGGTCTGGTTAGTATGTAGCTATTGCAAATCTTAAAGATTCTGTGCATTAGGCCAACCCATATAGAAAGCAGGGGAAAAGTCAATGAAAGAAAATTACTGTTCAAGTCTAAGTGGTGCTTTGAAGACCCAGCAGCCTAAGTGACATGCCTAAGCTGGTCACAGTATCCGAACAAGCAGACCTGCTTGGGCTACTAGAGCAGTGTATCCTCCTGAAGGCGCCATCTCCTCCCGAGTTATTTTCTGTTCCGAAGGCGTTTGGATTTCCTAGGACAGTCTGTGGAATCAACCGCCTTCCTCCGTTTCCTGGGAGATTGTTCATTTGAGCCGGAACCTGAAGAATTCCCTACTGTGCTCTCCATCACCTCTCGCAGCTTGCGCTCCAGCTCAGCCAAGCGGGCATTCTGTTCCCCAATGATTTGGGTTTGCTCAAGCAGTTTCTGGTCTTGATCTTGGAGCTGCTTCTGCTGCTCCTGCACTTTGACGCGCAGCTCCGAGATCTCCCGCTTCAGCGCCGTCAGGCCCGTGCCGTTGGCTTTCACCTGCTGCTGCAGTTTGGTGACTTCCTGCCTGGAAGGGCTCTGCTTGGAGAACAGCTGCATTGTTGTCAGTGCTGCAGAGGGCCCTGGAACTTCAGAGAGAACTGTGATTAATCCTCTGCAACTTACGGGTAGAAATGGTGTCCCAGTGTTCATATTTTGCTTAGCCCTATTCCCCACATGAATCTGAATACTGGTTGCAAGTTATGTGAACAGGTAAACAGATTTACAGCCCCTTAAGTGTCTAACAAGAACATGTGGTAATCTCAGAGCACAACCAGTTTAATTTAAAATACTTACAGCTTTTCAGTAGTCTGGAAAAAAGTTCATAATTCATTTCCTATGTATAAGCCCCCCCTCCTGCTGTATCAGAAATTGCACAGAGATACTGTGTTGTCATCTAGACTTAGTGTCACAGATGTTAAGACAAAACACCACAAAACATCTATAAATTACTTAATATGGAATAGTTAAGACTGAATAAATATCTTTCATTAGACCAGCAAAATTCTGCTGTCTTAGTTGCAGACAGCTGAAGTTCTAAAATTTTGTAGTTTGGAACTTAACAAGGTATTTCAGTATAACTTACATTTTAGAAGAAAGGAATTTACTTTCCATGCTTCTTTAGAATCACTCTTCCTAAGCACTAAAACCATACTGGAATCTGAGCTTGGAACTGTTGACTCTAATAAAGTTCCTGCAAATCAAGGAGACTAACAGCTACTGTATAACTTCTTTCACTTTTTCTGCCATAAAAGATATCTATCACTTTTGCTGTCATTATACTCTTCTAGCAAGGCTGTGCAAGAGAGGTGCAACTTTAAGTGCTCTACAGACAGAAGAGTCTGGAACAGTCATCCTCCTTTTCCTCCTTACTGTCCATTAGGATGCCAGCACATCATTATGTGATGTTAATGGAGAGGTTATGCCCTTCCCTCAATGAGAGAGAGGCATTTTATGCACCACAAAGCCTTGGCCTTGAAAAGTTGATTGGCATCAACTGTGGGTTTGGGCAGCTGAGAGGCTCAGTATATATTAACACATATAATTAAAAAATAAACAACTTAGACCCATATATAATTTCTTAAAAAGTATATAATTTAAAAAATGAAAGTATAATTAACAGGATGGAATTAAAAGGTGGCATACACACAGCTAAAAGGATGGACAGGACATACAAGAAACAAAAGCATCTGCAGTTAGGCCTGTTGTTTTTGCTTAAGATGTTTTAGTTTTTTTCCCAATTTTTACTAAGTTATCCTTCTAGAGACTTAAATTTCACAGTTCCTAAAGTGTGAACATATCCTGTATAGGGAATAATCTATAATTTTACCGATCCTTTGCCTTTTACCATTAGGATAACTTCGGCCATGAGGCAACTCCCTTAGAGTTTAGTTCACAAAAGTTCTGGAAAGTCTGACAAGAGTATATGAAGGACCAGTTTAATGGCTTATTTATAGACCGTTATTTTAATTGCCTTTTCACTGTTACCTAGAACTATTTTGCTTGTTAATGCATTAAATAGTACCCCCAGTAAAGTAAAAAAGCCCATTCTAGCCCTCTATGTACTGCTACAGCTTAGGAAAATTCATTTGCTGCTTGTCCTTAAAAATAAAAGCCATCAAGTTGTCATCTCATGTGCCAAATTTTAACCAAATGCAGTGATAAAGTCTCATTCATTGGTGGCACAAAAGCATTTGTTTCACAAATACACACTATGCATAATTCTAACATACATTCACGTGACTGTTCTTTTGGTAGTACAAAGGCTCCTTAAATTTCAAAGCAAATGAATTTCAGTTAGCATTCTCAAGAAACAAGTATCAATATTTATGTAATAAAGCTCCCATTTAAGGGAGGGAGCTTTGAAAACATACAGTGCTGTGATTTTTTACAGAAAAGCTAAATAAAACTTAACTATATGTTGGAATTAATACCTGGGGCAGTTCCTATTAGACGTCCCGATACATCTGACCCAGGCATCTTTCTTTTCAGTATTGGAACAATCTTCTCATCAAAATATTCCATAGCCATGGAGGAAATGTCCCTTAGTTCTTGAAGAACTTCATGAGCTCTCTGTGGAGCTCTTGTAGAGTTTACATATCTTAGCACTCGATAAATTTCATCTATTACCTAAAACATTTAAGAAGAATTAGGATTTTCTGATAAAGGCACGATTATTTCAGTTTGTTCTGGCATATTCAGGGGTTTTTACCACGTAACAGTTGCACACTACTGCGTGTTTTAGTTCCAGATCAGCTTTTTGAAGTGCTGTTTATGATATATCAGAGAAGCTATTAATTTAATCTATCACAATAGCTCTCTTCAAAGTAATGAAATAATGCTCATTGTATGAAATTTTAAGTACAGCCATAGCTGACTTACAAGTTATGTAATCTATACTCAGCAGAGCATGATCATTTCCTTCACAAGAACCTGAAGCAAGAAGCCCCAAAGCAGAGCAGTCACTACCCCTGCCAGTTATGAAACACATAATTGGAGAAGCAGGAATTAGCATTATGTCACCCTGAAGAGCTGTAAATATTTACTTGAGCCCACTTCCATACACACAAAATATTGCAAATTCAGATTAAGTCCAAAATATATTAATTTACAAAACATCAATGCACTATTGACAGAGAACAAAACTCTCTTAACAGGTTTGGGAAACAAGCCCTTTGGTTAGAAGAGATACAGAGAGATGAAGGGTGTCTCATTAATTTATGAATTACAGTCTGAGGCAGGTCAAGATAGGAGTGCTGGTCTCTTACCCAAAGCTACACAGGTATTTTGCACAGGATTAAGAATATTTGAAGCATTTCCTGAAGAACACACATAATAAGGACCTTGTAATACAGGTCTGATAAATGAAGCTTAGCTAAAAAGTTGCAAAAGCTAGACAAGACCTAAGTTTCTCATCAAGCAACAAACAACAAAAGACTTCTCTAATTTCATCCACTTTTTATCCTATTAGCAAGAACATCCTCAATACAAAACCTTGCAGCAGTGCTCTGCTATCACACAGAATGCTGAACCTCAAATCAGGATTTGCATATTCTACCACAAATTTACTTCCTGGCAGTCCTGTGGTGAAATTTCCTGAGGGAAGCAAAACAGGTGGGAGGGAAACCACAGACTAAGTGAACTTTAAGCCTTGAATCTGATTGACCAAAATGTTAATCTTGAGTGAACTGGTAACTGTGTTGAGAGAGAAGCAGTGCTAGCAAACTCACACACTAAGTAAATATTTTTTCAAAAACCCCACAAACTTTTTAGCAGTGGTATCAAAATAAAATCAAGGTCCTTGCATGTCGGTGCCCACAGGGAAAATGGCTGGCAAGCTCACCTGGTCTAGGGTGAGTACTGCCTTTCCCTCTACTCTTCAAAATAGTAGGGCAACATTTTTTATAAGTATTCCATTTACCATGTAAGTATCAGGGACTTAAGTTCATTTGACTTTGTTATATTAATTTTTTAAAAATGCATGGTATATAAAAAATAGAACATAAAGTCAAGTAAGAATGTAACTTAAAATTTATCAAGTATCAACTCAACAGGATTGTACAGAAATAGTTACTTCTTCAAAATACGAATACATTCCACATCCACAGCTTATCCTACCACTGCATGCATAAATGCCTGCGTGCTTCCCCAGAATCCAAGAGATAGCTTTTCCATTCATCCCACTGCAATTCAGTTCTCTGCCCACAAAAAAGTAACACAAACATATCCAAACCTTACATAGAAAGATCAATGAATAGAGCATTAGCATAATGTTCACTGATCTCATTTAATCCCTGAGCTGTGCCAGTCTTCCTCTGAGCCTGATTTTGTCAATTCCCCTGTGCACTGGTGATTTCATAGCTTATAACACATCGCTATCTCCAATGTACATCTTGCCTGCATAATTTGTATTTAATGCTGCGCTAGTATTCTAAAACACCAGAACTGTTAAGTAATGTTCCCATTTAACACACCTTATATTTAAAACTAAACCCACCTACTGTACAAAAATATACCATCCACTGTAGTACTGAATAGTGTTTTGACATACTAAATATCTTAATTC
This sequence comes from Daphoenositta chrysoptera, assembly GCA_013397915.1. Classification (NCBI taxonomy): domain Eukaryota; kingdom Metazoa; phylum Chordata; class Aves; order Passeriformes; genus Daphoenositta; species Daphoenositta chrysoptera. The sequence continues at coordinate 87,470 of VZRO01000621.1, read as the reverse complement.
AATTAACCTGAAGTACTCAAATCCTTAAGAAAGGTGCCTAAAATCTTGATTGACTGAGTGCTTAGTGTTATATGTACTCTAAATTACTACGTCTTCAGATAGCCTGATCACATGTTTTTTCTAAAAGGTTGTAGAGGATGTGTATACCACAAGTCAAATGTCAGAATCAAGAGAGAGAATCTAAGGGCAAACAGAAATCAAATTTAAAATCATTAATATTTAAATACAGTCTGGTTTATTAATTTCAGACTGCCTGGTAAAACAGAGTATTGGCTTGTAGGTTTGTTTTCAAGTATCTGAAACACAGTTTATATATATATATATGCATGTATATATATACATATACACTATATCAATTTGCCCCAGCTGTGCCAGGTTAAGTTACACAATCCTATTTTTAAAACACAGATATATATTCACATAATATAGTCTACATTTTACCTTTCCAGGTATGAAGCAACAGAGATTGGAATCCACATACTTCATGAAAGTCATATTTAAAAGAGAGAGTCTCGTTTCCACAGCAGCAAGGATGTCTGCGTGACGAGCTAATGAATGGTTTCTCCTTTCTGACTCCCGTCTAGAAAACAGACCACAAGGTGACACTGATTTAACAAGGAGTCAAAAAATCAAACGGTAACATTTGTCAAGTTAATTTCACCCTTAAAACCCTGTAGCCACTAACATTTGTCTTCATAGAAATAAAAGATACAGATTGAGACCCAGCTAGCAACAGCACACTACACTTTCTTACACAAAATTTCTTCTCTAAATAATTACTATATATATTATACCTTATGTGATCCATAAATTCTGTATGTAATTTAGGACTATTTAAGAACACAGTTTCAGTACTATCAGCAGACACTGAGTCGGTGTGAATATTTTTATTCCCCCCTCACATGGTCAGTACTTCAGTGCAATTGAAATAATAAATGTAATAATGTAAATGTAATTAGTAGTGCTTGCTATGAAGTTTAGGTTGAGATACAAATGCTTTTTAACAAAGGATCTCTATGGTAAGTAGCATTTAGTTGCTTCACTCTGACTGGGAAATCTGATAGGACACAGCAGAAGCTGCACTTATTCACTGGAAAGAGGAAGAAAGACATTGCTTTAGTGAGAAACCAGCTCCCAGTAATGCTCACATGTCAAATCCCTCTTCCTTGTTCCTGTTTAATTCTTGTCAGTGAAAAACCTTGCCCTTTTTTTTAAGCAAAGTCTTTGATAAATCATCAGTGAAGGCAGTTGGTTTTGAAAAGGAATGGCATTTATTCATTCCCAGGAATCCTCGCTTGATTTGCCAGAAGAGTTGAGTAAAACAGAACCCAGTCTTCTCTGTTTGAAATACCAGACACACTTTTCACACCATTATTCTGTAATTAAATCTTAGGTTCAAGGTGCTTTTAGAAAAAAAAAATGAAATAAAGACAAATGTGACTCAAATTTTCAAGATACGTAAGAGGAATTAGCCAGAAAGGAATTCCTTTTCAATAATCTTAAATGAATGTATCACAATTAAATTTAATTACAGTTTTAACTGGTACATACCTTGGAAGTTGAGCTTTAACTTGCTTCTGACACAAGTTGTGGTATCTTTCCACTTTCAGAAATCCCTGATTTAACATTCTCTGGCAAACCAAGTCCATTCGCTTACAAACCTGTATTTAAGTAAAAAGAAATCTTAACATTCAATTAAGGCCACAAGTCACTTTTACTATTATCTTATCCTTACTTGCCAGGTAGCAAAAGATTCTCTTAACTCTTTTTTGCTCCATTTCAACAAGCAAGAACTGCAGTTGAGATTAAAGCATCCCCATCTTCACCAAAGATCGTAATACTCCAAAAAGGAGCAGCTATGTTTCACAAAGTTCACAAATTAATCTATTGATTTTGCCTAACAAGACACAGTAGGCTGAATGCCACCTACTAGAATCAGATACAATTTCCTCTGATTTTAATGGAAGATACAAATGCCCATGCCTGGCTTTTAGCATGGTCTCCAGAGTGATTCTGTGTATCAAATTAATATTTTGTAGCCTCAAAAAAAGAAACCTTTAAAGACAAGAAATCATGGTGGTTTTCTTCCAGTGTTTAAGGCTTGTGTTTTTGAAGTCAACCACAATTAAATTTAAAACACACGCAAAACATTGCACATGGAACAAGATTCTCCTTTTTGTACAAAAAAGTCTTTTCCCTTCTGTTTAAAGGAATCCTTCATTTGCTATGTTGGACACCAATAGCCTCAGGGTTTTTTTGCCCCACAGATTTAGGAAGAAGGGACATTAAGAGCTGCAGAGGGTATAATAAACTGCTGAAGTTAAACCTTCACAAAGTTACCAGTTACAGGACAAAGCCAACTCATACAAAAGTTCAAAGCAATTGCTATTCAGGTTTGAAGATGCAGGAGCTTAGTGACCCAACTGTTCTTTGAAATTGTTTTAATTTTGTTGGGGTTTTTTTGGTACTAAAGTCCACAGCTCCCACTGTGACCCCACTCGCCAAAATATAGGCTTTTTTTTTAAAAATAAACACTCCTCTCCTCCATACACTCCTCATTTCATAACTTTAAATGTCCACATAAGTTTATACCTTGAGGAAGAAGATTCTCACCTCTCCCAGAGAAGCCCGCAATTACTTTGTGTTAATGCCTTCTCTATAAACAGAAAGAAGTCCTGCTTTGTGAGTCTCCCTCTAGTCCCAGCTGGTTTACGTCCACTGAGAACTGACCATTTTCAGACAGATCTGTATGAACAGGCCATTAAGCAGTGACTGTGGATCTGTCTGTGCTCCTTGGTATTAGATCTTTCTGGTTAACAAAGAAGCATCAGACAGGCAAACCGCAGCGGGAGAGTCTTAGCACACTCTGCCCCACATTCAGTGATCCACTAAAATCATTTCCTGTGTATAAGGAGAAATGCTGGCCCTTCCTACAGGAAGGAGGAAACCGTTCTTTTTTCCCTGAGCTCGTAGCTCCGGGAGCGCACGGATTTAAATGGTTTTTGAGTCAAGGCTTTGCAGCTTTCTCGCAGCTCTAAGGGTACAGAATCCCTGAAGCAGGAACGGGTACCTGCACAAGGGCTGCGTCAGCTCTGCAGTTACCGGGCACAAAGAGAAAAACAAGCTCCAGCCAGGCTCAGCTCCGCGTTCGGAGGCGGCAGAGAGGGTTTTAACCTCGTGCACAATGACATCTGGTGGCAGAGAGGCCCTCCCAGGCAGCTGCAGCCCAAGGCACGAACCGCAACTGGGGTTTTTAACCTTCCTCCGTTACTTACCCTTCACAGCATGAAGAATTATTTGCTCCAATTTCTCAGCATTACCCATATTTAGCCAACAATCAGTCTAGAATCCAAACAACCGGTACCTCCAGAAATCAAAAGTGTTTGTTTGCAACTTATTTTACCAATTATCTCATAATTCTCAGCTGGTTCACCATGTAAACCATATAGAAGCTATATTTATAGGAAAATACAGCTTTTCTAAGACTGCACAGTCAGTCATATATAAAGTAGCATCATTATACTTTTAGATGTCCATAGTAGTCCAAGACAGCTTGATACTAGCTATTCAACAGATCATAACTTGAATTTTTGCAGTTTTGGTAAATATTTTCTTATTCTAGTCACAGAGCTGAAAGAGGCTGTGTTTTCTCAAAGGTCAAGTCCAACCAGACCCTGTGTTCAAATTTCAGGGTTAGAAAGGTATTCCAAGTCCCTGTGAAAAGCAGAAAGAGTGGTTGCTTCTCCATGTGCTGACTTTTATGTGATAACAGCTTTCTATGATCCTAGGAACTATTTTTCCACTCCATTTGTAAACAAACAAAAATGACACAATCTACTAATTTCCATTTCCTCAAGCATGTCTTATTTCTTCCAGGCTTCACTACCAGATAACCAACTCCAAAACAGATCTAAAATATCCTAGAGTATTTAGATTGTCCTTTTTCTTAGAGGGCACACAGAACCGTGTTCTGTAAAATGCCTTTTTTAGAGTAATGTAAGTGGCAAAATGTTTATTACTTCATCAAGAAACTTTAAAATAGAAGTGCCTGTAAATACAGACTGACTGAAACTGGGAACATTAAACATGCTGTTCAAAGGCTATCAGTCCTTACTTGTGCTGTGCAGGAAATCAGCACAAGCTTGCTGCAGAATCTAAGTCAATTCTGACGTGTGTCAGAATCCAAGATAACCTTCTCAGAGTGTTCATGGAAGAAGGTTGTGGATTGTGTGATTTTAATCATGCCTGTTATAGAAATAGCCTGAATGGAAGTGTCTTTCCAAGCTCAGATATGTGACTGAAAAAAGAAACTGGAATATAAGAATTTCATTATTATCCCACTGAGGTAAAAATTTCAATGTTTCTGCAAGTCACCAAAAATAACCCAGTAAAAGGAGCCTTCAAAAGCCGGAAGACAGCAAGCTTCCCTGTCAGCATCCACAGTAGGCTTGTCCAGAGCATTACAGCTTCAGACATTGGAATCTTAGGGGTTTTCTGTGTTTCTCTCATGGTGACCCCATCAGAGGAAGTAGATTAAGTAAATACTCAAAAGGGCTGAAAGCAAAATGCTGCTGCTTTTCCTCTCATTCACTTTGTCTGAACAAAAGTTTGAGAGCTCAATACTTCCCTCATTTCAGACACAACTGCTCTCTGAACACCTATTGTTTAGTCTCTCTTCCTTAGATCTACTTCACTGCTTAACCAGTAGGTGCTTCATTTATACTTTCACACGCAGTAACCCCAGGAGCAGCAGAAAGCATTGTGCTTAGGAAAGCAAGTGCTTTTGTACAATGAGGGGCCCATGGTCTTGCCTTGCCTGATGGCAATCATCACAAGCAGGAAATGTTCTTTACCTCACCCTTTGGTGACAGAGAAAGACTTCTGGATCTTATGCCTGAGATTACGCTCCTCATTATACTCTACATAAACAATGCACGTTTCTATCTCCATTTCAATCTGAAAATATTCTGGTGTTCTACATCCTCCCACCCAGCCAACTCCTTAGTCTGTTGTCTTGTACACACTGTAGATCCAAACCAAATTAGACTCAAAGAATTTATTTTTCTTTTTTTTTAATGGCTCACTGAGCTAAGGTCATCCAAAATAAAAAGCAGATTACAACATCCACTCCTTCCATGCTGGGACCCAGTGAATGCATCAAAACGACCAGTTTAGAGAATCCACATTTTTTATCTAAACATGTATTATCTAACTTCGTCTAGGTTGACTGATGCCCTGGATCTTCCTGCCTTCCTCAAGATGCTTTATCCCATGGAATGCCATGTTCTAAGGGGTAATGAGGCTGCTTTTGGGCACGTTTCTAATATACATGAGACCTGAGCAATTTAATATCTGTCATTCAATAAATGTGGTCCTGCAATGTATCTTTAATACAATACTACTTATTATAAGATACACTCATTTATTTTTGATAAGCAGCTCAAGTCAGTTCTCACAGAAAACAACATTTACTGTTTGTGCGAAGCAGATCTTAGAGCAGGAATATACAGGTCTTTCCAAAGGCTACTCACCACCTTGAAAAATCCAAAAGTCATGAAATTTCATTATGAATTTATGCCTAGGCATTGCTATTTTTGAAGGCTACCTTAATTCTCTGTCAACAGCACCTGGAGCTATGAAGAACATTCTGTGTCTGCCTCTCAGTGAACTGGCAAAAGAACACCTTCAGCTCTGAACAGCCACCTGAAAGACCCAGCTTATGATCAAGCTTATGGGCTCAAACCAGAAGGGCTTTGATTCTTTACATTACTGCTGGTTAACAAAAGGCTACTTTCTTCTCAGAAGAATGCTCATAATGCCTTCTGATGTGCTTAAGGGAACAGTTAAGAATTTGATGGAGATTAATTTTCTTGGCTGTCACTGACTCAAAAACTAAAAATAGGGAAAGACTAACTGAATAGTTTCCTTCATTTTATGCCCAGTATTGTTCTATGTATGTTTCAAAGTTGGTATTTATCCAGCCTGGTTTTGCATATTTCTGAAACTTCTGAAAAGGGCAGTCCTCTTCTGGAAAAAAATTAACTTGGGAGGTGCTATGTAAGATAGCATAAAAGTGCTACATTTTACTCCCTAAGTACCAGTGAGAGTTAAACAGCTGTTATAGTCCTGACATCACCACCTTTCCTACTCTCACCTTCACTGCCACCACAGCATTGCTTACAAATGCTTAGTGCCAGAAAGGAAAAGTCTTCTATTGACTTGTGAGAGCTCCCACAGGCACTACCATTCATAAGATGCAACGGGAAACATGCAGCCACGGGCTGTGCCAGGCGTTGCAATTCCGACCCTGAAACATGGCATATCCAAACACCATGTGATATACTTCCCTTCCCTTTGGTCAAACTGCAAGTACCACCCGTGATCTTGGGATGTCCTGTGCAGGGCCAGGAGCTGGACTTCCATGATCCTTGTGGCTCCCTTCTAACTCAGGCTATTCTGTGGTCCTCAAAGTACATCTCTTTTACAGATCCATTACCTACTCCTCTCCTACAGAAGAAGCTAAAGTCTTCAGTGCACTGACAGCACACTAGAAATACTTAGGAACTGGTGTGCTTGGAGAAGTATAAATAAGAACAGATTTTCTACTTGAAGAGCCTTCAGTTTAAAGTAATGGTCAGGATGCAACACTTCAGGTTGCTGATCCAGGACACAGGCAGTCCCATTTCCTGCAGAGATATACTTGTAATATTATCCAATTTAGACTAATCGAGTTCTTAAAATAGGAGCGGTACAGTACATGCACGTTTACTGAGAGTTACATAAGCTGTGCATTAATTCCCTCACTATTATCCCATTTACAACCTCGTAAGAGATTCAGTAAGACAGCAGCTTATCATAATATGACATGGTTTACATCAGGCTCCTTATGCAGCCAGTTAAATATTGATATACATTGATCTCCTCGCTGACAGCTGCGGGGTTTTTTGGCATTATCAAGTTCAGAGGTGCAGATACTATATGTTATTAGATCTACCACTACTGGAAGAAGCAGGCAGTCTTTTCTTTTTTTTTTTTTTAAACATCTTCTTTTTTGACCCACATTTCTAGATAGGGGAGGGTTCTTGGAGCAGCAGGCTCACCACCTCCTACACTTGTAGGATTAAGCTCTATAAGTAAAAATAAACACACATATGAGACACAATAGACTACCCACCCGAACCAGTCACTAGGAAAAATGAGCCTCCAGCAGCCCGGTGCTTTCTCACAGAGTGCGAAAGGAATGAAAGAAGGAAGAGATCGTAAAAAGAGCTTTATGAGTGCTTGTATGGAAGCGCACACCGAGACTGGAGAAGGGATGAAGCCCCATCCCATCCACCCCACCTCATCCAGCCCCTTTCCCGGCGAGAGCAGCAGCCCGGCGGGGGNTGAGGATGCTCTCGATGGCTACGATGGGCAGCCCCATGAGCGTGTTGCTCTGAGGCGGCGGGTCCATGGGCGCCAGCGGGTCGGCGGCCTCCGGCAGCGGGGCCGGGGAGAGCCGCGCCGAGCCCGGGGCGCCGCCTTCGCCCTCCGACACGAGCCGCTCCTCCGGCGCCGCCATCTTGCAGCCCGTCCTTCCTCCGCGGTGGAACGGTACTGCCCCTCTGTGACGCCTCTTCCGCAGCCGTCACGGGCGGCACCGCCCCGTAGTCCCCCAGGCAACGAGAGAAATGGAATTTGGAGTGTTGGTGCGACGGTCGAGGGGTTGGGTTGCCACCGTTGCCCAGGAATCCGTTGGCAGGTGGCGGCCGCCACAGGGATGGTGCCCGACTCTTGTCGGTGGTGCCCAGAGACAAGACAAAGAGCAAGGGCTGTAGACTAAAACACGAGAAGTTCCCCAACGTGAGGGAGGATTTTTTTAAGCTGAGTGTGGCAGAGCACTGGAATAGTCTACCCAGGGAGGTCATGGAGTCTCCCTGTCCAGGGACAGTCAAACCCCACCTGGACACGGTCCTGTGTCAGCTGCTCCAGGTGACCATGCCTTGGCAGAGGGTTGGACTGGGTCATCTCCAGAGGTCCCTTCCAACCGTGACAGTTCTGTGATTCCCATGCAGGATTCCCACTCTGCGTGTGGAGTTTGTCCCTACTACCCAGCCTGAACTTCTCCCGAGGCATCCCCTCGTCTGCTACGGCTGGAGGCTGGAGAGGAGGGATGAGTGCCTCTCTCTCCATGCTCCTCCTGACGAAACTCTTTGGGAAGGACCTCCCAAAACTCCATGGCTGCTGCTGCCCAGCAGTTCGGCAGTGCTCCCTCCACACAGGCACAGTGACCTAGCGGGAGAATGTGGCTGGATTACAGCGAGGCAGCTCCAAGATGGAAAGTACCCCTGTAGCTCCTAAGTGAGACGCAACTGCATCGTTATTACAGAGTAATCCAGGCTGCTATATTTTACCAATAAATGGGCGAGCACCCCTTTTGTGTTTGGTGTCCAAGCTGCCCCTACTCTGCTGGCAGGGAGAGCCACAGCAGCCAGGGGGGCTGCAGGTCTGCTGCCAGCCTTTGGGATCAGAGCCAGCTGCCAAAACCCCCAGCTCCCTGAAAACCACTGGCTGGAACCAGACATAATTGAGCAGGCTGAACACCCAGAATAAAGCAAACTCTGCTCCTTTATTTGGCCTTTATCCTGTATATTAAGGAGGTTTCTGGATCAGATTGCTGGGACAACAAAGGGATGGGACCAAGGGCTGTTTCTAGAACATTCTCTGGTGCTTCTGAGAACAGACACACCTCAGTTTCACAAGCATTTTAGCTTGACAGAAGTTGGCACAGCCTTTGAAAAGTATGGTGCCAGTCTCCTCAGTGCCTTCAGCTGCTGCTGCTGCTTTGTTTCACATCAGTAGCATTGGGTATCTGTGCTTGCCTGGGGACCTGGTGCTGCTGAGGACTGACTTGCCAGAGGAAATCACTAAACAAATGCCAGAATTGAGGGTAGCAAAGTGTATGGGAAAAATACATCAAATGTTTGAGGATAATGGGACCACTTCTTGCAGTACCTGCACCAAGGTAGTACAGCTTAAAATATTACAGGACTAAAGAATTAGCTGCCTGCAGCATCTCTGTACATTTTTTTTCAGCCATGCTTCCTCTCTTTGAAGTTTTATCTTAACCCATTTCTTTCACTCCTCGGAAACTCATCTGCAACCTCTTTCTTTAAAAAAAAAAAAAAAAAGAAGAGGCATCTGGAAAAGAATTAGCTTGGGAGTAGGGCAAATGCAAGGGTAAGGCTTTATGTGTGTCATCCTAATGGCACTCCAAAAATGCGCGCTGAAATTAATATTTCCTTTTTGGGAGCAGAACACTGTGTGCGTTGTATGGATCTGGAAGTGTTTTGCTCCCTCCCCTCCCCTCAACTCATCAATGCTGCTATCTTGCAACAAGGGTTTTATTCTTGTGCATGGTTTTCAGACCTGATCTCCTTTCACTTGCACCATCAGCAGTTTAAAATACGCTCAGGAGAGTTCTTTATGAACTTGTGACTTGGCACGTGAAGTTTGGGCTGGCAGTGTGTTGATGCTTTAAAAGGAAGTGGGGTTTTTCAGCCTACCTAAGCATATAAGATTTCACATTGTTTCAAGAGTGCTTTTTTTTTTTTTGGTCATATCGTTTGAACAGCTTCAGTTTTTTAGATACAGCTCTATGCTTAATAAATATAAGCTGTATGTTTATCACATCACCAAACAGAATAAATACAATGAACAATGTATATTTTATGCTAACTATGTACATAGCTTAAAGTAAAGAAGTCTATTTTAGTAAGTAGGGTGATTCTGCTGCCTTCCAGGTTCTGACTCATGTCCTTCCCCAGTGTATCTGGTGTCATTTTTCTGAGCATGCATCACTTTGCATTAATTTGGAAAAACACAGTTCTCACGCACTTTCACGAAATCCCCACTACAGACTCTCCAGTGGATGAACTTTTCAGTTATTTTGGGATACTGTGAAGCCAGAAAATTTGATAATACTTTCTGAAAGGGATGAAAAAAAGTTATGTAGAATCTATTTGCATGTTACATGTCATGTATCATCTTGAAATAGCCTTAAATCTTAAAATCTTGAAATAGCCATAGTTTTGATTTTACCATGTTAGGATTATAAGTATAGTTGGACTGATTTTTTTTTTAAACTTCTCAATGACTCACAAGAAGGTGTTACAGGAAATGAATTTTTTCACTCTTTCCATGCAAAAATCCTCATAATATTTTTATTTATGTTTGGGGGGTGAAATTTGGATGTCTGCATACTCCAGACTACATATGGGGCTCCCAACTGATCAGAGAGTGGTGTGTTCAGGTAAGCAGGAACTGTGAAATTTTACTGAAATTATGAGGCATATTTTGGTTGCTGTTTGTGTGGAAGCAAGCAATGCCAAGAATTGTGATGAAGAGGAAGGATCCTGACTCAAATACAAGTCAAGTTGTATCTATGAAATCTGAGAAAGGAGAAGAAATTAAAGAAGAGTAGAAAGAGAGAGAGAGAGAAGCAGGAGCTAACAAGCAGACATCTGAGAAGATGGGAGTGGGGAAAAAATTTAGCAGCAAGGGTTGGAGGTGAAGGAAAGTGTGTAAGTAGGTCAGGAACTGTCATGTTGATGAGGAATATTGGAGCAAAGAGGAGTAATGTGCTCAAAAACTGAGGGTAAGAGCAGAAGCTGGGTAGGAGGAGAACAGATTTGTTTTATTAAGTTAGTGTAATCAATAGAAAAATAGAAAAGGCTTTCCCACATGATTTGTTTTCTTCTCGGGGGCAGCAGCAGTTTGCTCACTTTATAGATATTAGGGATTTTTTTAAAAGAGATGCTAAATTTGAAATAAGTCTGGTCTATTCACACATCTATATTTTCATTCAGGCTGCTGGACATTAAGACAGAGTAAAGTCTTTCTTGATTAAAGGTCTAATTGTGAAAGGCATTAAAAAATAGAAAAATAGTAATATTTAAATTTCCTTTGAGAGTGTTCTTAATAAACACAGACAGCAGTGTAAATTTGAACAGATTAGTCTTTTGCAGCCGAAACTTTTAATCCTTTAACAGGTAAATGAGTAAATATTGTGGTATGGAGTCAGCTTCAGATATGAATGTAATCCCAGTTTAATTAAATTGATATAAATATTTAACTGGATTCTTTGCAGTTTAATCAGTTTTGGACCCAGTAGTGCTACATGCTGCATAAAAAACTGGTTGAGAAACTGACTCTAAAATCTATATCTACCCCTTAATTTACTTGTAATACTGTATATTAGGTATCTAATAGTAATCATTTGTTGATGTTGAGAGGCAGAAGAATATGATGCTCCATGGGAAATGAGAGGTAGAATCAAAAGGAAAACAAGTAGAAGACAGAAGGAAAGAAAAGACAACCTCTATAGATTTTTCTGAACATTAAGTGAGGGGACCAGACTAATCTTGAATGGTTTTTGTAGGCCAGGCGTGTTGCACAGTTAAGCTTTCATCAAGTATGTTTTTCTGTTTCAAATTTCAAGAAAATATTTAACTTAAAGTTTCAAATCCACAGGAAAACTGGGGTTTGTAGATACATACTATATTAATTATAAACTAATAATAATTAATTAAAAATCATGTACTTGGGAGGATAAAAAGGATAAGGGTTCAGACAAATACCCTTTCTATTTTCTTGTAGTCAAAATACTTCCCTTGTTAGAGGGCTGCAGAATCAGGTACTGATAGCACATTGCGTTGGCCAGGTTGCACGTCCTCACACAGCTGTACTCAAAAGTAACCTCGGTGAACAAGCTTAGATAAGAAAATAAGAAGCTTTCATTAGATAGCATGACTTTTTCTAATTCTCTGTATTATTCTCTTGTAGGATGTTAGCAAGCCCTTGGACACAGAATTAGTTTTCACCATGAGGAAGGGCTCAGTTTTGATTTAAGTTCCAAGGAATTCCTTTAATTTTAGTGTACTACCATATCTTTACATTATTATAAAGATAATTCAGTGAAGACATCAATAATGTCTCTGTGTCTCATCAGTTCAGCTTGGTGAAATATCACAGACACAACAAACTGCACCAATACTTTTGATGTCTCCATGTCTGCCAGGGTTTGATATGCTACAGCTCTGTGTGAGAAGGTGCAAAGGAAATAGATAAATTTACCATGAGAAGAGGTTTACAAAGATATGATCTGCTCAGTCCTACAGTCACTTTACAAAAAAAGAAATTGTTGGAGGCCTGATCTTGAAATAATTTTGTATTTTGTGAAATCCTTCTGGTTTCGTTTTCTCTTGACTCCAGAAGGACTGCTAGCATGAGCTACGTCTGGCTTCTTGGCAGCTGAGCAATAGGGATGAGGCAACAGTAAAATGGCAGTGTTCATTTAACTCTCCACGTTCTCCAAACATCCAGCTGGGATGAAGGTTCAGAATTACTATGAGGCTAATCAGTGTCTTAAAGTTTCTGGTAAGGAATGGGATTTTGATCACAGAATTTCTGTTTCCAGCAGCTGAATATATTTGTGCTTAATGAGCATGTTTTGTAGTTCCTTCCCTGTTTTTCCTCACTGGCCAGCTCCCTTATGGGGCTGGATGAGTGGCTGCAGGCAGATACAGCTTTCCCAAATCGCTGTAATTGCCCTAAACAGACTTTTTGTTACAGAGGGTCTTCTGTCAGGATCTGTGCTCAGATAAATTGACAGGGATCCAGAGTGAGTGTAGTGAATATAATTTAGTTATTGAGAAGAATGGCAGCTGTGTGTGATGCATACAAAACACTAATTTCTGCCAGCCTACATTTTGTTGAAAGATGCTGGGGACTAATGGAAGAGGAAGTTTATTTCTCCTCTTTTTAAGACACGGTGCAGACTTGCTTTTGCTGGCTGGTTGTTAAATTACCTGTGAGGAAAAAAACCCCACAGTGAATTTAAATTACATAGAAAAGAATTTTGAGTGAGGAAATTAGAATTTTCTTCCAGCAAGTAACTTGAGAAGTTGGAGGACCTTTAGTTTACTGAAGTTAAATAATTCTTGGTTGATCTGGAATAAATTGAAGACTTCTGTTTAAAGTGAGTGATGCTTGTGATATTAATGACACTTTCTATTTTTAAAGAATCATAATTTGAAACTGTATTTAAATGATCAGCTTAAGACCTGAGTAGGTTGCAGCAAAATTGATGCAAATTTCGGAAGTATTTTCTGAGTGCTGCTGGTCCTGTACCATTATTAGTTTACTGAGTAACATGATACTGAGTATGTACTTTGTGCAGTAGGTGCATGTGGGACTGTCACAACTTAGATAGTGGGGTTCGTTTACAGAGAGATGCAAGTTAAGCAAGAAATAATTTTTAACTAATGTTCAAGTTACAGAGTTTGAACTTCGGTTGTCTCATGTAGTTGCTTATATGCACTATCTCCTACATACAGTGATCAGTGAAGATTATATTTATTTTTTGTAGTAGTGCTATCACAAAGCAAGGCACTGGCTCTCATACCTCTGAGTGAGGAACAGAGCTGTTCCTTGTGTTGTCTAGGTTTTGTTTCAGCTTGTCACCAAAACTGTGGGAAAAAGAAAACCCTCCAACAACATTCTTAATGTTAGAGAGTCAAAGCATTACTTTATTATCTGGCCAGGATGTTGTTCTGGCCAGGATGTACCACAGAAATCATCTCCTCCACACATAGCCCGGGTGTGCAGAGAGAATCATTCCATGACACGTAACATCTATTAGATTTTTCACGTCTTTTATACAGTCAAAACTCATAGAAACGAAATGGGTCAGTGTTCATTGGTCCAAAGTTGTATAGTTGGTAGTGTTTGGTTTCTTATTGGATTCGGATTTCTTCACTTCGGATGTTAAGTAGATCTTCATTCCTTGATTTTCTTATCAGACTTTTCGGAGGAGGTGCCTCCAACTCTGCCAGAGGCAGAGTCGGGGGTAGATGTTCCGTCGATGGCCTTATCTCATTGGGGCTGCTCCCCGTCTGTTGAAATGCTAAGCCCATGAGGTTTCACCTAGAGAAACAATGCTCTGGAAAGAAGCTTCAGCTCCCTTCCCCTGGGGCAAAGGTGAACAAACCTAGCTAAAGTTATATAAAAAATTTTTAAACCGGTATGTTTTCCAACAAGCTGTGGTGTAGGAATGCGACAGAATACAGTTATTTGTTTAGATTTTAAATCGATTTCATCTGCGTGTGAATGAGGAAGTATGTCACAACCAAAATGGACTTGGCGTGACCACAAAACACACACCATCCAAGTAGGGGCCTGATGATGTTCTTCATTGAGCATGCATGGATGTGATAAACTCCCTAAAGGGATTGCAGCTGAAGAGGCTCATCTCAGCTGCCAGACACAAATTTAGAGAGAAGTGGCTTATCTCCAGGAGGAAGGTATGCCTACTGTATTTCTCCTCGATGTCCAAGAAAACTTTACACTTAGAGAACTGGGCTGACAGAAGTTGTGGCAAACCACCATGTCTTAATTTAAAATTCACTCTTGCTAAATGCTTCTTGATGTATTGCTTTGAGTGTGGCATAGACCAAAGGTTTTTGCTTTGGAAGCAGCTGCTGGAATAACACGGGATGTCCTAGCTGATATTGTCAGCAAATTTCTTAAAAGATTTCATAAATCTTACCTGCAGACTTTGGAACTTTGTCAAGCACTGGAACAGGCTGCCCAGGAAAGTGATGGAATCACTGCCCCAGAAATTTTCAAAATATGTATCGTTGTGGCCCTTAGGGACATGGTTTAATGAAGGACCTGGCAATGTTGGGTTAATAGTTGGACTTAGAAGTCTTTTCCAACCTTAATGATTCTATGGTTCTATGAACTAGGGAACTTTATTTTCCAGCTGGGAGGTAGTCTCAGTCATTGCTGCATGTTTTCCCCAAAACTGTTTCTGCTGTAAGGTCTGCTATCTGATGTTTTGAAAACAAATTAAATAGTAGGAATTCAGCATTAAATAGTGGAAATGAATCTAACAACAACAAGAGGACAGCTGGTGGATTAGCAGAACTGTGTGAAGGTGCTGAAAGTGTTAAACCATCGGGGTTTTTTTCTTTAGCTGCTTTTTCTCTTTGTGAGGAAGTTTGACAACACGGACTAAACGAGGTCTTTGCTTTGAATCACTGCCTGGAAAAGCCTTATCTTGAGCTGGTTACTGTGTAAATTAGGTGCCAGAATTTCAATATTCCTGGAAAGAATCCAAACTTGTGAAGCTGCTGTGCCAAAGCCCGAAGAGTTTAGGTGAGCAATTCTCTTGGCATGTTCTTTTTTTCTTTTTTCCTTTTCTCCACAGCAATCTCAATTCCAAAGCTTTCCCTTTCTTCTGGGATCTTAAATTATATCCTTCGGGAAATAAAGCTCACGAGTCTGACTTCTTGGAGTTCTAACAGTAGGTGGCAGTGGACAGCAAATCTAACCCAGCCCTCCGGTACCTCTTCTATCGATGCTGTTCTCTTGATTTCTGACACTCTCTGAAATTACTGTCTTAGAAGCAGTTTAAGAATCATATTCAGCTTTTTTCTGAAGAATTAAAGGGTTTGTTAAAAACAACCGACAGGTACAGCTTTTTTTTTCCCTTTAAATTCTTATGAGTTATTGCAAAATAAATGTTACCTGACAATCCTCCTAATTTTTTCTGTAAAAGAACTGTAAAAAGGGACTTTACTGGTCTGGAAGCAGTTTTAGGCAGTCTGGTAGAGCAGAGGATGTGAAGTTACTGTTAAAATTGCTTAGATACAGCACTGAAGGAATTAAGTGGAGTTTTTGAGTTCTAAGGAGTGTGCTGAGAGCATGAAGTACAGCAGTGTTTTTCCAGCCCCCTCCTACACATCCTATTGTATGGAAAGACTAATGACAAGAAAAGATGATGCTATTTATTTCTACTGATTATCATTACCAATACTGTCTGTAATGTCTTTCTGCTGCTGCAGGTTTCTGGTGGTTCAGATCAAGTAGATCTCCTGTGGAAAGAGCACTGATTCTGCTACATTTTTATTTAGTGGTCTGGTGGACTTTTTTTTCCTTTTCTTGGATACTTTTCAAGCCATTCCATGAGTATCAACTTCCCCTGAACCCTTGCTGTGGTTACTTCTGGTGGATTGCATGTGGCCTCAGTCAAGTGCAGCATGCTCTGTTTGAGGCTGCCAGAAGTAGTGGGAACTTTTGGGGAAGAGGTGCAGAGGTTCAGCTGTCTGTGCCATTGGCTCCAGATCCTGTGTATCTCATCTTCTCCTCCTTTTTCTGATAGCACTGTGTGTGCAGGACAGGGACCTGCTGCCCCTTGCCAATGCTCCTGTGCGTGACTCAGTTATCTCCAACTGTTGACACTCAGGAGATTGAACCTGTGGTCAGAAACTCTCACATATTTCTGCCCTCTGTGGGGGAAGCATCAACTCTCTGCTCATAAACCAAAAAGTCTTTTCTGTAATTAATAACCAGTTGTGAGGAATTCATGCCATGCTTATCTAGTGAAATCATGTCTGAGTTGCTGTGAGAAGCAGGAATGTGAGTGCTGTAGGGAGGGTGAGCAATGCTGCTGAGATAGGCACGGGTGCAAGTGGTTTTGGCCCCACTTTACCTGCAAACCTGGCCAGCACTGTCCCCTCTGCTGGAGAGGAGCTGGGATCTAAAGTGCAAGGCCAGATGGCACTGAGAGCCTTCATTGCAGTGTATGAGTCACGGAGCCTGCACAGAACTGGAAATAAATAGGTACACCCCTTGGAGCTTCATTTCCTGAGCAGGGATGGGGTTGTAGTTTCGTGTGGAAGATGTCAAAGTTAGAACTTGAGCCAAAAGAGACTTCTGTGGATTGGCCTGCAAGATGCATGTGGTAGAAAAAATGTGGCTACCTCGCACAAACACTCATCTGAAACATCTTTTCTACTTGATTTTTACCTAACCATTTCCAGGTTTTTTTTACAGGCTTTAAATTGTTATTTTAACATTCTAATTATTATTAGAAATATTTGTGTCTGTATTTAGGGAGTACATTAAAAAATCATACTCCTGATTTTATCCCTTACTAGCTAGATGCTTCTAAAAATTCAGCAGGGATTTGCAGAATCGTTGGCTGGAGTGTGTCCAAAGAGGGACAACGAACCTGGTGAAGGGTCTGGAGCACAAGACTTCTGAGGTGCGGCTGAGGGTTGTTTAACCTGGAGAAAAGGATTATCAGAAGGACCATATTGTGCTCTACAACCGCCTAAAAGGAGGTTGTAGCCAGGTGAGAGCTGGTCTTTTCTCCCAAGTAATAAGTGATAGGGCAAAAGGAATTGGCCTCAAGTTGTACCAGGAGAAGTTTAGGTTGGATATTAGAAAAAATGTCTTCATTCAAAGGGTGGTCAGGTATTGGAACAGGCTGCCCAGGGAAGTGAGGGAGTGTTCAGAGGACATGGAGATGTGGTGCTTGGGGACATGGTTTAGTGGCAGAGGTGGCAGTCTTGGGTTAATGATTGAACTCAAGGATCCTAGAGGGCTTTTCCAAACTCAGTGATTCTATTACTCTACGATTCTAAGAATTTCGGTTCTCCATCGCCACCTGCTTTGACCTGTAACATTTTTATCCTGTAAGGTAAATCTAAAGTGTGAGTTAATAAATCTACCAAATGAAGACTAGTTTTATAAACGTGCTGTGCGTAGGTTGACCCATGCATGCGGGCAGTGGAGAAGCAAATCGGGAAAGAGCTGGAATTCACGGATCCACTCTGCCGGTGGGATATCCGCGGGGTTTGGGAGCGCGCCGGCGGGCGCGGCGTGGCGGGAGCGGCAGTGTGGCGCTTGGCTCGCGGCTCGGGCGGCGCGTTTCCCGTCCTTCAGTCAAAGAGCCGTGCGGGGCCAAGGCAGCGGCCCTGCTGGAGGCGCGCGTTTCCCGCCGGGACAGCGGGAGCCGCTGCGCGGGACGCGGCCGCGGCGGGAGGGCTTGCCCTGCGGGGCCGTGACGTCACGGCGTTGCCGGGAGACACCGCGCTGCTTTCGCTAGGTGCCCAATGGGCGCCGGGGGAGGTGACGTCATCGGCCGGCGGCGCCTCCTCATTGGCCGGCCGCGGAGCGGGGGCGCGGAGCGCGGGGAGCGCGGGGAGCGGGGCCGGGGGGAGGGATGCAGGANGGGGGAGGGATGGATGCGGGAGCGGCCCGGGATCGGGTCTAACACGTACCGGGGGCACGGCCGGACGATTTTATCCCTGTCTCCCCCGTTGCAGCAACACTCTATTAAACAGTGATTGCTTACCGACTAGGAGTTCCGGGGGGGGTGGGCGGGGCGTTATTAATGCTCTCAAAGTTTCTTTACTGCTTTAGAAAACGGGATGTTTGTATACAAATTAGGTTCGTGTTTTGCTCTTCCTTCATCTGGGAACTTCTAATCCTCTCCGCTTTTATCCTGCCTAATTACTGCGAGGATTTTAATACGAGTAGGAAAAGCAGCTGGAGCTGGTTTTCCTGCCGAGAGAGCCCCGTAACGGTGCTGATTGAATACACTTTTCTTCCAAGCCTTGCGTGAGCTTTTCAAGTGCTGCTATCAAAGTGCCTGGGTTTGAGATGGGTGTCCTGCACACTGGTCCAAGGAAGGGAGAACTTTTTCGCTTCACCTTTTAAGTGGGTGCAAAAGATTTGTGGGGATGTTTTCTGGACAGCCCAACTAAGACTACTTTGTCATATCAGTGAGGTCTGAGTTGATCGAATCACCAGGTTCAACCAAAAATAAGAAAAAATTGAAGCGTGCCTTGGGCAGGGATGCTCCATTGACTGTGGACGAGCTAACAGGGATCTGTAGGACGGCCCGTCTGAGGCATTGGGGACGAGAGGGGCTCGCAGACCAGGCCAGGTGAGGCTCTGCTGTTGCAGCCTGACGTTGGCCACTGGCTTCCTCGCCCGCGCTTTCCCGCTGCCGAGCCAGGGAAGACCGGGCTGCCTGTGCCCCTGCCCTCCTTGGGGCCCCGGAACCGGCGCGTTTCAGAGCGGTGTGCCGGAGGAGGTGACCCGGGGGGACTCGCACGGATCTCTGAGTGTCGCAGCCCCCGCTGAGTGCCAAGCCCCGGGACGTCTGACCGCCCTCGTGGAGCTCCGGGCCGGCACCCCCGGCGGGGGCAGGAGGCGGGCCGGCCCCTCCCGGGGGTGGGCGGCGGGCGGGGCGCGGCGGCTCCTCCTCGCCGGGCGGCGGAGAGTTTCGGAGCGGAGCCGGGCTTGGAAGTGGTGGTGGGAGAGCAGCTCCCGGCGGGAACAAAGCGGAGGGCGGGCGGTGAGGCTGGGCCGAGCCGGGGGCCNCCCGCTCCGGGCGGCGGGGCCGGCATCGGCCGCCCCCATGCGGTTCGGCTCCAAGATGATGCCGGTGAGTCCCGGGCGGTGGCGAGCGGAAAGTTGGAGCGAGGCAGCGGGAGGGAAAATGGATCCTGCGGACGTGGAGGGGGGCGGGAGGCGACCCTCCTTCCCTCCGGCGTTCCCTGCCCGCCTTCCCCCGCTCAGCCCGGGCTCCGCGGCCGCGCAGGGGCTTCCCCTCCCCCTCCCAGGTTTTCCTTTTCTTCCTCTTTCACGCCGCAATCAACTTGTTAGACGGGCCCGCTGGAGCCGAGCCAGGGCTGGGGGGGCCGCGGGGCCCCGGCAGCAGCGCGGGGTGGAGGGGCCCGCAGCGCCCGGGGCTCTTCCTTCGCCCCGCTCCGGCGGGTGAGGCTTCCCCGCCAGGGCTGGTCGCCCCGCTCCCGCGGGCTAAGCGGGCACTTCGTCTGGATCCCGCTGTCTTCTTCTTTTGTTTTGTTTCGTTGGGATTTTTGGGTGTTTTTTTTTAATGGTACGAAGTTCTTAAAGTTGGTTTGAGCCGTGCTGCGCTTGGGGGGGGGCGGGGGGCGGTTTTGTGTTGGAGTGCCCGGGCTCCCGGAGGAAGATGGTGTCCATGTTGTTTACGGTTCGGAGTGCGTGGGAGTTCTCGGGGGCAGGTATTCCCCACCTCGGCCGGGAGAGTTTCGGCAGCGCTTGGTCGCGGTGTGTGCTAAACCTGCCCGGCTCTGGGAGGTGTCTCTGTTTTAACACTTTCAAAAGGCATACGGAGCACCACCTCCTCTGAGGAGTTTTAACATGAATTTTAAAATGACACCGTTTTTGTCAGCTCAGGTTGGATGAAAGCAAAGCCCAGCAGCTTTTCCTTAGTTTCCAGCACAATATTTTTGAAAGTGGTGACGTAAAATAGTTTCCTTTGAAAGTACACCTGCCACTAAATACCTGAGTTTACCAGCAGGGATGCCCCGTGAAATCCATATTGTTCTGAGAGACTGGAGTATGTACAGAAAATCCCGACAAGCTTCATACCTATTTAGTCCGAGTTGAGGGTGCTTTAAAGTGTTCTCTCTGCCATCCTCCCCCGGGCGATGTGGCCTGTCTTACCGAGTAGTTTTGCACGCATAGGTGGTTCTTTCAACAGCACTCTTGTATTAAAGCTTATTTCCAGTTTAACTCTTCGAGGAACTGACTGAAGCAAGCAAAAAAGGAACTGTACTGAAAGGTGAAACTGGGAATCCATACTGGAAGGATGTGGGTGTATCAGGGAAGCTTGTTTTGCTATAGGTGCCAGGTTCTTCCTCTGCAATTAGAAGGAAATAATGAGCAATAATCTGATCTCGCAGAACACTAGAGAAGGCTGCGTGACGATTGCTGTAACTAATGAGGGAGGAACAGACAGAATATGAGCCCAACTAGAATAAATAGCCAATGTGTTGTGCAACAGTGGTGTTGTCTGCCAATAAAAACTTAGAAAAACAAGCAGTAAATATAATAAGGTGTTAATTCAATCCATGTCAAAACTGAGCTAGGTAAGCGGCCTCATATATCAGTGAAATCTCCAGGAGATGCTGTTGCTGGTGAGTTCGTTGTCACTGAGTTCAAATAAAGGAGAAAACAAACAGGCGCAGTCTTACCCCATCAGCATTTGCAGGTGACAAGTTCCAGAGTATGCATTGCCCTGGTGGCTCAGACTTTTCTTTGGCTGATGACTCAACTCATTAGTGATTCTGTTTTTTAACACGTAAATAAAAGGATGAATACAGCCCTTTCACATTGTGTTTACTGCGAATAATGAAGGATTTGTGAGGGTTGAAAGTGGCTTAAGGAATTAAAAATGTAAGTATTATGAGTATTACAACTTTTAATTCAGCTTAAAAAGCTTTTCTCCAGATTTCCTTATTGTCTGTTAGTTAATAAAAAATCTCATTTTTCTTTTCACAAAAAAATTATAAGTTTGAAGTGTGCAGAGAAGGAGGGTTTGAAGAAAGGAGGGAGCAGGACGTGAGGACTCACTTATTCAGTAATGAAGTGTTCATAGACTTCAGTATCTTTTTCTGCATTGTTTGAATGAGAAGTTGTAGGCTGGCCCTAAACCATCTACAAAATGTTTTGTTTCTTAAAGTTCAAGATGTCTGTTTCTTTTCCCCATCTGTATATGATTTTTAACTCTCAGCTCCAGGTCCATCTCCTGTGCTCCAGAACAAAAGAGCATGAGCAAAGGATTAAACAACACAGTTTGTTCCCCAAGTGGGAAATACAGGCAACGTGAGCCCAGCCAGGAACTCACCTCTGAGCAGCTGCTAGGGAAAAGCTGGGAAATTGCTGTAGCAGCATAACTACTCGTGCTCTTGGGAGCCTACCCTGAAATGGGAATGTTTTCCTTGTGGTAATGACAGATAGCAGCTAAACTGCTGCTGTAACCATATGTCAGGGCAATGTGATTGAAAGTCTGCACGAGGGTGTACTAAGAAGTAATTTGTGTGTAGCTGTACTGATGAAGGTAATAACAGGGTTAATGCTGGCAAACTGTGTGAGGTTGTCTCACCTTTCATCTGTGAAGGCTTGTGGGAGTGTGACTGGTAATGTTAAGCAGTGAAAAGGAGCTGGAAACACTTTCTAAAATAGCATATTTTTCCACAGCATAATTGGTATCTCTCCTTTTATTTCACATTATTACCCTAAAAGGAGCATGTATTGAGAAATAATTTGGGTCATTATGCACGCTGGATAAATGTTTGGAGTTTTTTCCTGTCAGATAGTGGGATGTGGTAGATTGAGCTACCCTTTAATACTCAGAGAATTTTTTAGATCAAACCCCCTTGATCTAGATAAGGATTAATTTTTCAATTTGAATTATGTGCAGTGGTTACTGGGGGCCTTCTGAAATCAGGATGGATCTAGGCATGCAGCTTTATTGTTAGGGACTAACTTGGCAAACTGGAGAGCACTTTAATTCCTTAATAAGTTTTGCTTTCTATCATCAGAAATTACTGAAATGTCTGACACTGAAGTTCTTGATAACTGTGTGTTCCTTTCTAATCAAGTTAAGCTTTCAAGTGTAACGCTGCAACTTTGATACCGCAAGGAGTAGTGCTTTTCCTCTAAAGTCTAACATCTTGTCCCAAGTGAGCTTCTTGGATTTGCCACATCCCATAAGCACCTAAAGTACATATTTTCATTGCAGAATGCTCACTAGTTTGTGGATATGTGTATTTATCTTTAAAAAAACCCCTACAATTAAAGCTGTTTTGCTTGTTTCATTAGGCAGTAAATTGGAACTGCCATATGGATTCTGATTTACTGAAATAATCTAGTAGTAGCCTGTCTTTGGGAATTTTCTTAGGAAACACTTTTCTGGTTGTTTAGCTAAATAACTTTTAGCAGAAATGAATCTCTTGCACTTTGTAAGATGAGCAGCTGTAAGTTTATAAACAAACTGACCCCCAGCAGAGTTTATGAGAGCAATAAGTGAACTGTACGATCTCAGCCCTGTTTCCTGTGGTCTTTTAATTATTTAAGCTCTGATCAGGTTTATGAGTCATTAACACTGTTTTCCTTGTCCCCTTTTGTGGATTTCAGTGCATGAATGGGGTTTCAGACTGTGAGCTCTTCAAAGAATGTCCTGCATATCTTCATCTGATTGGAGGATTTAGTTTATTAAGTGTTCTTTTAACTGAATATCCACTTAAGGTTAATAATTTAAAAGTTTTAATATTATATTCAAACACTTTAATGTGGTATTCATTGTTTAAGTATTCTGTCTAGAATGCTAAGTAAAGCTTAGGTGATTGTTTTGCTGTGCTTTCTGAGCTCTAATCTTTTCAAACCTCTTGCACTTCTCTTACAGACTCTGACCTGTCATTATGCACAATAGAAGACGCTGCCTTGAGGTTCCCAGAGTGCTCTTTTTATTTTTCCCTCCCTTCACTTCATGCTGTTACAACAAGATCTTTCTTACTTTTCCTTTTTTCTATCCAGTGAATAATTGTTCCAGGAATAGTTTTAAATGCATTTAATTTCTCGTATGTCTTTTTTAACACCATAGCACTACCTGCAATTTGTGTTATATTACACAGCAGTATGTATATTTTTGTATCTTTGTTTCTTTGTGTGGCTTTTATCAGAAATGGGGGAAGGGCAATATTACAAATTCATACCAGATCAAGCTGTGGAGACCATGGGAATAGCTAATTATGCCTCTTCTGATCTGTTGAACAGTTCAGGGTCTGAGTGCCTTATGGGGCTCTTGCATTTACAGTTTCGAGGGCTACTATGCAGTCATGAAGTTTGGGATGGATGGATAATTCACGGAATTTGGTTTTGTTTTCTCCTTCCTAGTGTTGTTGGAATCTCTGCTTTGTTAGTGAGCAGATCTGCTTTGTGGATTAATTTACATGCAAGTCAGTTGGACTTTAAGGAGGCAGGTATAAAGGTTATTTCCACAGAATAAACTAGTGGGATGGCAGTGTGCCTAACATTCCTTTCAAATTATTGATGAAGAAACAGTCTTGAAAGTGCTCCATTTGTCTAGCCTCTGTCCTTGATAGCAGCCCGCCTTGGGGACTCTCCTTTCTCTCCCCCTGTGTGTGTTATGGAGCTTGTTTAATACGTGTAGCACTATGCCTCGCTGTCATACAGCCTCCCTGGAGAAGGAGCCAGGTAACCCTGACAAGACTGGCTCAAGCTGCCTCCTATAGCTTGGTGGCACAGCTTCCTTGTGCATGTGCCCACTGATAATAAAGGAACACCCAGATCCTTTTAATCTATGGGCTTTCATGGTCTTGTGAAATGTAAAAACTTAGTGCTCTGGAAACTGGTGGATGCTCCTATTCAGGAGGTAATGAGCAGATAAAACTTCTCTTTGCTCTCAGTTTTATTATCTTGAGGCCTGGTTTCTCTCAGCTTAGTCACTTCTGAGTCAGGCAAAGTCTTTTTGATCTTCAGTTCCCAAACAGTCGGATGATACTGTGAGTAAAGGTCACCAGAAATCCTGGACATCATGTGAAGTGTACTTAATTATCTTAGTCACTACTACTTAACTGGTTTAGAGGTTTCAGACTTTTCTGTGGAACATGAAAGATCTGAAATGTTGTTTAAAACAGTGTTAGATAACTTACTGTAGTTTGGAATAAATGTTCATGGAGAGGGGACAGTGAGTGAGTTTGGGACAGAACAGCAACTGTGACTCTGACGTGTCAAAGGGCACAAACTTGTCTTCTGCATTTGCTGTTTGCGTTTAGTTAATCATTAATATTCAGGATCTTGCTGCTGCTGTTTAGAGTTAGTCATGCATGTGTCCTCATTGGGTATTTCGCCATAGCGATGGTATTGTGTGGATGTTGAACCCACTGGTGTCTAAGGATGAACCCTTTGGTTTTTGTTTCTGTGGTGTTAATACCAAGAATTTTTTTACTGAGCTGGTAATGTAGTTTCTGTACCAGTTGCTTCTATGCTGCTATGATGCTTCCAGGTCTTAATATGATATGAACCTTTGGTAGATGGCTGTGTGCAGTGCCCTACCTTTCACTGGTGTTTGTTTTAAAAAGGAAGATTACGGGAAAACTTTGTACTTTTTTCTAGGGTTTTGGTTTTTTTAAAAATCCTATTCATATATTTATTTCATCCTTCTGCAAAGTAAAGCATAGACATTTTGAAATCAAGCTTGTACTGCAGTTATCATTCATTCTATGTGGTTCTCTTGATAATAAAATTGATTCTTAAAAGCCTATATCTGCAGTGTCTCTGGGTTATAATACCCAAACTCATGTAAAAACATGGACATGTTCCCACAATTGACAGGGAGATGACTTTAAAGGTTCTGACATTATTATTTTGAGTTATTCCATATCTAACATTTGATCTGTAAAATGCAAACTGCTGTGGATCATAACATTGAATAAAGTAAGCAGAAGCTGCAGGAAGGTCAAGCCATTTGTTGGAGGTCATGCAGTGAGTTCAGCCTGGGATGTGGTGGACCTGTAGAGTTAAACGAACTGGTACATTGTGGTGCAGCTGGAATACAGGTCTGTCATATCCAGCATAAGTATTTAAATGATTTGTAGGGCTAATCACAACTGGGGAGGGAACTTTGGTGGTAGTTCATTGTGTTCCACACTTGAGAATGAGCCCCAAAAGAGATGCTTCTTCACAAATCCTTTACAAGTATGTAAAATAAATGTTCTTATTTCACTGTTTAACGTTTATCTTGGGTAAGAAGCAGCATGTGGGGTTTGTTTTGTTCTTTTGTTGAATAAGTTAGGAGATTTTCCTTTTCGTTGGATACTTCTATTTTGTGAAACTTACCTGCTTAAGGAATAATTTACATCTTAGCTTAGATTACTAGTTTTCCTCTATTTCATTAGGGTGTTAAATCCCATTGTTTCTTTGAATTGAAAGCCAAGGGAGAGTCTCTGGAACTGTGTATTTTTCTTATCTTAATTTTTCTTCTGTCATTTAAAAAAGTAAAATCCTTTTTAAAAATCTTCTTCAGTGGGTTCTTTTTTAATGCTGTAAATTTTACCCCATTTGAGCTCTGTTCTGTGCCAAACCACAGTAACTCCAGTGTAGCAGCAGCCTGTGAGTGTGTGAACAAGGAGCTGGAAGACTACACATAAGCACTGGTGTACAGTATCTTTCTTGCATTCTCGAGGTGTGGAGGCTTGACCTTCTACAAAGTGACTGTCCCCTTCTTGAGTTTCAGTAGCCTCAAGCCTCTTCAGAAAGACACAGGGATCTCACCCTCCTATTCCTTAGTTTTGCTGGACAAAGCTGAAGTCGTGCAAATTGCCTGGGCTCGCAAATCATGTGAATCTACAGGAGGGCTTTTACTCCCGGTAACTGCATCTCTTACTCAACTGTTTTTGTTACACCTATGTGCAGTTACAACTTGCTAATTTCCTTGTTCCCTGAGGATGGTGGCTTGTCTAGTGCACTTTTTTCTTTTTTTAAGAGTGTGCAAGGACCTTTTTTCACTCTGCTCTCCATCTGACATAAGTATTTGCTACCCTGACTGCAGAATCTTACCCAGGTCAGTATCCTGAACCATACCAAGCAGTGATTGTTAGCTCCTGCTCAACTTCTCCAGGCAAGTGAAACCCTTTCTTGCCATCTTTGGCCATCCTAGGCCAGGGAAGACCCTCTAAAGGATGGTATTCCTAGAATTTGTTTGAGCTTCTCTGGTCTCAGGTACAGTACAACTGTGTGTCTCCCAACATAATCAAGGGTTCAGGAGAAGCTGACAGAGTAGGGAATGACTGATTTTTGGCTGTAACAGAGGGAGGGAGGTATCACGGAGTCGTGAAAGGCAGAGTGCGAGGGACCAGGCAAAATGAACCAGACCTCCCCTGGAGAATGCCAGGAAGCTCTCCTGTGAAGTACCAAAGGTGGTAAAGTGACTCTGCCATGGGCCATGTCCAGGCCGTGTTCCCGATGAGTGTTGCTGTCCTGTCGTGCTGCCCTGTAGCCTCTGTCAATGACAGCCACGCTGCATCTTCCAGCCTTTTGAGAGCATGTTCTGCTACCACAAGGAAAGCTTTGTGCACAGGAGCCATGGAAACAGCGCTCTGTGCTTCTTGCCTCTGCACTGTTGTGCCTCTGCCATTGTCCATAGGTCTTGCCCACGAGGCCCTTCTGCAGAGTGATTTACCAGTGTTGCGCAAAAAACATTGTTATTTAGGGTACTTCTCTTGCAAATAGTATTTAGCAGTGTTGGCAAAGAGAAGAAGTTTTCTACCTCCAGGGAACCTGAATGAGCAGCCAAGTAGTACCAGGCTGAAAGGGACAACTTCTGAAGCTCTTCAAGCAGAAGAGGAGCCTGGCATAATATGAATGTTATTTGCTTAAACTCTGCTTTGTTTAATTTATTTAAAATAGGTGTGACATCACGTAAGCAACCACCATTCTGTACAACGCTGTCTCGTTCACTGTCATGACTTTGGTGACAACTTGTAAAGCCAAAAGCCACCTAGCAAGCTTCTACCTTGCCCTGCTGAGCTGTTCTCTCACTTCTCAGCTGGTGTGTCTGCATAGAGGATGGTATTGCCTGGAACGAGCTGTGGGGAGTGAGCAGCACTTAAATAAAACCTGTCAGACAGTGATCAGCTCTACAATCTGCCAGCCTTCTGCAGCGTCTGGTAGAGTGCCTGAATGTTTGTGATACAAGTTAAAGTGTGTAGAGCTCCACATCACAGGAGCAAAGGTTGGATCGAGCCGGGTGCTTGGGCTAATGGGCTGACTGAAGGGGCAGGATTTCTTCTTCCCAATTCTGCTGTAGTTTTACACATTCCATTAATATAATGTGGTCAGCTAAGACCACAGCTAAGACATCTGGCCACCCATCACTTCCAGTGTTGGACTAGCCCCACTGATCCCTGCTAAACTGCAAAATAACAAAAAAGATCCATCTGTTTTATTGCAAATGCTCAATGTGTCCTCTGTGCCAGCTGAATGGGTGTTGCTTTAGTTACTAATGACTTCCTGTGTGTTTGCAGCCCAGAAGTGGTAGGACAAAACCCCCCCTTTTTGACTTTGAATAATAATATCTGCTGTTGTCAAATAGGTGTGATCACCAAGCACGGCATTTCATGCTGGCAATCTTTGGTGTGCCTGGTGGCCTTGTTGGTTGTCTGCAATGCCATGTGTCCTGGCAGTCACCTGAGTGTGACAAGTGAAGGTCATTCCATGCAACAGGAGTGTGTACCCACCCAGAGCTGGTGGTGCATTGGGAAGAGCTGCCCTTGTGCAAAGGTGTGGTGTGACATTACACCTAAATAATTTAATAGTAGGATGCTGCTCAAATGGATAGTCTTGTTCCTTGGGTTTCCATCCACACCCAAAGCCATGTGTCTTTTGTAGCTTCCCCTTGAATTTAGTAAGGAGTTGAGGGATGGTTTTTAGGAAATGCTGCCTGCACTAAAGGCAAAAAGGAACTAAAAGACATGATGGAAGTGATTTGCCATGTGGCTGTGCAATCAGAAATAATGGCTGGATTTGGGAAGATCACAGTGTGCCTTAGCTTGCCGTTTAGGTTGTCTGAGCTGGAGCAGTCAGATGATACCTTATCCTCTTCCTCCCCTCCCTAGAGAGCTGGTAATACAGGGGAATATCTCCACCATCTTTGTGTATTCTCACTCACTGCAAGGATTAAGTTGGACTAATAAAAACATATCATTTACTCTGGTGATATTTAGAAGGTGTAACAAGGAAGCCTCTACATTGTAACAGCAAACATATAGGAAGGCAGAGGGGACTTTGAAAGCAGTAAACAGGCACACTGTTGTGCTGTGTAGTCTGAAATTCCCAGTTTGGGTTGGTTTGGTTTGGTTTTTGCTTGTTCTGAAGGTAGATGGCTGAATAGCACGTTCTGGAATTGCAGCACAAAGGAGATGTCAACCCAGCCTGTGGGACGCTAATGTGCCTCTGAATTTCCCATTGTAGTAATGCTTTTTAGGGTACTAGACTGGTCAACCTGCAGCACAGAACAGCCCAGTGTGTCCTGTGACTTTTCCCACACTGGAATTAACCTGTGTGGTTAAACGCTTCATTATTTCAGATGCCAGAAATGGTGTGTCCTCTGACCTACCTGTGTGTCTCATGAGTGTTTTGGTTTGGTCATAGATCTGTTTTATGGAGGTAAGACACAGGTTTTGACAGCTGTTTTCCTGGAGGAGTGACTAATATGCTGTATTTTCAGAAGTAAGTGGCACAGAGCTCTGTGAAGTTTCTGGGTTTGGAGTAAATGAGTGTTCTATGCGTCTTTTTTTTCTGACTTGCAACATGATTTGGTTTGTGTTGCTTTTATATCACAAATCTTCTGCTCTCTTGTTCTTCTTTTTTCTTTTTTTAGTACTCTTTTAGATACATTAACTCACAAAAAAAAGAAATTCCTCTCTTCTGCTTCCATACCCTGCCTCCCCCATGGGTGCTCCCACCAGCTCAGCCCCCTGGTATCAGTAAATAGAATTTAAGTAATGAAAGTGCTTGATGTATGGGTAGGCACTTGCTGTATGATAAATGTGGCTTTGCCTTGTGTGTGCTGGTGGGCTGAGGTGGTGTTGCTTCCTGGTGTGAATGTTGGTCGTCTTTTTATTGGTGAGATTATTATGCATTGGCTGGAAAAGCAGAAAAGGAGTGTTTTTAAACCCAGGAAGAGTTGGTGTCATAGGCAGTGGGAGGTGTGGTGTGGGTGGGACAGGTGCCAGATACTGTGATAGCCTGCCTTGTTTAGGTGTAGGTGGTGTTAAGTATGCTTTTATCCGTGATGCACACTTATTTTTGCTTTTCTCCAGAAAGAGTCTCGTCTTGTACAAAATCTTTTTCTATTACCAGGAAAAATTCTGGGCTTTCTTTTCTTTGTGAGAAAGTACCTGCATTTTAAGGGACTATCTTGAGATGTGTAATTCTCCCAAGTCCCTACAGGGAGCCCTTTTTTGGCCTCTGGCCACATAGGAGGCTGACAGAACCATAATGCTTATTCCCAATGGGAGGGATGCAAAGCTCTAGAGCAGCAAGAGCAGCTTACTTTCTTTCTTATTTTCCTTTATGTCGTTATTACTAGTTTCTTTCTTTTTTTTTTTGTTTGGTTTTTTTTTTTTTTTACAAAGACTTCCTCTGAGTTTGATGCAAGTACAGAAAATTGAGATAATTCAGGCTTAAGCTTGAGTTCATAACCCCACTCATTATGCTTGGACGTTGCCTTGGCTTTAGGCTTGTTAGGAACAGCCCGTGTTGTGACACTGAAGAATGGGAGGAGGAGCAGCTGGAAGCCCCTGTGATGATGTTGTATGAGTTGGACTGTTCCCCTTTTCCATAGTATGTATCTGTTGTAAGAATTACATGAGATCATTTTTTATCTGCCTGAAAATAACATTAATTTCTTTCTCCTTGTGTATGAAATGTTAATAACTTGGTGCTGAATGCAGAAGATGAGGCAGAGTCTGCCTAAAGGGGCAAGCCTCCCAAGATCCAGTTCTCCTTTGCTGGCTCCAGGAGGAGGAGGAACAAGCTGCAAGTAGGACACCAACAGTACAAGCCCAAACACCATGTGTAGGCTTGCTTTTCTGACAGTCAGCTTGCAGGAGTTTATGGTAAAGTGTCCAACAGTGCAAAAGCAGTCTGCAAGGAGCCACGAGGAAGGATTTGGGGAGAAAGGGAAAGAGTATTTTGGGGCGGAAGGAGAATATGTTGTAGGAGAGGAGCTACACATATAGCAGTGGTAAGGGATCTGTGGGGTATAATATGAAGAATATATTCAGAGTTTTTTTACTCTGAATTTCTGCAGTTGTTTAACTACATTGGTGCAAATCCAAGTGTGGATTCAGGTCTGAGCAGAATGAGCTATAGATGATGTGTTGGCAAATGTGGGTGCTCAGTAAAAGGCTGTGGTTTCCTACACATGTTACTGAAACCAGTGTATTTTATGTATCTGACAGGCTGGTTGGTTTGGTTTTTATCCTTGTACTGGGTTTGTACCACGAAGTTTTGAGGGGGAGGGGGGCAGGGGCTGGACAGGTGGCATTTGTAGAAACTGCCAGAAGCTTCCTCCATGTCCAGCAGAGCCAATTCCAGCCAGCTCCAAGATGGACCCACCACTGGCCAAGGCTGGACCAGTCAGAAATGGTGGCAGCACCTCTGGGATAACATATTTAGGAAGAAGGAAAAAAAAAGATATTGTGCATATGTAATTATGGCTGGAGAAGAGCAGAGTGAGAATATGTGAGAGGAACAATGCTGCAAACACCAAGGTCAGTGCAGAAGGAGGGGCAGGAGGTGCTCCAGGCACTGGAAGTGAGGTTCCCTGGCAGCTTGTGGTGAAGACGGTGGTGAGGCAGCCGTGCCCGTACAGCCCATGGAGGTCCATGGGGATGCAGAGATCCACCTGCAGCCCATGGAGGAGACCCACAGTGGAACAGGGGGATGCCTGAGAGGCTGTCAATGGGCTCTGAACCCGTGGGAGGCCCGTGCTGGAACAGGCTCCTGGAAGGTACCTTCAGACCTGTATAGAGGGGCCCATGCTGGGGCAGGTTTCCTAGCAGGACCCGTGACCCTGTGGGGGATCCACGCTGGAGCAGGCTGTGCCTGAAGCATGGCACCCTATGGAAGAGCAACCTACCTTGTAGCAGCTTGTGGAGAACTGTTGTCCTTGGGGTGGACTCGTGTTGGAGAAGTTCATGGAGATCTGTATGCTGTGGGAGGGTCCCCACACTGGGGCAGGGCTCCTCTCCCTGAGCAGCAGGGTGCCCAACATGTGATGAACTGACCACAATCCCATTCCCATCTCCCTGCACCACTGCAGGGGAAGAGCGAGAGCTGGAAAGAAAGAGGAAAGGTCTTATTGTACTTCTCATTATACTGCTATGAGTTTTTTAGCCATAAATTCAAGTAGTGTCTCTAATTTGAGTCTTTTTTGCTTGTGACATTATTTGGGGAGTGATCTCTGGCTTTTTATCTCAACATATGAATCCTTCATTATATTTTGTCTCCCCCATCCAGTCACGGAGAGGAGTGATAGAGAGGCTTTGGTGGGTGCTGGGCATCCAGTCAGGGTCAACCCACTACAAACTTCTAGATCTCTTTTTTTTCCTTACTAAATGCTACAATAGATAGTTGCAGTGCAAAAGTATAGGTGGCTTTAAAAAACACCTTTGAGATTTTTTTGCCTTTTGTGATATGTAGTAGCTTAGCCAAGGAGCAGGGAGTTATGTTGCTCCTGTGCTGAGTATTCATCCAAAATAGTGAGCTTTATTTGCATAGACCTTTCTGGTGTCTGGCTTGTGGGAGGACTTCTGCTTTCTTGTGTATGAAAATGCCTGAAGAAAAAATGTCAAGTTGGAAAACGTAACTTGGGTTCAAAGTAAAAGTCTTTGTTTGGAAAGCTCTCTTAAAGACTGCGTGCATAATACTCTGCTGAAAGAAAGGGAAATGTAGGTCAGGAATCCTGTGTTTACCAGTCCTGAGCTATGCCTGATAGATGTCACAAAATCAAAATTGCTAATCTAGGATAATGATCTTCTACAAGATTTGGCAGGAAGATTGTAATTGCATATTCGTCATTACTAAGTCTGAACTGCAGTGCTGAGTTCTGTTGTTCAGGTTGCAGTCCATGAAGTAGAATGAGAGCAAACCTCCATCCATTAATTTCAGACAGTAACGATACTTGGTCAGAACTTGGGCTGCTTCCCTTGCAGCTCTTCAGATTCCCATCATGATGATTCAGATGCCTGATAGTGAGATGTAATGTGGCATTTGTGCTTATAGCCTTTGCCCAGATGAACTAGCATATACCGTAAGCAGATGGCTTTCATTCTGTTCTCTCTAGAGTAAGGATAAGAGGGAGGAAAAAAAGGAGGGGGGAAGCTTCCTCTTTGCTGCTTGCAGCTCATTTTCCCCATCTCCTCCTCAAAGAGCACATAGATGTACATTGTATTTTAAGTCCTGGAAAAAATTGACATTTGTAGTAAAGATAAAATACAAATGCATGACAGACTTATTGTGGAAACTGTGCAAGTAGAAACTACCATGCAATTGAGAGTAAAGGCTCAGTCTTGTTTTCTGCTGTGATACAATTGAAAGGGAAAAGGGCTGTGCTTTATATAGACTGGGAATGATCTGAACAATCCCATGGTGCTTCCTACTGTACTCCACCTACGTTGCATCATAACTTCCTTTCTCATATTTGTGGCCCAAAGCCAGTACAAAATAAATGGAGTAGTGTGTGTGGAGGGTGAGATGGCAAGAGCTGAACTCCATGCGTTTGGGTGTGGCTGGAGGCAAATACTAAACTTTACTCTGCATTTCTGTTGAACCCTTATGGAACAGCTGAATATGAAAAGGATCAGGGATAGCAGTCATCCCGTGTTCCTGTCTTCTAGTAAGTCTATTATTATCTTTGCTTACCTTAATCTTTTGCTTACCTTAATCTTTAGGCACAATAAGTGAGGATGTTGCCTGCTTAAGGACTGTTTCCAGGTTCTGAGGAACTTAATGCAGAAGAATCACCAAGTTACTCTATTGTTGTGGCATACTTTGCACTGATTGGAGAGCTGTAACTGTGCACCAGCTCTGACTGCTGCTTATCAGAACAGGAAAATGTGCTGTTGTGCAGGCTGTCTTCTGTTGTTCAGAAAGTTGCATCAAGTCAGCAAAAATATCTGTTTTAGCCACTGATTTCTTTGTAGCCATCTGGGAAGGTGCAGCATCATTGTTCCCACTAGGTAAGATGCAAGACTTAAATTTAAAACTGTTTGTATGGAGGGGTTTTGTATTTATCAGGAAAGAGTAGTAGTTTAAACTGTGGGTGAAAGCAGTTATTTGTCATTTCTGTCACCTGCACTTGAAATGTGATAGTTACTCTATTAATTCTAATATTTCTATGTTGCTAGTTTTTCAGTTAACTAAAACTACCTTCTAAAATTACATTTTAGTTCAGGATGTAAATTCGTGGAAACTGTTTAGGTTTGAAAAGACCTAAAGAGCGACTTCTAATGCCTCCTTAAAAATGAGAGCCAAGAAAATTTGTTATGCAAGCTAAGACCATTACTTAACTGTGTTATGGAAGTATAAAAACCTTCAACACAGGTAATGAGTGCTTGAAGGGATTAGGTTTCAGTGTGAAATGCAGCTAATACAGAATGTGGTACGGAATTATGTTATTAGCTCTAATGCAGGGCAACAAAATGAATCAGGTTTTTCAGAGGCAATGTGGTTGTTTGGCCATCAAATAATGGGATTGTTTTTGCCTTCTTGTACGCCTCTGTTTCCCTGCCTGTAAAATAGGAAACTGCTTGCTTGTGTCATGATTTCCTGGTCATAAAGGGCTTTGAAGCTGAAAAATACTGTGTGAATAGATGCCATGGTTTGTATTGTATAGTGCATGCTGTGCAGGAAGCCTCCATAAAGTTAGGAATTCAGACAATAATGAAAACCAGGGTTAAGTTGTTATTTTTTTAATATATTCTCTTCTTGATTATATTTTGTAAGAGACTGAGTTTTGCTGGTTGTTGTCCATTGCTGACATTTAATGATCTGAATTAGATCCTTCCCTGGAAATGTGTCCCTTTTAACTCAGGTAGTTTCAGGAATTAAGTGTATTTTAATTTATATTGTGCCCCATATAAGAGTGTTCTTCTGAATATTTGAATCCTGAATACTTGAACGCTATTAGTGTATTAGAAAGTGTCCAATTTAACACCCTTTTAATACCCAAGATGTGTGACATCAGCTTTATAATAACTAAGGAATAAGAGAATGATCCTTGTAGAAACACCATCAAAGCTGAAAAGTAAATTGCATTTCTATTTCCCCCCCCACCTTTAATCAATAATTGAGGCCTTCTGATCTAAGGAGAAGAGTGATACAAGGCCTTTGATATGAAATGATACCTTGTTGGATGGATGTAAATTATAAGGCATGTGTTTGCTCAGGTTGGTGTTCCAAATGTGTTTGGAAGCTATTTCTTGTGGTTTTGGCATGTTTTTGGGTTTTAATTTTGTTTCTAATTTTTGTTTTATATGGCAACAAAGCAGGAGTCAAAATATAGTGTGGTCATAGCCTAGCACTTTTGCAGAGCTAGTCATTCTTAAATATTTTACTTAGAGTTGAAAATGTATTTGCAGATGTTGAGCCCTGTTACATTTAATATTGGTGTAATTGTATGAAATGATCCCATTGATGATCTCAGCAATGAAGAGGTCAGATTTGCAGGCATATGTAAGCTCTGTTTGGGATGATGTGCAGAAGAGAGATGGAGGATTATAAAATGCCCTGTGATTTGCTTTAATTGATGTCCTCCTGTTTGATTGCTTTTCTTACTGCATTCCCTTCCTGTTCCTTGGTGTGTTATAATCCCAATTTAGTGGCTGTAGTTGGAGTTCATTCATAAATAATATGAGTTGAAACAAAATGATATATTTCATGCTGAGTGGACTCAAAGTTGTGCTTCACACCAATTTGGATTTATTAATATTTCTGTCTTAAGTGGCAGGCTTTTTTGAGACACGAAGTCCTTTATGTTCAGTACTCTGCCTTGCCATCCAGTTGTTTGTAAGTCAAACACCGCAGTCATTCCTTGCAAAAACTCTCCCTTGCTTTAGCTCGTGTGACCTTGGTCTCTTCTCTGATGTCCTTGGTGCAGCCGATCGAACTGCCTCATTTGGTGGCTCCATAACTGCAAACTTCTCTTTTCTAAGCTGGAGCAGAGTCAGCTGAAATCTGTGATGTGATTTTAAAAGGAACTGCTTCAGTAGGTTCACAACACCCCTGGTTTCTCCCAAGTATGCCAAAGTACTGCAGTGCTTTTGTATTTTAAAGCTTTTCAATACCTGTAATGAGCATGTCTTTGGGCTTGGAAAAGGGATGGAAGTCTTTTAGTGTAGACTTTACTTAGGGATCTGAGTCCTGTTCAAAAAATGCACGGTCTGTATGCTGGGCATTCCTAGAACTCAGTCTTTGAAAGTCTAGGGGAAAAAACCCTGATCCAAGGTTATATGGAATTGTCAGTTATCTCAGTATTTGCTTTCATTACATCTTTTTAAAAAGTGCAAGGTCAGACTGGGATGTCTTCCTTTTGTTTTTTTAATCAAGTCCTTCATTAATGCCTAGTTTGAAACTGAAGTTTTTGCATGTTGTTTTTTTATTTTCTCCCTTTGAAAATGCTGGATGTTTGTATACAATGTCTTAACACCTTCGATTTCTGGGAGGAGCAAGCGACTGTTTTGTGCTCTAGCTGGATGTGAGGATTCCAGCTTCCGAACAAGGTGTCATGAGAGTACTCATTTCCTTTGTTTCTTGTTTCCACACAGCAATAAAACAGTGATATAAAGTAACTGGTGGGGTGGTTAATGAATGTCAGAGCTGAACCATTCTCAGGGGAAGCAGGAGTCCTTGGGGTCCCAGTGGGAGGTGGTGCAAGCCACAGCAGCTGCCAAGGGTGACGAGCAGCACCAAGAAGCCACAGGAGGCTTCTGGTTCACATAGATTTCTTCACCCTTCCCACTCCTCTCTGGGAAGAGACATTTCTGTGATGGATACTCTCTGGTCAGAGCTTACCCTAGGCTCCAGTGTGCCCAGGTGGAGAGCAGGGTACCCCAGGAGGCCTTGCAGGTGAGCAGGCAGGAGTGATAAATGTGGCCACCATTCAGTGAGAGCAGAGTACAGCTACTTAGAGAACTTGATCATCTCAGCATTGTCCCTAGAGCTAAAGGGAAGCAGGATGAGATAACATCAGTATCATAACATTTTAATTGCTTTAGACTCTAAGGACTTTGAGGTATGTTTTTAGGGAATTTGCAGTTTTGTTGCTTTTTCTTTCCTTAGTTCCCAGAATATGTGGGCTAGAGGTAATGCAGACACTCCCAAGTCCCAGAAATGGCCCCCACACAGCAGGTTTGAGTGCTCTTGGCTTAATGTATTAGTAATTATCCTGAGCATTGTGGATGGAAATGGCAACTCGTGATCCTTCCTGTGTAGTTGTCTGTATTGCTAAATCCTAAGGATTAACAACTGGATATAGGCAGGCACACTGAAGAGTGAACAGCCATGCTAGGGTCAAGTTAGGTCTGCTTTGTGAATAATGCCATGGTTTTTATAATTTTCTCTTAATTCCCATCTGTGAGCTCATCTTTTAAATTAACAAATGTTATTGCAGACACACAGCCCGTGCGATTTAGTGGTGTTCTGAATGCAGGGTTGTACAGCATTAAATGTGGAGGGTTGTCATGTTTTACACACCTATATAACCCTGCTCTAAAGCTATTGGGGAGCTTCTTTTTTATTTCAGACTCTTCTGCCCCAGTAATTGTGATTAAGAGATATTCTTACCTGGCTGCCCCTGACATCCTTCACTGTCATGCTCCTCTAGGGGAGTCAGAGACACTGCATCTGAAAAGGTAGCATGTTCTGTGACAAAAAATTAAAGCCAAGTGTCAGAGTTCCTGCTCAGAAAGCTTTGTCTCTTAATTTAGGTCACTACCTCCTTGTGCTGTAGACAGCAGAACAGTTGTACCCATCTTCACTATCTAGTAAGTGTGTGGTAAACTGATCTTACCTACCTCCACATTCGCTCTCTAGTTTCCCTCCTTACAAGCTCCAAGTTTGGCTTTTTTGTTTGGTTTTCTTGTTGATTTTTTGGGTTTTTTTGCCCTCCCATAAAGTGACAAGGAAATGGTTGGGGCAATGTAGCCATCAGGTAGTTTTGAGTCTGCTTTCAGCAGGCTTTTTCCTCTCAGTGAATATTTGTAAAAGGTGTTCAGGAATTTATCAGAAACCCTTGTCTTGGGGAGCTGGGCAAAACCAGAGGTCATAAATTCTCTGCTCTTGGTGCAGGGCCAGGGCCCGAAAAACACTGTTTGCAGGTGTTTATTCTGCCACGAGTGGGCCAAATACTTGCACTCTGTGTAACAAGACGTGCAGAGTCTGGAGTGTTTTTGTCAGTTT
Source organism: Daphoenositta chrysoptera (assembly GCA_013397915.1). Lineage (NCBI taxonomy): Eukaryota > Metazoa > Chordata > Aves > Passeriformes > Daphoenositta > Daphoenositta chrysoptera. The sequence goes on along the minus strand of VZRO01000621.1, from coordinate 49,817 downwards.
TTGAAAGAGTAAAGGCAACCTCTCACATAGGGCTGAAGGGGATCTTGGCACTCAGAAGAGCCCTGGAAAGGCTTTGGAGACATCAGGAATGTGCACGGTTGTATTCTGTGAGAATCCCCAATAGAGGATTCCTAAAGCAATGAAACAGATGGGGCTAAATTTCACTTTGCAAAGGCATAAAAAACTCTAATTCCATAGTATTTACACAAAGTCACAGAAATAGTGCATGTGGTAATGGTTTTGTTACTTTTTAAAATTATTATTTAAATTTATTTAGGTTATTTATACCTCTCTCCCCTTGTTTGATTTGGCCTCCTTTTCCTCTTTTTTGACCTTTTGAACTGTTGCTCCTAAGAATGTATATACCCTTTTCACCCTCTAAAAGTGAGGACGGGCAAGGATTTGTGTCTTTTCTTGAGAAAACGCCTTTTCCATCTGTATGAAAAATCCTGAATTGTATAGGTTGCTGTTGCTTGAAATGCTTAGTGGAGTAATTGCTTTCTGGAGATATTTGGCTGATTTTTGTGTTGCTGGAAGCCATGTGACTAACAGCCAGCTGAGACTGATGATAACAGGTCTCAAGAGAATTGACATTAATTTTTAGCTAGCAGCTAAACTTTGATAGCAGTTTCATATTAATAGCATGTAGCAAGATGGTGCTCAGAGCCAGTAATCATCAATGTTTTCTATCAAATATGGCTACGAATTTTTTAGAGTGCTCATTTACTAGTTGTGGCAGGAAAGACTGGAAGAACAACATCTGTCTGTGTGGTGTGCTTAAACAAAAAAACCAAAGATCAAGGATCCTTCTCCACGTGTGAAGAGGAAGCCAAGTAAAATATCCTTGGTTTCCTGGGAATGGGGTTTGGGGGGACCTTGTATTCAGGCTGTAAGACTAAGGGCACAGCAAGTTGACTTTTGTTTCTAGGAACCTTCCCATGAAATACATTACAGAAATGCAAACAAACTGTTTCCACTTCACTGCCTGTGTAGTAAGGTCTGGTCTTTTTTTTTATACCCTATGTAATTACCATTGTTTTTCACTACTGCTGAACTCTAGATGACTGTTTCTCTTGCTATGTCAAATTATTGCAGTATACATACACACACAGTAAGGTGAGAGTAGTTCTGACACATCACCTGAACAGAGAAGGAAGGAGCACCAGGTCCAGATTTAAAACGGAGTAATCGTCCAGCAGTGTAATTTAGTTGAGCAGGGGATTACTTCTGTAGTGTCTGTCTTGCTTATACCTTAAAAAAGAAATTTGGGGTTGTTTTGAAAATTGTACCCACAGTAGTTGATAAGAAATTATCTATGTTGGAAAGAATGCACTTAATGAGCAGGTTGTGACTCCAAGGTGCAGTCTGCCTTTGTGTTGGAAAGTAACCATGAGCTGTTGCCTTTGTCTTTTGCAGATGTTTCTGACCGTGTACCTCAGTAACAACGAGCAGCACTTCACTGAGGTGCCAGTCACCCCCGAGACAACCTGCAGAGATGTGGTGGAGCTGTGCAAGGAGCCTGGGGAGAATGAGTGCCACCTGGCTGAGGTGTGGTGCGGCTCAGGTAGGTCAGGCTGGCAGCTGGTGAATTCCTGGGCATTCTCTGCTCCTGAGAAGGTAGCACATGGAGACCTGACAGACGTGAGCCTGTCCCAGAGAGTTTTTAGCATTTCGTTGGTTTCTTCATCAGGCTGGCTGTATGATAACGCACGTACAAGAAAGCTCGCACATGCAAAACTGAGTTAAGCAAAGGAAGGGGGTTGAAGCATGCAGATGTTCTTGTGTCTGTGCAGCCCTTCTGTGACTCAAATGAGTTTCTGAGGGATGTGGGAGAGTTTTCTCTTCCTCCTCCTTCCCAGCAGCCTGTGTGGAGGTTTTGAAGTACTAAGTATTGGTAGTTCTCTGACCAAGTGAGAATGATTTTTTTTTTTATTAACCCCACAGCCATTTTCACCTGCAGTGGCAAAATAAAGCTTCCTTTTTCTGATGGCACCTTCAGTGTTACCAATTGTATTGAGTGTGGATGGGAAGGAGTGTTAGCAGAAGTAGTGGGAGTTACCTGATCTGAAGTGCTCTAAAGAAAGTAGGTTACAGGGAGGATGTAGAAGCTACTTTTGACTGTCCTTTCAAGCCTGTGGGAAAAGGGTTTGTGCATGTGGCTCGTTGTAACTTTTTTTTCTTTTTCTATGTTCTTCTGATCTTGTGAGTTCAAATCTCCCAAACTTGATGCGCTCCACTGGAACTGGAGAATATGTCAGCAAATAAAACCTAAACTATTACTAATGTCTCATGGTTTAAATGGGAAGGGGCTCTGGACTATTCCCTGTCTCCATGGTACTTATAAGATATTGGTAGCCATCCAGAGGCATAAGATAGATGAATCCCTGACAGGATTTTAAGTCATGAAAAATAATTATGTCTAAACCAACTTTTTTGAGATGCTTCAACAAGATTATAGAAGAATCAGATGATAAGGGCTTATATTTCTGTCTTCCTCTGCTGTTAGCTCAGGCTCACATCTGTTCAAAGAAGTCTTTGGTGAGATAGATGTTTGTTTAATAGTATGGGATACCTGAGTTATCTCTTGATATTTACTTGCTTCTGACAGAGATGTAATGTTTCTGATATTTCCAAGCCTAAAAAATGGAACAGAATTTTTTTCTTCTCCTTAGAAGATAAAGAAGCTTTGCTTCATTAATGGTAGTAAAATAAAATCACCAATTCATCCTGGAAAGATCTTCTAGAAATGTGTTTTAATTGTACATCTTTGTCTAAATCAACACAATACTGAACTCTATAGTGAAAGGCAAGTAAAACAAAGGTTTAGGTAAAACTACTGAATTTGTAGTTAGCCTTAGTGCCCAGACCCTGTTAAAGAGCACAAGTGGTTGTGGTGAGGGACAGGGTTCTCCTGTTGGTACTGAGGTTGCAGCTGTGCTAGAGTGGGCAGCTCCTCTTGTGTTTCCTGAATCTGGATTCTTGCTTGGCTTTTGAGATGGTGATGTAGAGTATGCTGGAAAGGGCAGTGAGACTGTCCTGAAATCAAAGGAGAGCACCTATAGTGAGAGGCAAGTGAAGTCTGCCAGTACTTAGTGTCCAAATGTTCTTGTTAATCTGAAAAGTGAACTTTAGTGTGAGTGGGACCGTATAGTATGTGGTGTTTTATTCGTATAATCAAGTTATCAGCCTCTCTGCTAGTCAGGGAGATGTAAGAAAATAATCTGGATACAGAAACATGAAGTGAAGCAGAGAACTTTTTTCCTGAGCTTAGTCTTGCAAAGACATCATGAGACACACAAGAACAGATATCTAAGTGTTGCTTGGACAGCTGTTGTTACAAGACATAAAAAGCTTTGTCTATTTTTACGGTGAAAACCTTGACAAGATCACTGAGCCCAACCTTTGACTGAACACCACCATGCCAACTAGACCATGGCACTAAGTGCTATGTCCAGTTGTTTCTCGAACATTTCCAGGGATGGTGACTCCACCACCTCTCTGGGCAGCCTGTTCAAATGCTTAACCAACCTTTCGGTGAAGAAATTCTTCCTGGTGTCCAACCTGAAACTCCCCTGGTGCAGTTTGAGGCCATTTCCTCTTGTTGTGTTACTTGTTACCTGGGAGAAGAGGCCAACCCCCACCTTATTACTCTCTGTAACTCCTTTCAGGGAGTTGTAGGGAGTGATGAGGTCTCCCCTGATCCTCCTCTTCTCTGGGCTAAACACCCCCAGCTCCCTCAGCAGCTCCTCACAGGACTTGTGCTCCGGAGCCTTCACCAGCTCCACTGCCCTTCTCCCAGACACACCCCAGCACCTCAATGTCTTTCCTGCGGAGAACGGCCCAGAACTGGACACAGCACTTGAGATGTGGCCTCCCCAGTGCTGGGTACAGGGGGACAATCACTGTCCTGGTCCTGCTGGCCTCATTATTGGTGGCACAGGTCAGGAGGTCATTGGCCTACTTGGACACACTGACTCGTGTTCAGCTGCTGTTGACCAGCACCCCCAGGTGCTTTTCCACTGGGCGGATTTCCAGCCACTCTGCCCACAGCCAGTAGCACTATTGGGGGTTGTTGTAACCCAAGGGCAGGGCTCTGCAGTTTGCCTTACTGAAATTTTAAATACGGTTTCCAATTGTACTTTTTAACAAAAAATGCAGTTGTGTCGAATCAATAATATTAAAAGACTTGAGTACTGGATTCATGCATGTTGCTTTGAATAAAATGTCTTAAGCATCTGTGTAGCATCCAGTAACAAGCATTTGCAAGATACGTTTTCATATATATTTTGGATTTTTTTTTTTTTTTGGTGAGGGGAGGAGGCAGAGGGGGAGAGAAATACTTTTAGCTTTTTGCTAATCTCATTTTAGATGTCAGCAAACTTTTCTGTCTTGTTCTGCCAGGATTAGCCATGACTTCTGTTTTGTTTGCATATTACACTGAACAAATGAAACTGCTTTAAAACAAACATGGTGCAGGACAGCTAACCTCTGGGGGTAGAAACAAAAGATTTATGTTGGAAAATGGCTTCTCAGAGATCAGTTATTGGGATCCTTCTTCCATCGCTTGTTTTTCTTTTTCTGACACTTGCTCAGGAATTTTAGTTTCTATTGTCAGACCTTGCTAAAGCCTACTTTGAAAGATTGTGGCAAGTGTGCTTGAGGCACTTTGCTCCCTGAAGGGGGTAAGTTTACTACTCTTTCTGTCCTCCTAGTCTTGCTTAAAATTTGTTGAATATCAAAAGGCAAAATGTCTTGCCCTTCCTATTTTAGTCAGAATTCTGCTAGGCACCTACCTTGCCTGCTGTGGAAAGCAGTGAAAAAGGGTGTGTTCATAAAGAGCTCAATTTTTTTTTTTCCTCTATAAGACAGATAAGGAAAAAAAAAGAAAACTGATTGTCCATTCTTCTTGAGCTTTCCAAATGTACATTTGTTTGGTATTTGAAAGTCTCTTTGACCTTCCCTTGAAGCCAGTGAGTGGTATTGACAGAATCCTTGTGTAAAGGGCATCTCCCTTGATTATAGAATTTCAGCTGAAGTATTGCTGAGCTGCTAGAAATCTGCCTCATAAGCCTGCTGTATGGCCTTAAAGACAAAACTCTGACAGTGTTACTGATGATTTTTTTTTTGTTTGTTTTTTGCCTTTTTTTTTTTTGAATTAAGGTATAGCAGATGAGGGGTGGTTTTTGCTGTCTAGACAAGTAACCGCCAAGAGACTGCTTTTTCTGTAACAGTGACCTACTTGCTTATTCTGTAAAGCTAATCTCTTTTGACAGTGACTCCAGAAATTTTCCTTCCTAGATTGCTTGAGCACAGCTGCAGCATTTTCATTTAAAGAAACACTTTTATGCTGAAAAGAGCTTTTCACATACTGAAAACATGTTAGCAGCTCCTTTTTTTATGAAACTGAAAACATTTATACTTAATGCCAACAGTTTTTCCTGCTGAAAAGATTATTTCATATTAAGATAGTGACTTTTTGAAAGACTCCATTGAATATGAATGTACTACTCTGATTTCTTTTTTCTTTTTTTCCCTCTCCATTTGCTTAAATAATGAAAGGAAACCGCCAACAAAAGCAATGTCAGGAAAAATGAAACTGGTGCAAAAATGGTGGCATTTAATTTCATTCTTTGTCTGCTTGTCTTGTTTCTCAGGCTGGGAATAATATCTTCTATTTGTCTGGCATCCAGCACAAATGGGTCCAATGTGATCATGAGCCCCAGTCCTGTTAGAGGATACTGTGACAGTAGCCTGACTATGTAAATTCACTGCTATGATATATTGACCACACTGTTGCCATCACATTTAAAGTAGACAGAAAAATTTATGCTAAAATGTCTAGAAAAACAAAATAAACTGCTTTTATGTAAAGATTTAGAGGCCAGTAAGTAATTCTGGTTATATTCTGGCTGTGAGTGCCTAGCTGTGATGTATGTAAATTTTTAAAGAGCGGTAATAAAGAAAGGGAGGAGTACTAGAAAATGAGATTGGTAGATGTAGACTCACATTGGGTTTTTCTATTATCAAAAGGCAGCAAGTAAGGCTTAAAAATTAGATATATGACTGAATCCTGAGCTTGGGAATAAGAGCGGGAGAAGAAATTCAGTGGAACTAGTGCATGTAACTTTTTCATCTCAGTTATTTGAAAGGAAATGGCAAGTTCTTACTTGGCTCACTTTTCACTGTCTGATCCTTTTTTCACTTTGAGCTGTGAATCCAAAGTAGTTCACCTTTTCAAGGTTTATCAGAAATAGGGCTTTCAAAATGCATCTCCTCTGAACTTCTTGAAATTTGCTGTCTAAGACAATGAGCTGGATCTGTGTCTGACAGGAGCTGTGGGAGAACACTTGAAGTGACAGAAGCTGTGCTGGCACGCGGAGGATCAGGCCCACTGGGTACTGCCAAAGAGCCTCGTCAGGGTGTTGAGTGCTTCTGCCTGAGCTTGAATGCGAGGGCTGCCATCCAGCGTTAAGACAATTCCTCTTCCCTGGGAGTTTATCTTTGCATCTCTCTTCATTCTCATTGGAGTTAGAAGTAAATGAGTCCCTGTAGGAATCGAGGCAGCAGTGCCCTTGAGGAGGGGGTGGGAATGACTAAGGAATAAGTTTATCTGAGGTGCCACAGAAGAGGAGTGAAAGGTACAGCAGCACATTTCCTGCGGTGGTGAGTGGGTAAGGTGATTTGCACATAAAAAATGAAGGCACTAGAACTGAAAGCTCTAAATTCCCTGTTTGTTTTCCCTCGGGCTGTGGCAGTGCCCCAGCTTTTCCCTTCAGGGGTGGACTTTTCCAGAGCTGCTTTTCAGAGGTGTTGGTTTAGTTTCAGAAGCAAGGAGTGATGCAGTGGCTTCTTAAGGGAAAAGTAGAAATGCCTTGGGTGAGGGCAAGGGTTATGTGCACTCACTGCACCTGTGTACTAACAGGTCTTCAGGTGAAAGTGAACAGATATTTTTGGTTTGGTATGTGCCCAAGCTGTGGGGGATGTAGCAGTTAACTGGTTTCTTACCTTTTCAGAACGTCCCATAGCCGATAATGAACGGATGCTGGATATTCTGCAGAGGTTTGGAATGCAGAGGGATGAGGTGCGTTTCTTTCTCCGGCACGAACGCTCTCCCTGCCGGGAAGCAGGTATGTGTTGATCTCACCTGGTTCATTTGTTCAAGTTCTGTTTCATTCTTCGAGGTTAAGGAAACAGCTTGTGTGTGTTATTTATTAATGTTCATAGCCAGTAGGTGTTGCAGCCCTTTTTGTCTGACCATCGGCTAATTTTTGTAAAGGCTTCATCTTCCCTTGCTGTATCTGGGAACAGTAAATCCAAATTGAAATGTGGACAGGTTTTCTAGAGCTGGTTATCACCAAAGCATCCAAGGGCATACTGTGTTAAATATATTTTCTCCAGCAAAATATCTCGAGATCTGTGGTGGTGGTCTCTTCTTCTAAATATAGTAACCAAACTGGTGTCCAGTAATGTAATCTGTGATTTGGGCTCAGGATTATTCACCTGGATAATACTTTACCAGGGTGATAAACTTAGCGTAATTGGCAAAGATAGAGTTCTTCAAAGTTTCACCTACACATTTGTGTTAGTTTCAGAAATAGCATTAAATGAACTACCTGGCCAAGTTCTCTGAGAATGTAATGCTTATTGTAAATTGAAATGTGAAACCTGTAAAGGAAATTATTTTCTGCTTTTCAAAGGTTTTCTGTGCATCCCAACCTCATCTCTTCATTAGAATCTTTAAGACTTTTACCTTTAAATCAGTCTGCCAGATTCTTCTTCCTCCCCTTTTTCTGTTTTCATCCTTGGTAATCTTCCTCAGTGTTGGAAATACTGCATTTGTTAAGTGGTATTGTACCCAGCATATTTTAGATGGCTAAGTGTATCTTGAGATTTGAAATGTGTTCTGGTGATAGAACAAGTGCATGAAAAGCTAAGGCTGTGCTGCTGCTACCTGCTAAGGATCTTACAGAGCAGGTTAGTTGTCAAGATGTATTTTTTCAAGTCCAGGGTGCTTGTAGTATTAGGATTATTGTAATTTTATTTGCCACAGCATTGCTAAGCAATGTTTTTGAGCTCTGAGTTAGTCTCACAGACCTATGTTCTTGAAATAGGTGTCAAATGGGCAAGAAGGTAACAGGACATTACTTTGTCCTGTAGCACACCTGTGTTCTGCAGGGAAATGAATGAGCTTGGTATTGGGCATATGAATACCATTTTCACATAATTTGATGGGATTAAAGTAGGATTCTAGTCAAGTAGCATCTTTACTGACACAATGACTGCCAGGAAGAAGGAAAAAAATATGCTTTTAAACTGTGTATCTGTAATGCACATTTAGTAGGGGTTGACTGCCTGTTTGCCACAGGATAAATACTGGAGTAGTCTACTATTGGTTAGGCTGGTTTTGTCTTTTATTTTTGAACAGAACTATACTTTAAAATAAAAGTTCACATTGAACGGAAATCTTTTCAGAAAATGTGTTGTCATCAGTCAAATTCATCTTGGTGGTAAACACATAAGAACAGGTGTTCAAATTCTACACCATAATGATTGTTCTGATTCTCCTTTTGTATTGAATGCTATGTCTAAAAGGATAAGAAAAATATTATATTACCTTACCATCTTTGACTATTTCTGTCTAGGGACTGGACAAAGGTCTCAAGATACAGCCTTCAAAAGAAATGGTGTGAAAGTGCCTGGTGATCGAAGAATAGAGAATGGGGTAAGTGCTTGGTGCAGTGGCCAGTTGGATTGGGTCTGGCTGAGCTGGAGCTCATTTTCCCACAGCAGCCCTCACAGTGCTGTGCTTTGCATTGACAGCCAGAGGAGTGCTGATAACACTCCAGAGTTTTGGCTACTGCTGAGCATGGCTGGCACAGCATCAGCGCTGTCACAACATTGCCCCCACATCAAGGGGCTGGGAGTGGGCAAGGTCCTGGGAGGGGACACAACTAGACCAGCTGACCCAAAGTCACCAAAGGGATATTCCATGGCGTATGACATCAGCTGAGATATAAAAGCCAGGGGAAGGAGGAGGAACAGGGGAACATCCGTTATTTTATAGTATTTGTCTTCTGGAGCAACCGCTCCACATGCAGAAGCCCTGCTTCCTGGGAAGTAGCTGGACATCGCTCTTGATGGGTAGAGAATAAATTATTTTTTGTCCTTGCTTGCTTGCACAAACTGTTTTGCCTTTGCTTTAGTAAACTGCCTTTTCTCAACCTAGGAGTCCTTTTCTGTCTTGCTCTCTCTCCCCTGTGCTGCTGGGAAGGGGAGTGGTAGAGCAGCTTGGTGGGTACCTGGCATCCAGCTAAGGTCAATCAACCACCAGTGCCTTTTGGTCCTTGAACAGGGGTGAGACAAAGGCAGTTATATATACATATATATATATATATATATATAAATATTTTGCGTACTGTAGTAAAAAGTAGTTGCCAAGTATCAAATCTCCTGTCTGGGACATGGAGTTTGTCAGCTGCACTGCTTCTCTCTTTATTTTGCTGAGTTTGAGAACATACTAATATAAACAATTGCTCTGTGCTTTGCCCTTACGCTGATGGCCTTGTTGTGCTGGGGAGCGGTCTTGTGGGGATGATGAGAGAACACACCTCCCTCTCCCTGCGTGAGCTTGGCNGCGGTCTTGTGGGGATGATGAGAGAACACACCTCCCTCTCCCTGCGTGAGATTGGTGTGAATGCTTTTAAAATGCAGGCTCCCACAGTCTTTGCTCATCCTTATATAAGCTGTTTAACACTGTTAATAATATTAACTAATACTGTTGGCACACTGTGGGGTTCGTGGAATCCACTGTCATCCTGGTGTAAGAGAAAACAATCTTTAGATGAGGAGATATTGAGATGTGCTCTGAGCATCCAGTTCCTGGGTGGCAGGGTGCGTAGAAGGATTTGGACAGGTGCCTGGGGTGGTTATCACCTCCCATTGCCTGGGACTTTACACCTGAACAGGTAATCAATCAACCCTGGCAAACTGATATGTCAGCTGATAGAAGGGTGCCTTGCCTACCCCAGTGAAATCAACAGCCTCTCACCCTGTACTGGGGCCTGGCCTGTGAGCCACAGTTCAGTACTCAGCAGACTGTAGTTGAGGCAGGAACCCAAACTGTGTTTGAAGACATTATGGCTGAGATGGGGACTCAAACCACTGTAATTGCCCCAGTAGTGAAAAAGGAAAAATGGAAATGGGCAAAGTAAGCTACAGGTCCGTGTAATTGGTTGGAGAGGGAGGAAGGAGAATCAGGAGAGTAGGGGGTCAGATGAAAAAGCCAGTCCTTCAACAAAGAAATTTCAAGGAGTGAGACAAATCAAACAGGAGATGAAATTACTTGGTCCTTGACCTCATCAGAACTTCAAGACTTGTGAAAAGATTACGGCCACCAGCTACATGAGCAGATTTCTGCCTGGCTGCTTCAGTGCTGGGATAATGGGGCTGACAGTCAGCACTTAGAAGGTCATGAAGCCCAGCAGCTGGGATCCCTTGCTAGAGATTTGGAAATTGAAAGAGGAACTGGAAAACAGAGAGCAATTTGCAGCCTCTGGAGATTGGCTCCTCTCAATGTGAGGGCAAGGTATCAGTTTAAGGAAGATCTTTTAAATTCCCAGGAAAGTGAGCTACTGCATNAGCCAGTCCTTCAACAAAGAAATTTCAAGGAGTGAGACAAATCAAACAGGAGATGAAATTACTTGGTCCTTGACCTCATCAGAACTTCAAGACTTGTGAAAAGATTACGGCCACCAGCTACATGAGCAGATTTCTGCCTGGCTGCTTCAGTGCTGGGATAATGGGGCTGACAGTCAGCACTTAGAAGGTCATGAAGCCCAGCAGCTGGGATCCCTTGCTAGAGATTTGGAAATTGAAAGAGGAACTGGAAAACGGAGAGCAATTTGCAGCCTCTGGAGATTGGCTCCTCTCAATGTGAGGGCAAGGTATCAGTTTAAGGTAGATCTTTTAAATTCCCAGGAAAGTGAGCTACTGCATATGAAGGTATCCAGTACTTGAGAGACTCAGCAGTGCTGGAAGTCATCTATAGCAATCTAAAAAGTGACAATGTCACTGAAGATCTAGAGGATGTCCCTTGCACAGTGGCCATGTGGAGGAAGCTGGTTCAAAGTGCCCCTGCATCATGTTCCAGCATCTTGGTGGCATTGTATTACCTGCAGATGATACACCAGCTGCAAAGGTAGCATCTTCCTGGCTTTGAAGTGTAGAAGAAACTCGGGGTACTTCCACATCCCTACAGGCCAGCACCCCAGATTTCAGGGGCAGCCCAAGAGATCCCTCTCCTCCTGCGGGCAGAGGGAGGGGAAGCCCCAAGTGTAACAAATGTTACAAACGTAACAAACTGCGGTTCCGTGGGAGGACGTGAGGAAGTGGGATGGTGAACTCATNATTTCAGGGGCAGCCCAAGAGATCCCTCTCCTCCTGCGGGCAGAGGGAGGGGAAGCCCCAAGTGTAACAAATGTTACAAACGTAGTCTAAGCTTGGAAGCCTGTTTCCCTGAACTGAGAGGGAATAGAGCTGTTCAGAAGGGGTCACCCAAGAAGGCTGTCAGTGTAGTTGCTGCAGAGAGACAGGGAAGCAATCCGCGATCTCCCAGACATAAAAGAACAGAAATTGCCTCATTTAACCCTGGTGAGGGGACTTCTGATCTGGCGGAGGAAAGGGATGACCAGTCACACTGGACTGTGTGGATTTGATGGCCTGGCACATCAGATCCACACAAGTATAAAGCTTTAATAGATAACTGATGTGTGTTACGGATGCTATCAAGGCACAGGAGTGCAGAACCCATCTGGATCTCTGGAGTGATGGGGGATGCCAGGAGTTGTCTATATTGGAGGCTGAGGTGAGTTTAACAGAGGACAAGTGGGAAAAGCACCCCGTTGTGACTGGCCCAGAGGCCCCTGGTATCCTTAACATCAAATACATCAGAAGAGAGTACTTCAGAGGATCCTAAGGGGTACTGATAGGCTTTAGGTGTAGCTACTGTGAATACAGAGAAGATCAAACAGTTATCCACCCTGCCTGGCCCTCAGAAGATCCCTTCATTGTGGGATTGCTCCAAGTTGTAGAGCAGCAAGTGACAGTTGCTACCAGGACAGTGCACTGGCAGCAATATCACACCAAGACTCTGTAATTCCCATCCATGAACTAGTTTGTTGACTGGAGAGCCAAGGAGTGATCAGCAGGAGTGATCAGTCCCACTCACCCTTTAACAGCCCCATATGGCCAGTGCAAAAGTCTGAATGGGCCTTAAGATATATTCTGTGGTGACATGATACCTTAGAGAGACTTGAATCAGACAGTGGGACTCATTTTCGAAATAACCTCAAACTCTTGGGCAAAGAAACACAGCATTGAATGATTATATCATGTCCCTTATCATCTGCAAGCCTCTGGAAGAAATACCATTATAGTGACAATGGAGGCTTCCCCTCTTTGGAGATACTGGTGCAATTCCTACCATGGAAAGAAGCTAAGAGACTGTTTTGGAGGGGTTGCTAATGCCTGCCCTAAAACAGACACAAAAGCCTCTAGCAATTATCATCCTGGCTTTCAGATTTTAAGATGTCGCCAGGATCTGTTGGCCGCCCTATCTGTCCTTGTACAGGTGATCTCAGAGCAGCAAATGCACCATACTTTCCCTTCTCTACTCCTATCAGAATTATTTTCTCATATTAAAGTAATATTGGGGTTTTTTTCGCTTGCAGTTGTGTCAGAGATCCCTAACTCCAGATTTCAAGTTGAGACTGGTTCCTGTTTCAGCATTGAATCTACCGTCTGTCACTTACTCTTGCTTCATAACTGTGGATGTAAGATTGAATCTAGGTTCAGGAAATACCTGAACAGATAAGCAGTAACAGTGCTGTCTTTGAGAGTGGTGTTTTCTCTCCTGCCCAACTATATTTAAACTTTCTATTTTCTTCAGCTTACATGGAAGTGCTTCAAATTGTAGTGATACACCTACGTACATAGATCCATCCTGCCACATGCTGAGCATTCTGGGCTCAGTCAGTCAAAGCTGATTCATGCTGAGCTGAATTATAGAGGGCTCTGAAATGCCTCTTTAAAATACTGCTGGGATTTTGCTAGAAACATTAATGTTCCAAGAGATGTCAGTTTGTATGTGTTGTTGGATTGGGCTACACATGCATATGAGCTTACAATTGTTCATTCTTTTACCATGAGAAGATGCTGTGTGTCTCTAATCATTTCACTGGCTATTCAATTGTTATTTTTGAAAGACTTTCATCATACTTTTCTGCAGTAGCTCTGTTAAGTGCTAGCCAAATTAAAAATTCTAGACTTAGCATGCTTTGGGTTTTCTTTGACAGGTGAGTGCACCAAGGATGGATATGACACTGGCCGAACTTCAGGAAATGGCATCACGCCAACAGCAACAAATCGAGGCTCAACAGCAAATGCTGGCTAACAAGGTGAGTTTGCAATTAGATTGCAGCTAGGAACAAAGGTAGTAAGAGTCATGTGAACTGGAGGGAGGATTGGGGAATTGGGCTCTTTTCACCCCATCTAAACAGAGGGCTCCTTTTCTGTGGCTGCCAGTTTTTAAATTTGAAAATCAATCTATGCAAATATCCAGTTGTAAAACATATAAATAATGCCAGTGATAGAAGTGATGATTTTGCCTACTGAAAGGATAGAACACATAACACTGAAATGTTGTCATTCATTCTGGTGACTCTGACAGCTCTCTTTGTGCTCCATGTGGTGACCAGCAATTTGCCAGTTTGATAACTGACCAGTGCTTTTGTCTCTGCTGTCCTGTCATGCTATCTTGCCTTCTCCTAGTAAGAGTTCTCCTAATAACAAGTGTGCCGGACTTTCTGGGGCAGGTGGCTGGAAGACATGTGTTGTATGTGATAAAAGTAACCCAGGACTGTGATTTATAAAATGCTTGCAGAACAATAACAGAAAAGCTAATGGAAGCACACAGGGTGCTCCTGAATTGTGTAGGGGAAAAATACTCTGAATGCATAAGCAGAATGGTGGCACAGAGTTCATGTTTTGCTTGAGTGTTGTTGGTACACACTACTCTTTAAAATGTATCAGAAAATGCTGCTTTTGGCAGAGAATTGTTAACTGTGAGCCTGTCCTGAAGAGGGCTCATCTGTCTGGATGGATGTTCCCATGCATTTCTGAATGTGCTTTACTGGGGAAGAAGGCTGCTCTAAGGATCTGGTCTCAGTACTTTTCCCCTGTCACACACCCTATGTCCCTCTGCTTTTGAGATCAGCTCTGTGTGTCCCTATGTTTAGTATCTTGTTCAGTTCCCTTGGCCCTCAGTAACTGGGTCTCAGGGAAGTGCTTCAAACCATGGCTTTCTGATAGTTCTGCAGCACCTGCTAAGTGCTATTTTTTTAATGGCCTGTCAAAATAGCCAATAAAACTTTTTCTGCTTCATGGTAAGAACAGGTGCAGCTGTGATGCAGGAAATTGGTCAGTCAACCAAGTGGATGAGAGTTTTCACCTGAAATGTAGCAGCACGATCAATACCCATACCGCCTTGTTTAATTTGCCAAAGAATGTTGCCCTCTTCTCAGTTCCAGCTGAGATGTGTTTATCTATGAGAAGCCTAAACTTCCTCAGCTCCTGTTTCCCTCACAGGTGATGGCAATACACCCTGGTCTTATAAATAACACTGTAGTCATAAGAAACAGGAACATTATTTTTACTGTAAAGGGAGTTGTACAAGATTAAAAAAAATAAAATTATGAGTTTGACTCTGGATAGCTACCCATGGGGTGGTTGTCTGCTGCCTGTGGTTTGAAGAAGAGTAGCCCTGTGGGTGTCCTACTGGTAGAATTTTTCATTTAAGTGCCTCTCTGGAACAAACCACCTGCTTTCCTAGGTGCCTCTTCAGAGTGACTTTCCATTGCCTCTTTCCTGCCTGCTGAAATCAGATGCAATATTAAAAATAGATTCTGAGGGAGGAAAAATACACTTTCTTTTTAGACACAAGCTGTAATATTTTTTTTTTGGTGACATTTTCCTGCGTGGGAGTGACTGTAAAGTAGTGCAGACACTGAGGGTGCTGCCTGGTCCTGGTTTTCTCTGGAAGGCGAGCTTGCTTTTTGTTCTGCCTTTTTTATTCCAAGTGCACAAGAATCTCTGTTTTCTAAACCCGACCGGTGATTTTTTCTGTTTTGTGGGTTTGATTTTTTTTGGAGGAAGTGTGGTGTTCTAATGTTAGTAAGCAGTGGTAGTCTTGGATATTAAGTGGGTGCTTGGGAGAGTCTTAGTGGTAGTTCTACTGCTCTGGAGTAATCTGTCATCTCCAGAGCTGGAAGCCTTATGTAATGGCCAGTGATTCAGAGGAATTATTTGTAGGTGATCTAATGGTCTCATGGTTTCTTCTAGATCTAAACTAGACATATGTATGTAGAAACTGATAACGCATTATTTTACTCTCTTGGAGAGGCAAAAGGATCCTCTCCACTAAGGTGAGATCTGTTCAAGTGAGGGCCAGCTCCCTGGAAAGGTTTTCCAGTGTATTGAATTATCTGTGTTGTGATAGTGGTGATCATTTTCAGGAGACCAGTGTGTTCTCAGAGGTTTGGTGTGCAGTCAAGCAGGTTTTAACAGAACTAGTAAAAGTACAAATAGTTATGAAAAATACCAATAATTTATGGGATACCTTCTATATAAAGAATGTCTAATATTCTCCAGCATGACTTAGTTGTTTAAAATTGGTGTGATATATAATAGAGATATGTCAAGTACAAACAGCATGGAGAAGGTAGAAAATAGTTCTTAGCTCTTGTAACTCAAGAGCTGAGTGGTGATTAAATCAAATTAGCAAATGTCTTGGAACATGAATGTTAAAATTTTTCTTAGACTTCAAAATCCTTGTCTTGACTGCAGGAACAGCGCCTGAAATTCCTGAAGCAGCAAGATCAGCGACAGCAACAGCAAGCTGCTGAACAGGAAAAACTGAAGCGATTAAAGGAAATTGCTGAGAATCAAGAAGCCAAACTTAAGAAAGTGAGAGCACTGAAAGGTCATGTGGAGCAAAAAAGACTCAGCAATGGAAAATTAGGTGAGTTGCTGCTTGGGGAAGGTAGCTTGGGATTTTTCATGAAACGCAGTTCTTGGAACTCAAAAGTTTCTGGTGATTTCAGTGATTCAGAGAGGTTTTTAGTAGCATTCCAGGCAATGTTAGTCTTAACAATTTCACATCTTGTATTTACCAAGAAAACTCATGACTGACCTAGAACAAAATATATTTTCTTAGTGTATTTTAAAACATCCTGTAAGAGCACCCTGTATTTTGAGCCTAGCATGTCTGCTCTTTATTACAGTGTAGGTTTTTCCTTACTTGAATACCTTTGTGCACCACAGTAACTTTTTCTATCCTTGCTGTCAATACCCTACACATTTAGAGTGTTATTTTCTTGGCCTATAACAAAGCTTAGCCTGGTACCCAAGTTGCCTTTTATGCAAGAGGTAATTTGATGGCCAAATTGGCTGCATATTTCCTTTTTAATTACGTGAATCTGACCAGACTGTTGCTTGCTGTACTACTGGTTGGGTGCTTGTAGTTCAGCATGTTGATACAACATTAAGTCTGAAATAAATATTTATTCTTCTGCTTACGTTTTCATCCTCTCTATTGTGCAGAACTTGTTTTTTCTAGCCTGACTCAACTGAAAATATGAATATGTTGTTTTAGTAGGAAGCATTGGGGTTGACAGATAGGGCAAGTGTTTTTCTATGGGGAGAATCCCTTTTTTGTTTGGGTTCTGTTGCACAAAGTAAATAAATTTAAAACGTTTAAAGGTGTGGAAGGATGGTAGAATAATATAAGATTTTTGAGCATGTGAATCTGTTTCCCTGCACCATCCCCAACAGGTCTGATTTTGGTACTTGCTTGAATTCTTACTGATTCCTTAAACTGTTCTAATATTAGAACAGTTTCAGCAGTATGAGCAGCTGATGACAGATGTTTGTAATAGACCCTAAAACGCCCTCTGAGTCTTTGTTTAATATGACAGCTTGAGTGTTTTGTCACTGAGTTCTTATGACCTAAATTCAGAGTTCTAAGTATCATAAATATGCCTTGTGGTTGAGTTGAGTGTTTTCGTGCTGAATTCAGCATTCAGTGAATTTAGCCTTCTCCAGATGAATTTGGTCTGGCATTGTGGTTTTGTTTGTTTCCATACTTCAGAAAGTTTTAAAATAAGGAAAAAAAAAGTTCTTTTTCCCTCCCTGTCAGTGCTTTAAGTAGACCAAATTTCCATAATCATTCTAGTGAGCGTCTTATTTGCCAGAGCTCAGAGGAAGAGCTGGTGTGACAGGGCCCATGGGTTTGGCTGAGCAGCCCTGCTCTGGAGGCCGGCAGGGTGCTCTCTGTCTCCTTAAGTGCTGCCTTGGAAGCAGCCCATGCTGGGCTGTTTCTCAGGGTGGCTATTGTGCTCTGACCTTCTTTGCAGTGGAGGAGATTGAACAGATGAACAGCCTGTTCCAGCAAAAGCAGCGCGAGCTGGTGCTGGCTGTGTCAAAAGTAGAGGAGCTCACCAGGCAACTGGAGATGCTGAAGAACGGCCGGATTGATGGTTACCACGACAACCAGTCGGCTGTAGCTGAGCTCGACCGCCTCTACAAGGAGCTGCAGGTAATAGGAGGCCAGCCCCTGACCCTTGGCTCTTACGGGCTAAAAGTTGGTTGGGTTGTTTCTTACCTTGTTGCAAAGAAATCCCGTTGCTCCTGTTCCTGCCGGGGCTGTGTGACTGCCTCCATGCTGAGGATGGAGGGTTAGTTGTGCTGGGGTCAAGGTAAAGAGAGGAAGGAGCACACAATGCCTGTACCTTTCCTTTCTGCAAAATTTGGAGACTAACCAACGTTTTCTCTGGAGAGAAAACATGACTTGACTTTTTAGAAGGCTCTTCTCTTTTCCAACAGTTTCCTGTCCCCAATCCTGAAAGTGAATTTGTTTTTATTTTTGTTGTTTTCCCCTCCTCCCCCACTGCTTTGTGAATTTATTCAGTTGAGGAACAAACTGAACCAGGAGCAGAATGCCAAGCTGCAGCAACAGAGGGAGTGTTTGAACAAGCGCAACTTGGAGGTGGCAGTCATGGATAAGCGTGTTAATGAGCTGCGTGAGCGTCTGTGGAAGAAAAAGGCAGCTCTGCAGCAGAAAGAGAATGTACCAGTAAGTGTGGGGTATTTAATAACTGTAACATTAATTGTGTGTTGTCTGTACAGCCTAAAGTAAAAACTTGCTTGGGGGGAAGGCTGTTGAGATGCTAGACTCGTTGTCTTTATCCATATATAGTGGAAGTCTTGTATTATTAAAGTCCTTTTCATGGTACGTTAGTGTTAACCTACTTACTCTTTACAGACAAGAAGTCTTATGCTGTCGTGGATTTTTATTTTAGATTTTTTTTTTTGCTATTACTACCTCAGCTTTATAATTCTCAAAGCTTTTCCAAAAAAGCACTTTTGATACTGGAGTATCATTTGCTACTTGTTTTATCCTTTTTGACTTCTGCTTCAAACTCTGATGAATGAATACTGCGGAATAAAATTCTTTAAATTTTCCTCTTTTTTTCTCCGCAAGGTTTCTTCAGATGGGAATTTACCACAGCCAGTGGCTTCTGCTCCAAGTCGAGTGGCAGCTGTAGGTCCTTATATCCAGTCCTCTACTATGCCACGTATTGCTTCCAGACCTGAGCTTTTGGTGAAGCCAGCATTTTCAGATGGGACACAAGCTTTGCAAGTACCTGATGGGCCACTGAAAACACAAACACTGCCCAATATGAGAGCTGGGAACAATTCACAAGCTAAAGCTCCTGCAGGTAATAACTTACGATTAATATTTCTTATCCAGATATGTTTTGTTTTCTTACCTAACAGCTCTGTTCTAATGTTTTGGGGTTTTTTTAAAGCAAAGCTTTATTTGAGGTGTCAGTCTTGCTACTTACAATTTTTCCTGCACCTGTGAATATATTTTATAAGCACTGAGGTTCTATGATTCAATGTTAAAAGTTACGTAAATCTATCAGTGAGCACTTTGAGTTGTTATACAGTGTGGAATGTAGGAGAAATTTTCTGTAAAGTAATTACTCTTTTTATTTATTTTGAAGTTCTCCTAAAAACTATACAACAGTGTTCTCTGAGTTTCTAGAGGCAGTTTTAGTACATACCTGGTAGCAAACTGGTGCCTGGATTTAAAAACTGGCAAAGCCAAAATTTTTGATTGTGCATTTTGGAAATGACACATGTAACAGATAAACCAACATGACAAGACATTTTACAAAGGAGACAGTTGCTTGTAGCACAGAAATAGCAGTAAAGTTACTGACTTCCTGATGAGTGAGGTTTGGCCTCTCCTACTTGGAGAGTTAATGGAGATTTGTTGGCTTTTCTCTGTGGCTTTCTCCTATGAGAGACAAATCAGTTCAGTAAGAGAAGTCTGGAGAAACTCTGAGAGTTGTGGCTATTGCTTCTGTCCTACCCTGGGAGAAGACTCCCTTTTCAGCTGGGAGAGAAGAGAAACACTGATCTTCCCAAAAGCAAGAAATGGAGACTGAGCTTGTAGAATAGTTCTGTTTATTTTCTATCTCACTTCCTCCATCTCCAATTCTGGCAGATATTAAAGTAACGATTGCACAAAAGCAGTTCCAAGTGTCTCTTGCCGTATTGGAGAATGGAGGATTGTTTCTTTTTATTTAGTTTGCTGATCCTAAAACTACTGGAGTGGAATGTAAGCTCTAGACCACACAAAATTTGAATTTTTGCTAGAGGAAAGTGTGGTGGTTAGCTATTTGAACTAAAATATCACTTCTTATTTTTTAGCATTTTGACAAAAGGACTGCTTTCCTGCAGAGAGTTTTTGGTACTTTGTCAGAATGGAACTTTTCTCCTGCTGCTTATTATTACTGTTTGAATTTAACATTACTTAGGTTATTTAGAATTTTGTAGAAAGAATTTGGTGAAATACTTAATAGCGGATTGCAAGCATTTTCTTAGTGATTTTTGCAGATCTGGATGTCTACTCCAGTGAATGTAAAGGTCAGCTTTATTGCAGGACCTATATGCAGATTAAACACACAGATGATTTTTCTACTCTTTTGGAAATCACTTGCAGGGTCTGTCTATGCTTTAAAGCATCGTGTTTTTCTTTACACAATATATATTTTTTATACTTAATGTTGTATCGCTTTTAACTTAGCACAGATGCTCAAGGAAAGTTTCCTACTAACTGGAAATAAGCCAATCTAGAGAAGTTTCTTTTTTGAATGCTTTAAGTGCAGATGTGGGCTACAACAAAGAGTTTTGCTGCTGCTTTTGGTAATTGTTTCTGAACTTCGTTTGCATTCTCTTCTTAAACCAAACAAATGAATGAAAATTTATAATGATAGCTTTTATAGCAGTTAATCTCTATGTGATACTTTTACATTGTCTAGACCTGACTCTTACAGAAAAAAAAAAAACCTACTTGTAATACAAGTCAATAAAAACTACTGTTTTAGCATAATCTGTTCAATCTGTTTTCTCCTAGGTTCTGTGGTCCCCAATGCAAAACCTTCCCCATCTGCCCCTGACTGGAGTAGTTCAAATACAGACAATCATATTAGTCAAGGTTTAGCCTTGACTTCAGGAAAAGGAATTGTGACAAGTGAAGGACAAGGTATGTTCTTATGTGCTTGACTAATTTTAAAATATGGAAATTCTAGTTGATGATATTTCTCTTCTAAATGCTTCAGTAAATAATTGAGAATTCATTTGAAAGCACAAAAAAAAAAGCAAAAATCAAAGAACATTGCCATTGCTTTGCTATGGTGTTGCAGGGTTTTTAAGAAAGAAAGAAGCCAAACCCACAACTCACTTCAGGTGGTGAAGTAAATCCTAGTTCCTTCTTACATGCTCCTGTTGAATTTGCATAATGAAGCATTTGGCAGCCCAGGGGCCCTTAGTGCAGGGGTAGGACGGATGCAACAAGCATCCTCTGCATACACTGTGGTAGATATTGCACAGAGCAGGACTCTTACCCCTACAATTGTGCCATCCCTTTTGAAAGTTGTCTCCTCTCTCTTCAACAACAGCTGAAGGAGAAACATTTTTACGAGACAAAGAGAAGAAGGTGCGTCCATTCTCCATGTTTGACTCTGCGGACCAGTCTGCTGGGCTGGGCACACTGAGGAAAAACCAGAGCAGCGAGGATCTCCTGCGGGAAGCACAGGTATGCAGGGAACCTGGGCTTCTGCTTTCCATCTGCCAGGGCTTACCTACAGCTGTTCTAATGTGGCTGGCAGAAAGCTCTGAAAAGTATTGAGGTCAGCTTTTAAAAGACTGCTTCTGAGGAAAAAAGTCTCTTAGGCTTTTAATGGCAGTTGGTAACTCAAAATCATTCTCTGCAGTCACTGTGGTGAGAATCTACATTTTGGCTTAATACATAAAAGTGGCTGTATTAGGTGTACTAGTGTGTATGCATATATTTTTTCCCCCAAAGATACAAAGAGGCATTTGCATGTTGTTTGGGTTTTTTTTTAAAATCATCTACATGCTTGTTTCACTCTTTAATGCAACAGTGTCCTTCAGATGTTTGATAACTGCAACACTTCCCACTCTTTTGGTTTGAAAGATGGGTGCCTGCTAAGAGAGGTTGAACCCTCCCTTAGAGTAGAAAATGTGACCCTCTTTCCCTCCAAATTATTTGGACTTTGAAATCAAGGGCTTTCAGGCAAAGGTATGGGGAAAAAAGGAATAACAGTTTTTTTACTA
>VZRO01000621.1:0-27849 GCA_013397915.1 Daphoenositta chrysoptera | reverse complement strand
AAACGCAGCAGGGAAAAACGCGCGCTCCCGGTGGGAAAGAGGTCGGATCCCACGCCTTTTCCCCAGCCAAAAGCTCACCCAGCCAGAAGAAGGCAGAGCATGGTTGGATCTCCCCCAGTTGCAACCAGAAGCAGAAAGCAGTCCCTTTCTTCCTGGTGTCTGACGAACCAGTGTCCCTCCGAACGAGGTGTCGCTCCTGGCCCTCCAGCCTCATCCTCACCACACCCAGCCATAGTCTTTGTCTTTTACAAAAGACTTAATAGCTCTGAGCACCTAGCCATTTGTCTCTTAGTAACAGGGATGGAGAAAAAATTCCAATGCCCCCAACCCCCGACACCCACCTAAATTTTGACAGGAGGGCACAGTTCCATCAGGTAGGGGAGAAGAGGCCTACAACTGGGGATGGACAAGTGCTCTGTTGGAGAGCAACCTCTTGCCAGCCAAGTGTCTCTGATGTCTCTAGAGAAATTACTGTGCCCTGCCATTGCTCCTGTTTTAAACATAGCTGTTACAGAGAGTATTAAAGAGAATAGGCTCGAAGTATATACAAATAACAGTGGTGACAAAATGTTTCAAGCAGTATCTTCTTGTTTCCAATGACATTGTAAACATGATTGCAGCAGTAGTACAAATAAGATACTTGGTCATTCTTTGAGGCTTTTTGGTCCTTCACAGTAGCATTCCTAAACATTGTTTAACCTTAATGCAATTTTTTTGTCTTTCAGACAACCAATAAAAATGTAACCAAGGTGCCACCACCTGTCCCCACTAAACCAAAACAGATAAACTTGCCTTATTTCGGTCAAGCCAGTCATCTGCAATCTACGGATACAAAGCTGGATGGAAACCTGCAGAAGCTGCCTTTGGCTATTGCATCTATGGGGAACAAGCAAAAACCAGTGGCGCAGCAGTCTTCCCATCCTCCTCAGCAGATACAGCAAAGAATTTCTGTACCTCCTGCAGGTTCTTCCTCTAGCCAGGATCAAATCCTTCCTTCTTCCAAACAGGAGAGTCCCCCAGCAGCAGCTGTGAGACCTTTTACTCCTCAACCATCCAAAGAGACTTCACTGCCACCATTTCGAAAGCCCCAAACTGTGGCTGCAAGTTCCATTTACAGCATGTACACCCAACAGCAAACTCCTGGGAAGAACTTCCAGCAAGCAGTGCAGAGTGCTTTGACGAGGGCGCAGACCAGAGGACCACACTTCCCAAGTGGTAAGTGTGTGGCCCTCTCCCTCTCTTCTGCCTGATAAGCCTCAGGTAGATGCTCTTTCCACCTGGACTGTGGTTACAAAGCTGTTCCTCAGGGAAATTAAGTGGGTGAGGGCAGCTGTAGGAATCTTAGTTGGCTCTTCCATGCTGTGTAAGAGTGTTAACAAAAAGTGCAGAATGACTGTTTTGCATTTGCAAGGTAACTATATGGTATATCTGGCTACCAGATTAGTTCTGTTCAGTTTTTTGTATTCTGCTTCTTTGCCCTACATAAAGAATACACAGCCTGATTCACTTTTCTTCTTTGTTGTTGTTTTCTTGTTGATCAAATATTCAAACTTGTTTCTCCCCCACCCCTCTCTGAACTGCTCCACAGTGTATGGCAAGCCCGTGATGGCAGGAGCTGGGGTACAGAATCAGCTGCCACAGACAGAGAACATCTACTCCAACCTCCAGGGCAAGCCAGGCAGCCCAGAGCCTGAGATGGAAACAGCAGCCTCTGCTCACGAGAACCACGAACCAGAGCGGATACCCCGTCCCCTGAGCCCGACCAAACTGCTGCCTTTCCTGTCCAACCCCTACCGCAACCAGAGCGATGCCGACCTGGAAGCGCTACGGAAAAAGCTGTCCAATGCCCCCAGACCACTGAAGAAACGCAGCTCCATTACTGAGCCAGAGGGGCCCAACGGCCCCAACATTCAGAAGCTGTTGTATCAGAGGACCACTCTGGCTGCAATGGAGACTATCTCAGCTCCATCGCATCCCTCCAAACAGATGGCATCAGCTGCCAGTCCTGAAAGCCCGGTGGAAATCCCAAATCCTTATCTAAGCACAGAATCAGAAAAAGAAACAGTTGCTTCCATGCCAGAACCAGCTGTTGCTGAGGGGACAGAAAGCACAGCAGCAGAGGAGGGTGAAGCTACTCTTCCCCCTGCACCTTTGGACACTGTACCTGAGGCTGTATCAGACAGTGATGACCTCACACAGCCCACACCACAAGAACCAAACCTAGAAGCTCCACTGCCACTGGAGGTGTACATGGAAGAGTATCCTCCATACCCACCACCTCCCTATCCATCAGGGGAACCAGAGAGTTTGGGAGAGGACTCATTCAATATGAGACCTCCTGAAGTTACTGGACAGTTTTCCTTGCCTCCTGTAAGTATTAGTTACCTTACAATTGGGGTGCCCTGTCAATAAATCATCTCAAGTGCTGCCATAAACCTCGTGCATTGTGTTGTAGAGCTCAAGCAGATGTGGGAGAACAATCCCACAGTCTAAAAGTCTCTCTGTGGGTATCTGTTTTATTTGTGTGATGCTCTTATCTCCAGACTGCATGACAATAATGAAAAGTGTCTCTTGTTCCTAGAATTAATGACATAATGAAAATTTTAAAATGGAATACACAAATAGTAAAACTCTTCAGAGCTGTAAAGAACATTCCTTATAGAAGTCTGCCTACACCCAGATGTTACTTGCTTTTTAAGAGAAATTAAAGTTTATTTTTTTTTCCTTTAGATACAGATACAGATTTCACAAGCCTTTTCTACTATTGCTAATATGAGCTGGAAACTAATTTTCTTAATCCTGGATTGCATTTGTTTATCTGAAAGTGCCTTGCTTGAAAAATATGGAGGAACAGACTTCTTTAGTTTTTGCCTTAAAAACTCATTTGTAGACGTCAGCTGTTTGTATTTCTTCTACTGAATGTTTTCTGAATTTCTTAGGAACCTGATTCAACATCAGTCTGCTCTCAAATTGCATCAAAATGGAGTCTCTTGGGGCTAGGAGGAGGCAGCATTTTTACCATTTTATTTTGCAAATTTGTATCTGTGTGGTATGATGTTATCTCACCATTGTAGAATAAAAATGCATAATGTTTTTGGTTTCTCAAAGAGTTTAGAAACCTATCGTGAGTCGAGTTTTGATAACTTCATACATGAAAGTGGTTTTTCCCCTAGCACTTAAGTGCAAAGGGGTTAAAAGCTTTAAATGTGCTTTTTAACCCTGTAATTTGTTCATGGAGTAGACATTTCACGTGTTCATGCTTTAAAGATTTTGTTCTTGCTCCCTTTTACAAGGAAACTTGAGTAGTAGGATTTCATGAATTGGAAGAAATCATTTCTGCTTGGTTTTGTAATAATTCTTCAATGATGAGAAGAAACCAGCCCAACTTCTTGATTTCATATTTAAATCTGTGGGTTGTGCTGCCAGGCTCACTCTTGAAAAAGCCCCTACTTTTGATATCATGTACAAATCTACAGGCAGAAGAATATTTCATGGGAATCTCTAATTATATATCTTATCTCCACATGCCTTCTCTTGCAGAATATGAGTCAATTCTATTCATCTTTGCCTGGACATCTGTCAGAAATTTACATACCCTCATGAATAGTCTTATTGCTGCTGCCCAGCCAGCTGGGTGAGCACTGAGCTAATGCGAGCGTGTTCCCTAAAGGAAACCGTACAAACTCAGCTATAGAAATATTTGGTTTCCAGTATCCATGGGAAGCATCAAAGCAATTCTACACTTGGTTCTATATTCTTTCCAAAACCGTTTTCTGTCGCTGTTTGCTCCTGCTAATCTCTGCTATACTTACAAAAACATTAGGAACTTTACATCAGCACTTGAAGTAGTGTACTTTGTGGAGTATGCTGCTTGGTTGGTGTAACTGCTGTAAGAGTTAATGCTAAAGTCATCCAAACAACAAGAAAAAAATTGCATCTTTTCCTGATCTTCAGGGATTTCGAAGTTTCACTGTTTTGTTGATTTTTGATCAAGGTAACTTCTGTATAGAGTTGAATAGTGACCTTGTCCAGAGATAAAAACAGACATCTTTTGTAACATGCCTAACCTAATATATTCATAATATGTTTGGG
The DNA here is from genome assembly GCA_013397915.1 of Daphoenositta chrysoptera. NCBI lineage: Eukaryota > Metazoa > Chordata > Aves > Passeriformes > Daphoenositta > Daphoenositta chrysoptera. The sequence goes on along the minus strand of VZRO01000621.1, from coordinate 23,757 downwards.
AATTGGTAAAAATGGTATAAATTTCATATTAAACACTGCTTTGATCGTTTCTGTTTTCATTCCCAATCAATCAGCTTTATATTACTGCTCTTCCAGGAAAAAAGTGCCTGTAACTTGTGTTACCTTTTCTCAGGGGAAAAGGACGAACTTGCGTAAGACTGGCTCCGAGAGGATTGGGCATGGAATGAGAGTGAAATTCAATCCCCTGGCATTGCTTCTGGATTCATCTTTGGAGGGGGAGTTTGACCTTGTGCAGAGAATAATTTATGAGGTACAAATGCTAATTTGTAAGACAAGGAATTTCAATCCTGATTGAAACTGGGAAGCTGTAGCTTTTCTGGACTAGTGCAGAACCTAGATCTGTTCCTGAGGAGATAAATCCTAACAGGTTCTAAGTGTTCATACTTGGAGGCTGATTTTCAATGTGTTAAATCCACAGTGGATTTTTAGCATCAAGACTATAAATTTGCAGGACAACTTTTTCTCATTTATTATGTATTATTATGTAGTGTCTCATTCCCTGTCTGGCATGTTATCAGATAATTTGATAAGCAAAATCCATGTGAACTTTGCTCACAGTTAAATAGACACATACAGAAATTTGTTAAAAATACTGTTAGTAAGTTATCAAGATCCTGTTTCTCTGAACCACATTGTTAAAGAGAGACTGCAAGCTTAAATAAGTCATGTTGCAAAATTGGTGGTGGTTGTACTCTTCTGCCTATTGCTCATGCCCTTCCTAGAAATACATCACAAATCCCTATTTCAGAATAAGAAAACTGATTTTTATATGAGAAGAGGTGTTTATTCCAGAGAGTTTTACCTGAATGTGATTGGTTCCTTTCTGGCTGGCCAGGTGGAAGATCCTAGCATGCCCAATGATGAAGGAATCACTGCACTGCACAACGCTGTGTGTGCTGGGCACACTGAAATTGTGAAGTTCCTGGTGCAGTTTGGGGTAAATGTGAATGCTGCAGACAGTGATGGATGGTAAGGGTTTCATTAAGTAGTTCTGTACGGATGTTCTCCACAAGGACCCTGGCTTGGGAGCTGCTGCAGGTCCCTCAGAATGTCCCTTGCTTTGCTCCTCTGGAGCTGGCAATGAGTTTTCCAAAGCAGAGCAACAGCAGTTCTCTCTGGGACATCACATGGGACTGTACAGAGGGGAAAACAGGGAAATTACAGCAATATTCCCTGTATGAAAAAGCCATTGTAGGGGTGGACACAGTTGTCAGGAAATGGCTCTGTTTCTTTGAGACATTGAAGACTTACATGTGAGATATTGAGATTATGATGAGCCTTATGCTGAAATTCCCAGTGGTCTCGGTGAGATAACCTGTAATTTATCCATGCTCTGGGCAGTATCTTGCCCTGCAAACTCTCCCCAGTTCTTTGTCCAATAATCAGACAACTTTAAACCAAAACAAAGTAAAAAACCACAACCTACAAACAAGGGTTGCAGCTGATAATGTGTTACAAATCTTCCATATAAATAACTAGGGAGATTGTTTATGGAAGGCTGGTGCAGGGGGTAGTGATTTTACTATTATTTCTGCCTGTAACAGAAGTGTTTGAAGCCTAAGACTGAATAAAGGTTCTTGCGGTCCCTCAGCCTCAGGGGTTATGCCAATTACCTGCACTTGTCACAAAGTCAAATCTTGAAGTAATTATCTAAATTGTAAGAGGCATGATGTCAGAAAGATTTGAGTGGGTTTTTTAATACTGATCAGTTTTTTAATTTTTAGTGCCTTAATGAACGTTTGTAAAATGTTAATAGATTATAGAAAGGTAGAGTAACTGGAGATCTGTATGGCAACCTAGCTTTAGGGCTGAAGCAGCCCCTGCTGTAGCTTCTGTTGTCTGTGGAAAGGATTGCTCTTGACGTGCTGGGTTAAGTGCTGTGCTGGGAGGCCCTCGCAGGGCAGGGCTGATGGCCTGAGGTCCTGCACAGATGGACACCGCTGGCTCCCAGGGCTCTGTGAGCGCTCACTGAGCAGTGGGAGTGAAGTGCCATCCTTTTGTCCTTGCCTTGCAGGACCCCCCTGCACTGTGCAGCATCCTGCAATAACGTGCAGGTGTGCAAGTTCCTGGTGGAGTCGGGGGCGGCTGTCTTTGCCATGACCTACAGCGACATGCAGACGGCTGCGGACAAGTGCGAGGAGATGGAGGAAGGCTACACGCAGTGCTCCCAGTTCTTGTATGGTGAGTGTCATCCCTGGAGTGTGCCAGGGGCTCCCTGCCACCTCTCAGTTCGTTTGTGCATGAGGAGGGGGAAATTGCACGCTCGGGTTATGTGCCTGTGCCTCGGGTTCCTCTTGGAAAGAGAGAGGTTTTCGCCAGCTTCCTGTTACAGAATGAGTTCCGTCAAGATTAACTTCATAATATTCACCCTGTGGAGGAGATCTGAGTAACAAAAGGTTTCCCTACATTAAAAGCTAAGAGTGAAGCATGTACATTGACAGATACACCAATTAGGTGAATCTTCCCACATAAGAACTACTTTTACATAAAAACGAAAGTGGTATGAGTATGTCAGTAGGCAGTTCATAGCTGTTGCCTAGTGTCTTTAAATGAGGACTATTTCCTAATGTGCACCTTAGAACCAAAAAAGGTATTGCCATGTTCCTGCCTTGAAGGATGTAAGTAAGCACTGAATTTGGCTTTACCTTCCTGACTTTTTTCTTCACTTCGATTTAAAAAGAAATCCCATATTAAATTTAGATTTTATTCAAATAGTAGGGCTACAGAGATACTGTATTTTAATGGAGAAAACTAATTCCCCCAAGGGTGTGATGAGTATTAGTCAATGAGGTTTTACATTACTTTACTGTATGTTTTGTGTGTAATGAGGTTTTAAATTCCTCTTCTCTGTTTTGTATGTAGCTCGTGTCCCCATGGCACCTACCAGCTGGTGTGTCATCCCTCTGCGAGAGGTTAGAGTATCAGCAATGTAACACAGCAGAAAAAGCTGTAAAACTGCCTTGCTGCTTTCGTGGCACAGGCGAGATCTGAGTTTCTCTGAGCTGCTCAGCCAGGAGATTTCAAAACAGTCTGCCCAGCTGTCCTCACTAAGCTTGAAAACTGTGTCTCTTGGTGCCAAATATATAATTTTTACTAGAAAGGGAGAGGAAGCCTTTTTAACTGGCATCAAAATTTGTAGGCTAAGCAAAATTCTGTTTGGTTTTGTATCCAGACTCCAAGGGGGGTCATCAACACCAAATACCCAAGGAAGATTGTAGGACTAGATAAAAAATAATACTTTTCTAACATTTTAAACTGGTTTTAACTCAGATATGAGTTAAGAGATGGTATCTTTGTGTTGAACAGCTCTTGTGGGATTTCTCTCAGGACTTTTTCTAATTCTTAAATTCAGGTAAACTGCTCACGAGATCCTGTGGAAAGGTGGTCCATGGCCTCAGTATATACAGCATGAATTGTTTTTGTTTGTGGGGTCTTTTTATGACGGGCCATCTGGTGATCTCACTTGCTACTCTGTATTTTGTTGAGTTTGGGATCATTTTTGTGTTATAAGATGCTTTTTGATGAGTCCTGAAAGGACTGTAAGGCTTTGGCCTATTGCCAGTTTTTCCAGATTGAAACCACTGAAGCTAACTATATCTTGATATATTGGCTGTTCAGCTATCAAAGTTCCATACTGTTCCATTAGAAATTAATCATATTACTAAGACTGGTTCTTGTTGCCTTTAGTTACTGTAAGAAATTACTCCCTGCCTAAAACTGCTTCTGTAAAACAAGTTTGGGAATGTGTATCTGTTTCCAGAACAGCACTAAAACCTGGCCCTCTGAACTCATTATTAAGCCAATAAACCCTGGTGTAATTCATTGATTCACCTAATCTTTTTTCTTGCTAATGATGTCCAATACCAAGTAAGAGGTACAGGTAGGTTTAAATAAAACCAGTAATCCTTCAGCACTGATTGAATGACAGGTCTGATGCTGCTTAAGTATGGAATTTTCCACTTTCTTAAATGTAATGCCTATGCTGTCTCTGAATGTGCTAGCCACACTACCCTGGTGTGACTATTAACACCCCTTTCGGAAACCACACAGATATTGTGGGAATCTTCTTTGTCTGCTTTGATGCTCAGTCCTCAATCTTCCCTTCCACGTGTGTGCAGAGCACAACTTTGGCCAAACCTCTAATTATACCAAATACAAAGCAAGGGAAGAGTTTCTCTAAGCAGAGCTTATCATGCAGTGGAAGTAATTTAATTTTATGTGCTGAGCTGTTGTGCAGAAATAAAGGACTTGATTTGAGCAGATGCTTGCTTTAGCAGATGTAGGTGTTAATTCTGTACAGGAGGCTGTAATGGGTACGCAATGAAAAGGGAAAGGACAAGTTTTGTGATACTGTGTGCAGTGTGCTCTCTGTTCTGAAAATACCAAAACCAAGCAAAAAAAAACCCCAGTAGGATTCAGTATTTTAAGATCATTACCTAGGAGAAAATCAACTGGTATACAAAGGAAGATACCTTTTCCAGTTTTCTGCTTAGAGGCTGAGGAATGTGTACAGAAAGAAGAGTATCATCTCTGGCTATAGCTGTAAAATGAGCAAGTTCTAAATAAAATTGCAGGGTGTATGTGTGTACTCCAAAATACCTTGGTCCAGAAATAATTTAACAGAGTTGTGTTTCTGAAGGCAGTGTTTAAAACAACAAAAAGAATAGTGTTAGAAATTAAGAATTGCTGAGATAAGTGCTTGAGTTAACCAAAAGCAGCTGCAGAGTAGCAGGCAAATCTTTCAGGTACAGGTCTGAGATGCAACTTGCTTTAAAATTCTGTAATAAAATGACCCAGGTGGCAAATGACACCATGAGCATCAAAATGACAATGATGGTCAACCCAAGCAGGTACTGCTATCTCCCTTGGACAGAAAGAGATAACCATTACACTAAGAGTACAGAAAGTGTTTCTTGCTCATCTATTAGGTCTAGAAAGCATGAACACAGAAATACAACCTTTTATCAATCAGTGCTGCTCTTCCAATTTACCTTCTATTCTTTGAACATGTGTAAGGAAAGAATATGTCTGCTGTAAGTAACTTCACAAAGCCACTTCTTCCAGGGCCACCTCTGAGCAGGCAACAAGGTGCCGAGTAGGTAGGAATTGTTGTTAGGGTTTTTTTCCTGGACTGTCCTCCAGTAAGAATAAAGGAGTTTTCCCTCCTGTTGCTCTTTCTATTTATTTGTTTTCTTTTCCATTTAGCTGCTCTGTGTTTTCAATGTTGCAGGAGTGCAGGAGAAGATGGGAATAATGAACAAAGGAGTGATTTATGGACTCTGGGATTATGAGGCTCAGAACAGTGACGAGCTGTCCATGAAGGAAGGAGACTGCATGACAATCCTGCGCCGGGAGGATGAGGAGGAGATCGAGTGGTGGTGGGCACGGCTGAACGACAAGGAAGGTTACGTGCCCCGAAACCTGCTAGGGGTGAGTCCTGGCTACTTCCAGAGCCAAAAAACCCCCACCCTGGGATGTGGAGTGTGCACAGCATTGTATTCTCATTGGATCTCTTGCATTGGGGTGCAGCTTTAAAAGTCAAGTGGAAGGAGATGACATTCTCCATCGTTAATTAGGGAGTTGAATACCTTGGCAGAGTGGGTTAACATCCTCTGTTTATGGTACTTAACACAGATTAATGGGTGCACAAAAGGAACAACATGTATCACCACCCTGCTATGCACAGCAAGCTCTAATACCAACCCTGTCTCACCATCTTAGAGAGAAAAACTCCTTTTATCTAAACATGATGTGTGAAAAGATTTTCTTGAGCATGTTCTCAGGTACATGGGATGATTTTTGGGGCTGTCCTGGGTAGGGCCAGGAGCTGGACTCAGTGACTCCTTGAGGAGTTCCTTTTAACTCAGGATACTCTATGATTGTTTGAGAAGAAAACTAGTTTTCCCTGTTTCAAAAGAGTGATGTACAGGCACAAAGGGCCTTCAGAACTGAAACTTCCATGAAAAGTGTATCATGAGTCCTTCCCTGTGCACACAGGGCACTTTTTGATCCAAGGAGATAAACACTGTAAAAATCTAGGTTATCTTTTTTCTAGTGTTGGAGAACAGATTACATTGCTCAGTAAAGGCAGATCTTTGTTTTCTCCTATGCATTTTAAGTAACATTTAGCCATATGTCCAAGGCCTTACATGAATGGCCTCTCTTTCTATCATCACCTTTTGTACTGCCTCTTTTATTAAAAACAACTATGTACAAATAAGATACTTTCAGTTACATCCTTGTATTTCTTCTCATAGCTGAGTTGCTAGAAAACTATGGCAGATGGACACATCTATGAAAATTCCATTAAGCTTTTTTCTACAATTCTAGTTGCCCAGGTGCTGGAGATAAGAGGTTCTCCAAGATTAACCACTGGGAATTTCAGCTGATTGATGTATGATGCTTGAAAGAGGCTGAACCTCCTTCCTCATGCAGATAATCCTTACTCTTAAACTGGTTGGATTTTGCAGAACAACTCTATCTAATTCAAAATCAGTTTTCATTCTGTATCATTTCCAGGTCAGGCCTACACACCATGTACTGTAAAATCCTCCTAACATAGTACTCTTGCTTAGTTTTTTCCTCTCCAAAGTAACCATTTCTAAATTGAGAGCAGCCACCAGACCTGCATAGTGAGGTCAAAATGGCAGCTTTTTGGTTTTTGCCTGCCTTGGGGTGAATTGTGCATGTGCTGTTTGTTCATAAGCTCGTGCTTTCAGCCTGAGCACAGGTGTGTAAGAACACAAGGAGCATCTGTGCTTTTACAAGAAAAAAAAAGCACAAGGCAGCACAGCTTAAACTGGGGATAACAGCTTACCCTTGTAAGCACAACACAATCCCAACAGGATCTTTGGGGAAAACTCCCCAGTATTTATTAACTGTTACACTCCCATGTCTGTTCAGTTGTTGTAGTGCTGCCACTGAAATATCCTGCAGTGATTCTCCAAAGCAATTACCAGCCTCCTAATATAGCAGCTGAATTCTAGGCTATGATGTTCACCAAAGAGGAAAAAATATTTGGTAGATTAATATATTTTTAAGTTTTATTTTTATCATAGTTGTTTTATCCTTTTGCAGTCAGGTGTACTGAATAAAAACAAGGCTTAAATTATCAGTGCTCTACCCTTCTTAGTGACTCCCTAGGTCCCTAAGCTAATAAGAGAATACTATCAAAGGGATTCTTTTGAACACTGTCAGGTGTTACGATGCTGTAACTGACTGAGTTCACCTCTAAGAGTGGCGAAATCACAGCAGGCTGAGACAGACCTTGTGGTGAAGTTGTTGGCCTTGTCTTAGTCATTGAGAAAAGAAGAAAGCCAGAGTCTGGTTAAAGAGAGAAGAGGGCATCTTTAAGGAGAGCAAACCCAAGCTGTGATGTAGACATGCACTGCCATTTAGAGCACGGAGGATTCCTCTCTCCTAACTGTATGAAGTGTATCCTATTTTCATATGCCACTGGCTGTGCTGTGCCCTTCAAGTGGGAGCCAAGAGCTTCCCAGGCATCTTGTCCCTGCTGTGTGCTTGTCAGTTGTCCCCTGCACCCCTGTGTGTGTGGCCAGGGTGTGTGAGCAGCACACAGCCCAGGGGCCACAGCCTGGCAGGTCCCAATTTACTGCTGGGCAGGCAATTAATGGAACTGGCCACTCACTGTCCACTCCCTAAAGCACAGCTCCTCCACTGCCACGGTCCTCCTGCAGACAGATTTTCCAGCTTGCCCAAATCTATGCAGACATAAAAGCTACAGGCACTGAGAGAAAGTAAACCAGGCTTTAATACCTCCCTGGTCCCATTTATAAAACAGGGAACAATCCCACAGTTCACTGAACACAGAAGTCTCTTGACTTACAAAGCCATGTGCTTTTCCTGGCCCACCCATCTGGGCAGAGCTGAAAATACTCAATTACGTGCTGTTCAATACCTTCCTTTTGTACTAACATGGTTGGTATTTTTTTAAGCTTGCCTAAGACTGCTAAATTCATATTTGTTAGTGCCCTGGGTTTTTTATAACCATGTTTTTGCTACTATGGATTACATTAGAATTGTAGCATCAAAGAGGTTTTTCTGATCCTTTATTTTTTCTTTTTTAAAAAAGTAACCTTTTAAAAGTACTAAAATGTTAAACCTCATTTCTGTTTTACCCTCAGCTGTATCCGAGGATTAAACCTAGACAAAGAAGCTTGGCATGAAATAGTACAGAAGCCAGATTCTTGAAGTACTAATCATGGATAACTTACAGGAAAAAAAGTCCATTTTGTGCTGGTTCCAATATCATGAGACTCATTTCAATGACAATGTAATTTGAAAGCTATGAAGAATGTGCTTTGAAAACAAATGAAGGATTGATGCATTAGCAAATGGATGAGGGCATTGTACAAGATGAAATAATGCTTACAAGCAAATGAAATTCTGCTGCCTTTGGTCAAATCAAGCCATTATGTTCAAGGACCCACTCAGATTTCTTCAAACATGGCAGAAGAGAGTTTCACTATTTTTCTGCATTAAATACAATGACCTTTTGAATTTGCCATTGAAGGAATCATCATGAAACAGACAACTTGGCTTTGTCCAAATTTATCCTGAGATAAAAATCCTGAGGCTTTTTCCAGATGGCAGAAATTAAAAGTATGTGCACAGCACCCAACTGCTTATTGCTGGAAGCAGAATGTTTGTTAAAAGAAGCTAAAAAAACTGAAGTGCATCTGAAGAGTGACAACCACATGACCAATCCATTAAGCAATAACTTTAAAAAAAAGCTGTAGCATCTTAGAAATTCTATGTATTCAAAATATCATGTGCTGTAACAGAAATGTAGTTTTAGATTCCTCTTTTTACAAAGAGCCTCATGTATTTATTGTATTTTGTACTTTGAAGACTAAGTGTAGAAACTTTCTGTAGTCCTTGACAACTTACTTGTTTTTACTTGTTTACTCCACCATTAAACTTTTGTCTCCTCTTAAGCTTTAACTCTGGGTATTTTAATGGTAATTTTTATTAGAAATGTTACCAGTGAGACACACTGCTGTTCTACATCACACTGACTTTCAACTTTCTGCATTAAACTGAACCCCTCCTCCCCATCCATGCAAGGTAGTTTTTCTGTATCTAAAATTAAGCTGAATCTGTTAGTTGCACATAACCTTTGTTAACCTTAAAAGCTAAGGGACATACTTTAGGAAAAAAAACCCACCTTGGTACAAGTATTTTCCAAATAAAGCCTTTCCTACAGAGCTATCCTTTCTATCTCTCTATTTGGCAATAATTTGATAATGAACAGTATTTAACAGAGGGGCAAATAATTCTTTAAGGGTATTTAGGAAGTGCCTCACCCTGCAGGCTCATGTTTTCCTACCAGGTAAATCTTACTGCTGTCTGGAAAGGTGTCCACAAGGAATAAATTGTTTGTAGGAAGGAGGGGACAATTCCTCAGGTGAGGAAACTAAAGGCAGCAGCAAGTAGCTCATGGTCACAGCCTCTGATTTCAGCAGGCTGGGTGTGGGGTATATATAGTATCAATTATCTACCTTAGAAACCTTTAGCTCTTCAATCTTTTAAAGTATCAGCCTATCTAACATTTCATTAACTGCCACACATCCACAATCAGCTCCAGAATGCTGGTTTTCCCCTTTAAAAGGCAACAACTTCTGTTCCTGAAAGCAAAAGCTCTGCATGTGCACTGTGATGATCTTTCTCTGAGGAAAAAAAATTGTTGATTTTCAGCAGAAAGAAGTCTGGCACACTTTATTTCCACTTTTTTTGGTTTTATTTTTATTTAAATACTCTCTCATATTTCAAGGGAAGAAAAATAAGATACAGGAACTCAATATTCCACCTGAAGGCGTGAGCTTTTCTCCTGCTCCAGGCACATCAATGCTCACTTTGGTCAAACATGTACTTGCTACTCAAATTCTTTAAAGAATATTTAACTAGAATAGTGCTGGGGCTTGACACAAAGCATATAAGGGACCCCTATGTCTGAGTACAGGTGTTTAGATATGCAATGCTATCTCTTTCCTAATTTCAGATACGCAGGATGTTGTTCCAAAACCACTTTCTTAAACCTGATTGTCAGGCTATAATGAGCTTTTCTTCCTGAAGTCCTGTAAAATGCCTTAATTCAAAGATATTAGCAAAGCAGTATTTTCAAAACTTGCACTGAGGATTCATACTAAAGTAAAGCCTTTGTCCAGAGGCTATATGATAGTAAGGACAGGCTGTATAAAAGTGAGCTTGCAGGTTCTGTTCAAGTAGAATGCTTTTCTTCTTGCACATGCGTCCAAAATCTGCTGTGTGTTAAGGCACGTTCATGTTAGGCTATTACTTGTATGTAGCCTGGTTATCTTCACCTGATCATGCTCTTGTGGAGGTCTCAAGCTGATGCCACTGCCTCAAATGACAGTAAAACACAGCCACTGTAACAAGAGAGAGAGGAAAACAAGGTTAATTTTAGTAAAAAGATCTGTAACAAGCATATTCCCATTTCTAGCGTAAAGTCAGCCTGTTGTTACAGAAGTAATTTTAGGATCTTTCCTGAGTGATTTAAATTTATCTCTCATTAAAATCAGAGTTTTGGGATTCTTAGGTGCAGAAATAAGTTACGTTCAGGTCATAAGCAAGTCAAACGTGTAGGAGGGTGTTTTTCTCCAAACTTAGTGCTTTCTGCAGGGCACACACATGGGGCACAAAGAAGCAGACATGAGCAAGACCATGAGTGTTGCCTACACAACTGCACCTACATTTTGCTCTATTGACAGAAAAAGCATCTGCTGAGCCAAAATTACTGCCAGTAAAGGGATAAAGGGCTTCTGGTGCAAGTAACCTTGTCTGTTAGAGAATATGTTGTGATGTAGGTACATTTTAAAAAGGTTTAAACCTTTCTTAAGGCTGCTTATAAATACATGAGGTAGATAAATCCGGCATCTATGTGAATACTTAAAACCAGCCATCCTCAGTCAGAATGGAGCAGGACAGAAGCTGCATTCCCTCCCCACTTACGCCCAAAAGATGAAAACAAAGGTTTTAGAGCTAAATGAACTTACATTAACAAGGTTCAATTCTATTGTCCCACATTTCTCAGTATCCAGTTTTCTAAACATTTCTGTGGTAGGAGAGAGATGACAGACAAGGGTAAATACAGGAACTAACTGGAAAGTCTTCCCTTTCCTTGTGCTTCAGGATCAATAAGGAATTTATTTAGTCCCAGAATCTAAAACTTGACAATGGCCTACACCCCAAATCAGAAAGGGCCACTCTAAAGTCATTGTGCAGGAGGCAAGACTGAACATTTTTAATTGTTATCTAGTATTTTTTAATCAATATAGAGTTGTTTGCAGGGAAGACTGGCTGTGGTTCAGCAGCCTGGCCTAAAAGACTGATTCCTGGATCTAGGAGAAGCATGCACACTGGGCTGCCAGATTAGTATCTCGGATTTTCATTTGTCTGAATACCTTATCCTGGGCTTCTGGACAGTTCTGCCTGGACAGTTATCCTGCTGAAATCACAAGGCAGCAGAGCCTGTCTGGTTACTAAGCATGTACTCACTGAACAAGGTTTCGAGCCGAATCAAACACCGCACAAAGTTATCAAAGTCAATGACAAGATCCTCATCAGCAAAACGAGCCACGATGACCTGATGTAACTGGCAGTTCAGTTTGAACCCTGAAAATACAATGCCAAGGATTTAAAACACTCTGTTTCCAAAGAGTAAACATTGGTACGAAATGAAATGCCTCATCTTGCGTGGTGGCAGGAGGGGAAGGCTCCAGAGTGCCCACAGTTAATACAGGGATAGCTCTGGGATAGCCCCTCACTGTCCTGACTCAGAATTCGCCCTTCAGTGGTTGCAGCAGCAGCGTGGTTCTTAACATTCCTGAGAACATCACCCCTTGGTCAAGCCAATTCCCTTCCTTTGGTCACAGTATCCCAGTTTCTGGTTCATGCCACTGTACTCAGAGGGACTCACTGGAAGACAACACTATGCTGCTCAGAGACCAGACTGCTGCAGTTATTTGTGCTTCTCCAAAAGCTGGTCACTGAAGAAAGTAACTGCAAAGCTGTCACTCCTTTGAGATACTTTCAGTGCACCTGTGTGGCAGGACAAGAGCCCAGGCTAAGCAGCTGGATCAAACAAAGGCCTCCAGGTCTGGGAACACAGCATTTTTCAGCTTATCAGTGATACACAGCAGACTAGTGAGCATCTCTCAACCCTGCTTGACACTGATGTAACCCTATAAAGACACAGATCGATATAAATACCTGCTGTTTCCAGCGCCCTCCTCATCTCATACGAGTTCATGGTACCCGATTGATCCACATCAATTTCCCTGTAAATTTTCTGCAGAACAGAAAACCCAAAGTGAAACCTTGACAATAATTTAGAGCGTGGTTTGGCTTTTATCAGAAGTGAAACATTTTGAAATGCAGCCTGCATGTTACTTAAAAGCACTTTGCAACATTGGTCTGAAGGACTTCGTACTTATATCCCTTTCTTCTAAAAGTGGCTGTAAAAAGTAAGTTTCTTTTAATGCAGCAGCCAGAGCAGATACAGGCAAAACCTGGGGGGCTGAGGACACATAGTCCCTGCTCTGGGAAAGGTGACTGTGCACATTGTATGGCACAAATCAGTCTACAGCCACTTGTACGTGTGATCCTTCTCCCGAAGAGGTTGTGTCTTACCTGGTACTTCTGAATCTTTGTCCAGAGGGTGTGGAACTCCTTCAGTCCCAGTTTGCCACTCCCATCATTCTTCTCTGAGTTAAGGAAATTTCTCCAGAGGGAAGAAAAAGGGCTTTCCTCTCCCTGTGCTGGGTTTACTTGTGTGGACAGTTGTGACTTAAAAAAAATTGCAAACAAAAAAGGGACTCAAGTCCTTTCTGAAGGACTCATCCTCTCTCCAGGTCTCATCCTGTTGAATACACAATTGGTGTCCAAGATTTCTTTCTAAACCATTTAGATCATTAATTTAAATAATGATTAGTTCACAAGCTCTTTCTGCACCCCCACTGCAGGTCTCTGTCTTTTCACTACAATTATAAACCAGCCAGGGTGATGCTGTTTTGTTCTGCATAGTGGGTTTGACACCTGCAGTTACTGGAGCACAAGTCCCAGGTCTGGATTATAAACAGGAAAAGCCACAGCCAAGCCTGCTATTTGGAGAATTTCTGCTCTTGAGCAAACAGCTCTATAAAAAGAATCTGGTTGTGGCACTGCTCCCAAAACCTGCCAAGGAGTCCCTACGGACTCCTGTATTTTACACCAAATTATAGAAGAGTATCATCTTGTGTTGGTAATTTTCACTTTTCCCAACTCTGCAATTCAACTCCCACTGCACAGAGAAGCTGAACACAACTATTCTTAGACCTGATCCTTCATCCTACACTTCTGCTTGTATTCTTAGGAGTAAAAGCTCCTAAAATCCTGCCTACTCTCTGCTTCCTGTATGGCGTGTCAAAACAAAACACTCTATTTGCTTCCCTCATTTCCATTTGCCAAGTCCCCATGGCTTTGTGATGCTCTTACCAACTCCAGCCAGATAAGAGAGAGGTGAAACAACCCTACAGCTAAGGTCATCCTTACCATGCTGAGAGCCAGGTGCCTTTCACAGCACAAACATCACTTTGTCCCCAGCTAAACCAGACCATCCAATAGCTGGGAAGGCTTCCAAGCAGACTGTCTTGTTTGATCATGGATTTTCCCATTGCCTGGGATAATGCCCGTGTCATGGTGGACAATAACAGCAGGGTAAAACCAGCTTCTCCACCTCAGGACGGATCCATCAGGGAGCAAAGGCAGCTCTTCTGCTTCAGCACAGGAAGGGGAATATCGTCTAGAAGAGCCTTAAAGGATACATCCAACAGGTCAACCATTATTTTGCATGTCTCAATACTAAAGCCATCAGATTTAATATCTTTGCCTGTAAAGAAAGAGCAAAAGACAGGATTATCACTGCATGCTGTACCACAGCACCTTCCTAAACAGCTCATGAGCTCTCTAACCAGTGTATCCACCCCAGCCCTTACTTGCTTCACTGGTGCCATTGGTGGCTTCCTTTAAGCTGACAAAGGGTTTGGGTGCAAGTGAGCTGGGATGTGTCCCCAGGCAAACAGCCTGGTTAGTCTGGTTTGTAGGTGTGCTACAGCAGCAAGAGACAGAGAGAAAAGCTTTCCTGCCCCTACTGTCTGCCTGCAAAGTGGGCTTCACTGGACAACGTGGGCTTGCAGCTTATGGAGGTGAGCAGAAGGTGGTTTCATGCAAGGGCTGAACATGAAGCCAAGCCTGGCAGCCAGCAACACCCCACTGCCAGTTACTGGCTGCTGCACACAGACGCACACCACAGTCCTGACCATCTGCATAAGATTTCACTTTGCAAATCAAAGAGTCACTTACTTCTCCAAGCACTTGTTTCTTGAGCCTTGTTAAATGGGAAGGAAAATAAAACAGAGCCAAGCTAGGAATCTCTTCACAGAAAAAGAAGCTCAGAGTTTCAAAGTTTCTCCTCCTCCTCAGGAACACCTCAGAGCATTGGCTGGGCTACTGCTTGAACCACTCCTGAGTGGTTCAATACTAAAACAGCAGCAAGACCTCTCCTGATTATTACCAAGGATTATTCAAATCCATCCATCTTCCTGGCAGCCAATTCCCAGTGGCAGATGCTGGGATTAAAGACACCCATCTGTACCCGGCCAAAGCACATATCCTGTGAAACACCTTCTGGGCTGGCAGAGCCCCAGCGTTTCTGCAGCCCCCTGAAGCAGCAGAGAGAGCACATGGCCGTGGCCATATGGAGAACAGATCTCGGGCAGAGCCCAGGCTCTGACCCTGCCCATGTCAGTGGTGCCCTCTGTGCTCCCATGGTGAAGCTGGAAACCTGCTGGTGGCCGTCTGAAGCTGCTGCTGGAGGAAGGCACTTACGTTTAGCCAGGATTTTATTCAAGATGCTGCGCAGCTCGAAAGCGGAGATCTCCGCATCCTGTGGAAAAGAGGAAAACAAATTTTCCACCAGGAGCTGCAGACACCATCTGCAGCCTCTGATTCCTTTGGGCAAGTTGGCCAATTTCAAACATCCCTTCGAGTTCAGTTCCCTTGAATGGAAGCAAGTGGAAAGCTGTTCCCACCTCCCATTCCCAGGAGCACCACCAATTCCCAGAGATCAGCATACCCAGTGGCAAGGTGTGCCCAAGGCAAGAGCAACCCGGGGAGAAGGCACAGCCCAGCCATATGCTCTGCCCAAGGACAGAATTCAGGCCCTGCAGAGATAAAAGTCGATCCCACAACTCAAAAGGAGCAGAGATTGTTCACCAGGAGCATTCACAAATCTGCTGTGGAAGCAGGTGGGATGCACAATTGTGCTCACACTTGAGAGCTGACTCTGCACAAGGACTTAACTCTGTCCTGGGGGAGACATCTCTCTTACTCACTCACCCATGATGCCAATAAGATATTACCAGAAAAACACTCACATTTCCTGCTAGTTGCCCAAAAAGCTTTTTAAAGTTGGGTTCGATGTCATCTTCACTGATTTCAGTCTACAAGACAGAAGCAGAGAATGTCAAAACGAGGAAAGTTTCTGCCTGAGAAAGACTTAATCCATTTCCCTGCCCTCAGTAAAATATTTAAATGGCAAGGTTGTAGGCACAAAGTGGTTTTTACTATGATTTTATTCAGTTTTATTTTCAGGGGCACCTCAGAATGCTGGCATTAAAAATGTTTGAAAAAACCCCCACCACACATGGGACAGCTGCATTAGTAGGCAAAGCATCCCCAGCTCCAGCAGGACTAAACATATGGTGAGCCACTCGTTACTCCTGGAAACAGCATCACATGTAGAAACACCCCTACTGCTGAAAGCTGCACTCCTGGATTCCTGGAGAGCAAAGGGAATTTCCTGTGGCTCCAGTTAACTCTTCAGAGTGTACCTCTGCCTAGAAAGTGCAAGCTCTGGATAAAGGACATCACTTGTTTCCATTATATTCCTGATAATATTTCCATTTGCTTGACATCCAGCTATGGATATTGAAAGATCTTTTCCCAAAGTGGGACAACATTTCTTGATAATGCCTACAGAAAACATCAACCTGCCTAGGGAACAAGCACTCCAACCCCCCCTTAGTTACTGTGGCAGGACATCTACCCCCCGCCCCCACTCTGTGTACCACAGATAGCTGGTGCATAGAGAGATAGCCCGGGGGTGGAAAGGCCCAGCAGGGGGTTATCTCTGGCGCCAAGAGTGATTCACGCCCATCTAAGAATCAACATCTTAGTCTGGCGAGCCGATGGGGGAAGAGATAAGAAGTATCTCTGACTTAGGAGACACCGTTTTACGACTATAAAAGATACACGAGTTATCATTGAGGTAGAAGCCTCTTACACCCCAAAAGTGTTCGAGACTTCTCCCTGAAGTTTGGACGCAGCTTCGCAGTTACTTCCCCGGGGATTGAGGGAAAGGATCTCGATGTGTGCCCCACCAACATTCGATGGTAAGATACACTGAATCCTAAGCTGATACTATTTCTTCGCTAGCTGTAATTTAAAAGGGTACCTTATCGTGCACTGTATGTCAATCTACTAGCAGTATTTCTTTTTATTTTATCCCTGTGTAGTAGTAGTCTGTTTGAAGTCTTGTCTGTCAGCTTTCTTGTCTATTAATAAATAATTCATTTCATAATAGACTGAATCAGCCATTATTAAAGAACTTGTGGGTAAAGTGGATTTTTGGGGTGCTGGTCACTTCAATACATCTCCTGCCTGCTGCTATAGGCCTGGGCAAAGACAGGAGCTGAACTAAATTCACAAAATCCATTCATGACACTTACAACAAAATTATCTCCATTTAAAACATTTAATTTGATATACCTCATCAAAATTGCCTTCAATTTCATCATCTATCACCCTAGAAAGAGAAAGAAATCAATATTAAAATCAAAACAAGTCACTTATATGATGCTTTCCCTTCAAGTTTCAGTTCAAGAGAGATTCTTTAGAATATGGGAATAACAATGAGCATTCAAACATTACTGGATTAAGACACTGCATACCAGAGGGAAAGCAGAATTTTGCCAGCTATGGCAACAGAGTTTGAAAAGACAGCACAAACCGTGCAATGTCCTGCAGAGCCACAGACAGGATTTTGGGGTTCACATAACTCTTTCAGGTCACTGCTTACTTAGCACAGGACCAGGTTCTTGGGTGCAGATCAAACTTTGTCAAGTCATTTCTTCTTTAAAACAGCAAAAAAGTGAGAGCCCTCAAGTAATTCCAATGTGTTTCATGCTGTACCCCAGGTGCTGAGACCTGGAGATGGTGCCCAAGCACTCCTAAGGGCCCATCAAAAGCTGAATATGTACTCACACAACAAACATCCCGGGTTTCTCACTGCTGCAGGAATATGCAGCAGAGTATTACACAAGAGAGGAAGGTTTTCACTTGCTTTGAATCAGGGGAACTCAACACAAAAGACCCCACACCCCTTCCTGAGGCTTTAGCCCAGCTGCTCTTTAATATGTGACGTGTCTAAGTCTTTTAATTTTAATTAAATAGTACTAGGGATAACAAAACCAATAATAATGATAATGATAACAACAATAATAATAATAATAATAATAATCTCCCCCATGTGCCCACACTGCTGTTACATGGTCACCAAAAGCTACCTACGCGGAGTTGGCATTTTTTTCAGAGAAGATTCTCAGGCAGAAGTCCCCGTTCTTGTTGGGTTCAAAGGTGGAGGGCACGATGATATATTCTCCTGCAGGGAGCTTGAACCAGTTCAGCACCTCCCGGAGGTTGATGAAGGTGTTGGATTTTTCCCGGGCTTTGTTGGTCAGGAAGAAGTTTTTGCTCAGATGAATATTTGTCTGGCCAGAAAACTTTGGAAAAGCAAAGAAAAGGAAAAAAAAAAACCCTGAAGTTTGCATGTGTTCATGTTTACAAATTAAAAATATCATAGATGTGTCAATAAGCTACATCTGGGGAAAAGAAAATAAAAGAAAAAAGATGTGAGTTTGACAGCTCTCCTGAGATGCCACCACAAACGTATTTTGCAGATTATTCCAATAAATCATTCAGGACATGGTTTTTATTGCAGATGATGATGGGTGTCTGAAGACATTGGGCAAATTCTTCCAACTGTTCTTCTTTAAATTGAGATGGCACATGAGCCATTTCCCTCTGGTCCCCAGAGCTCTGCCTCTGAGGTCCCTTAGAGCAGAGCCCGCTCATGGAGGGCTCCAAGAATAAAACAAAACAAAAGAATAAAATAAAATCAAATTTGGAGTGTAACATCTAGTGAAAGGTGTCCCTGCTGATGGCAGGGGGCTGGAACTGGATGATCTTTAAGGTCCCTTCCAACTCAAACCATTCTATGATTTTGTGATCTTCCAGAATGAACTCTTTTTGCAGGGTCTTACAGGTGGGCTGTTTCACCTCCAGAAGCCAACTTCAGGAATGTGCATCTCTCAGAAACCTCCTCCTTCCTGTCCTCCCAGATTTTTAAGAACAAAGAAAGAATTTTTAAAACCTGTTAGACCTGCTGCATAGTGGGAAATAATATTCCATGTTTTGAGGGAAAGAAGAGTCACAGGACTATAGCTAGAATCAGTTTTCTTATGGAAATGAGATATTTGGACCACCAGGATGAGTGACAGAGTACTGCTAAGGCATTAAGAAATTTAGCTCCATAAGAAATTTAATTAACCAGTAGCACCCTTTCCTTTCCTGATGAAACCATACTTTACATAAAAGCCACTGGTTTGGGCACAGCCTCAGGAGCCTTGGGGTGCCCCAGCTGCTTCGCAGAGACCCTCACAGGGACCAAACCCAGTAATGGGGTTACCCAGGGGTTTTGCTCAGCTTCAGTCCTTCCTCTGAGGAGCAACAGCTCAGAGGCATCGCTGCATTGCCACCCCTCTGTGACCCCCGGTACTGTTAGCTGCCTGCAGGCAGAAACAGAGAGAAACCAAAAGAGGTGGTGCCTAGGGAAATTAATATAAACACCTCCTTGGAATATTATTCATGAGTCAAACATGAACTCTGTGCAAACGTGGGGAAAGCAGCTGTGCTCTGGAGGAGCAAGTGTGGGGCTCAGCTTGGAGAAGAGACATGGAAGAGCTGCTCTGGGGAGTTTCTGCAGCACTGAACACTCTTATCCCAATCCAGGACACTCTGAAAATGCAACGTGGGCTCAAGGCCCCTTCCAGAATAAATGGCCTCTAACTTCAGACTCCGTGCAGTCATGTTGTCCTGCAGTGAAGTAGGATCCTCTGAACCTTTTCTTCCCACCAGCCACTGAGCCCCAACTCTGCACCTCAACCACCAACTCATGCCACATACCTCCGGGGGCACCTGCAAGGAGAAAAGGAGAGAGTAATTTGCTTGTTGAAGGGCATTTCCAGGGCTACTTCTTTTCACCACTAGTTAGCAAGGACATCCACATTCTCAAAAAAAAAAAATCAAAAACAAAAGAAAAAAATACTTGGCTTGAGGGTAAAGTGAGTGTTGAGCCCACATCACCCAAGGCTGAGTGCTGGCTCAGCTCCCAGCTCCATCCCAGAGGCAGGTGAGGCTCACCTGGGCTTGTGTGGGCACAGCCTGGCACAGCCACAGCCAGGCTGGTTGTGGCTTCCTGCTGAATCTCCTCCCTGCAGCCCCCCATGATTTTTATTGTAGGCTCGATTTCTCTACTATTTCTACCCACCTCCTCTCTCACACTCCTGCCCTTCTGACCTCCTCACCAGCAGGAGAGAAGACAGGGGCTGAGCAAGACAATAATGCAGCTTTTTGTTTCTTTACAGCTTCCTTGCTGCAGCTGCCATCCGACTCAACCCCTCTGAGTTGTGATGGAAAGCCCAGCAGGAGAACTGCACTACCACACTTATATACCCCACTTTCCCTTTTCCTCCCACATCCCTGTACAGCCTTCCTTGCCTCATAAATGGCAAAGCCGATGGTGTGCATGTCCTCCCCCATCTTCCTCTGCTTCCGACGGTGCTTCTGGATCAGCCCAATGAGGAAAGTGCAGCCCCCCTCAGGATCGTCAGGGTCCTCGTCTTCTTCCTCCAACTTGATTAAATACTGCGGATTCGTCCAGAAAGTGTCTGGGAAGTGGATTTATGCAAACTGTTCAGAGGCTTCTTTGACAGCAACCGTGATGATACATTATCATGTCAACTGGGAGAGAAGTGGCTCTGACTGCCAAAATCAGCCATGAGAAGGGGAAAC
Organism: Daphoenositta chrysoptera; assembly: GCA_013397915.1. Lineage (NCBI taxonomy): Eukaryota > Metazoa > Chordata > Aves > Passeriformes > Daphoenositta > Daphoenositta chrysoptera. The sequence goes on along the minus strand of VZRO01000621.1, from coordinate 3,525 downwards.
CAATGCACTGCCCTGCTCACCCCCATGCCAGCCTTTACAACCACAACTGACCCTCATCAGGGAGCCACATCTCCCAGACACCTGCACTTTTTGGAGATTAGTCCTAGATATCCCATAAGCCACCCCAAACCATCTCCTGGAAGCTCCCAGAGAAAATACAAGTGGACAAGTAAAAGGTTTCTCCCGTTTTTCTTACTTGGGTAGTTTCTGCAGCCCCCTGCAGTGGCTCCTCGCCTCCAGTTCCCATCCAGCTTCTGCAGGCTCCACTTTTTGTACCTGTCACTTGCCAGGGTATCTGGAGTCAGGTTGCAGATCTCCAGGCGGGAGTAATGCCTCAGGAAGTCGTTGAATGCCATCCTGTGGAAGGCAACGCCACTGGCAACGTCTCCTCAGGAGGGACAGGTTTTCCATACCACCACCACCTTGTCCATCCTCCCTCCCTGTCACTGGGATTTAGCACTGGGATTTGGGGTGAATTTGCACACTCATCTTGGAGAGCAAACTGGGAGAGGTTACTTTGTAAGAAAAAAGCAGAGCAGGTGACATTCCCTTCTGCTGGAATGGAAACCCAGTGACACTTACCAAAATTCCCCATCTTCGTGTTTCCTGGTCAGTCGCTCCCGCACCTCAGGGTCAACACCACTCCAGTTCGGGCAGCTGGAAGAGAACCCCACATCAACTACAGCATATGGGAAAGATGAAACCCTAATGCAGCTGTTCAGGCACAAGATCTAACTTTTAGCAGCTCCAGAATTCTCAAACCACTGCAGAATTAAAAATAGATGGACCTGGCATATAAGACACCTCACTTCTCAAATATCCAAGGTAAGGATGAGAAGCAGAGTGTTACTTTCAGAAACTGCTAATGCCTGGACTGAGACAGAGCTCTGTATTAGAAAAAGAAAGAGTCAAGACAAAAACTGCCCAGCCACAGAAGTGAGTAAACTCCAACTTTCATGGCTAGCAACAGAAATGGATTTTTAAAGCCCTTTTAGAAAGCGAGTTTTCAGAAGCTCACCACTGAATCCAGGCTGTTAAATGTGCAGAAACTACAGGGAGCTTTCTAGGATTCACCAGCCAAACCACTGCATCTTACTGGAATTTGCATGGAAGGCACCACTACTGTGATGGCAGTGAGGGAGATGATGGTGATGGCATGCTTCTCTCTGAAATAGTTCCATGTGAACATCATATCAAGACAGGACTTAGAGAGGAATTTCAGGCAGGGAACAGACAGACAAGCACAGAAACACGACTGCACCCCAGTAGTAAAAGCCTGCTGGCAACATGTAAGCCATTGACTCACTTGTCATTCCATTTCCCAGTCCACTCCACTTCCCCCCAGGGATTTCGGATTCTGATCAGCTTCTGCACTGTTCCTCGGAAGTTCACCTGATGGGATCAGAAGCATATGGAGAGTTACCCAGGGACTTAGCACCACACTCCCTCCCTCATCTTCTACAGTAATTAAAAACATGACAGAGCAAGTATCTCAGTGCTAGGCATGACAACATGCACACATCGGGTCCAAAAGACAGAAGTCCAACTGATTCTGAATGAGTTTCACACAGCCAAGCTTGTGCAGAGAAGTTTTACAGCATGCACAAGCCAAAGCTCATGAAAACCAAAATGTCTGATTTGTGCTGCTAAAAAACCACCTCTGATAAGATTACAAGCAAAGGGAATGCAAAACTATTACAGGACAGCCAAAAAGCAGGTACAGAGATATTTCTTGAAATCATAGGTATAAATTGCCTTTTCACATTCAAATACCTTTTTACCCCCCTGCTTATATACAAGATGAGCCTGTTACAACAGACAGGACACTCAGACCGGCCACAACCCCTCTGACCACACCAATGTCCTGCAGTGCAGCAGCCTCAGACCCTCCTCTTGTCATCTGCTGGTCCCTGCACACACAGAGGCCAACACAAGCACAGTCCAAGATGAGAGCTTCAGTGGGAATGCCTGCTATTTCTAGGGAACACACAGCACTCAGCTGAGGCAGGAGCTGGTGCACCTCTGGAGCCTGAAGCCAAGAAAACTGCAGAGCAGCAGCACAGAGTCCAGAGATTACACCCCAGATGAACCATCCTCACAGGGACTGCACAGATCGCCAAAGGAACAGCCTAAGTCATGCCTGTCAGAGACTGAAAATAGTTCATGCCTCAAACTGATACAAAGAAACGAGAAGTTAAGGAATAACTTGTTAGAAACTGCTTGCTGGACAGTGTATATTGCTTACTTAACATTTACTGTGTTTGCCAAACAAGGACTGTGTCCCAGTTGGTACTCGTGGAACCTCCAAGCTGGCAAAAATCAGACCTGTTGTTTTGGCTTTTGGACAGAGACTCAGAACGCATGCGTAAAACAGAAAGGGGAAAAGGTCAGTGAAGAGGACCTCCTGTCCTTTTTCAGGAAAGACCCCTGAAGACCCCCACCAAACAGAACTATGCAGGCACAAGGACACAGAAATTACTTTTGAACTCATTATAATATAAAGTGGGGATAGGTTATGCATATGTATAAGCGGATTGAGAAACTCTATGAATGTGTAACATGTAACCACATATATACCGAGCTATACGGGACCAACAGTGCACGTGTCTCTGGAGGGCCACCTCCCACGTGCCCAGCGCTGCTAATAAACATACCGGCTTTACAATTTAAAATTATATATGTTGTGAAGTCTTGCCTTTTTTTCCGAGAATCAATTTGGCGAGCCAGCCAGGAGAAACTCTGTCCGGTGTGGGGCTGGCCGGGAATGGACTCTTTGGCATGCCCCGGGCTTTTCCCTGGAAGATTTCCGCTCCCTGCTCGACCACTGCCTGGGCAGAGGAAGTATCTACTGGCACTACAGAGAAACAGTATGTTTATCAATCAATACGTCTACAAGGCATATGTGTAGCCATGGAGGGCTGGTAAGGCACTAGAGATGTCTACATGCACAGCGAAGACCCCTGTTTGGGCTTGCAATCAGCTAGCCGAGGGCTGGCGGGGAAAGTATTCTGCAAGATCTGCCGAGGGTGATCAGGGTGAATCCGAGGGTTCTGCTGCATTCCAGGTTTGGAAGCCAAGACAGACCTGCCAATGACTGTATAAGAGGCAGGAGAAAGGGTAGGCAGAACACTACTGTGTGTGTGTGGAGCTCCTGTGGTGGCTGTGTGTGTGCGTGTGTGTGCTTTCTGGTGACTGGATCCCAGAAGTAAGCGCAGACTGGGGGCGGAAGTGGTGCCCTGGATAACCCGGATCCCGGAGGCAAGGTATGAGTGTTTGGATTTCATGTGTGCATAGAAGTTTATTGTGTAATTCATCTTTGTTGTGACAGTGTGTTGAGTAATTGCATGCTGTGTATGATGGTTTAAGCTATAGCGATTAAACGGAGGGAGAAGAAAGGCGGAGGGGAATACTAACCGAGACACGCCCCCCCGCACACAAGGAGTGGTTACTACATTATACAGGTGACCTGGAGTGGGTAATATAAAATTTAAATAAAGATTTTGAGTACAAGGGAAGTGGCCAGAG
>VZRO01000619.1:244476-342960 GCA_013397915.1 Daphoenositta chrysoptera | reverse complement strand
TTTTTTTTGAGGATTTATCAGTATTTCATTTTTTTAAAAGTCCCTTCTCTTAATGGCTTTTCTCAGCTGAATGCTACTATCTTTGCTGACTTTATTTCGTACAATATGAGACCAATCACTAATCCTGAAATCACAGTCAGCATCATTTCTCATCTTTTGTTTTCTTTCCTTCACACCTGGCTGGGACAATTAAATACTGTACAGAGTGTCAAAGGCAGAGCCTAATAATTGAAGAACAATAAGCTTTGAAAACCCAGGAAGGATTTGATTGTCTGTCTGTAAAAGCCATTTTCTGCATCATTGTTAGTCACCTATTACATGGGTCATTTTAATCACTAATTAAGGAGATGTCTTGTCTAGTTTCTTCAGTGTTAGCCACGAACATGAAATAACATGATTTTAATCAAAGACAGAGGCTTCATTTGAAATGGTAACTATTGACCTCCATACACAGATTTTTTTGGTAGTGGCTGATTTCTGAGGTCTATGTGAGGAAGGCTTATATAATTTCTAAACAAGCACCAAGGTTCGCTACATCTTTTTAAAATTACTTCAAAACTATTTTATTGCTATGTAATAAGCACAAGAATTCTTAATGGGTCTTGAATGACAAAAAAAGTTCCAAGACACAGGTCAAATGCTTATGCAGTGCAGACTCTCTGCACACTGTTTTATTTGATAGCATAATTGCAAACCACGCATGACCTGTCTTCCCCAAAGTGATTGCCTCAAGTCTTACAGATCAGGTACAACAGTTTCCTAACAGCTCCTGGCAAAAATGAGGCCTCCAGCAACGCCTGCTCACTGAGCAGAGCTCATGCATGGTCTTCCCCAAGGGGTAGAAAACTTTTGAGAAGTCCCCACATATTTGTTGATTTACCAAATTTTGCACTGTGTGAAGATTGGGTGAATTATAAGAACTTTTCTATCTTTTGTCTCTCACTGGATTTGCACTTCTGCAGGAGTGTTAAAGCTGGCAAAGACAAAGCACAGTCTGCAACTAATCACTTCAGCTGATGATTGCAGCAATAGCCAGGTCAGGACAGAGTCACTGATCCATTTAGCGCAGCTTTATCAGAAAGTTTATAAAGTTACATAAACAGATGTACATAATTCTAAACTTACCATTACCAACAGACCGAAAGATTTATACTTTAAGCAACTGTCTTTCATTGCCTCATATATTGTGGGGCTGCTGAAGATGGGGTTTTAAATGTTTTTTATGGTGGAAAAATGATTAATGTTTTAGATTTGGACATCTTCCCAAACTGGAGATACTCTGGCCAATGGTGCACTTGTGTTTCAATTCTCAGAAAAGCGGAAAGGTCTGGCTTGGTTATTAATGATTAATTTGCTATCCTTTGAGATGTCGGATTGTTTTATGTCTACTAATGTATTTTTTTTTCATACTGCAGGTCAGCTATGGTGTCTTATGTGTAGCTATGACACACCAATTGTTATTTAAGTCTGCAGCACTCCAAGTGTACCCAATTTTTTTTTTCCTTTTTTAGGCAATTTACTTGATTTCTTCTGTTATTAATACTGAGTGAGCCCCCATTGGTGCACAATTAGGTACACCCCCATCCACTGAAACTTCCCAACCTAGCTGCTTCCTCTCCTTCCTAAACTGTCCTTGGATCAGCCTGTTTAATACAAGTGGCAAGATTTCTTCCCATCTAGCCTCTCAAAAAGATGAAAATCTATATCTTGTTTTTTGAACACGTTGCTCTCTTTGGGTGGTGCATAAACATTAACAATTAGAGTTTGTGGACCCCCGTGTTAAAAACTGTACAAACAATATTTTTTTTAAAAAGAAAACTCTAAAATTCTTATTAGTTTAGTACTCACTCTCGTTTGCTCAATACCCTCCTATCATACTGCCTACCCTACTGTAAAAGCCACATTTCAATGCTTAAAAATTAGTCATCTTCTTTAACCAGTCACCATCTCCATTTACCATATAACTTTTCTATCAGCTGTGAATCTTGCAGTATAAGCAACTAAACACTCCAGCTTCTACAGGATGATCTAAGTTAACATCCCTAGTGCTTTAATGTCTTTTTTTAATAATACCATTCCCTGTAATGTACAGTATTTGTCATAGTAAAGAATTAAGGATTGCTGGCAACTGTTATAAGAATTTAATAACCAACTTCTTATTTCAAATACAATATATCTGCCCACTTGAGAGGTGCACCTGAAAATACCCGAATATTTTGATTATTCTTGCAGTCTTGAGACTGTCGTCTTTTGTTCATGGCATAAAAAGGATTAACAGGTTAGCATAGAGCAATTGGTGGGAGAGACAGATGGTGGTGGCAAACACCCTATGTCTCTGACCAGGTAATAGTAAACGTTGTTAAATCCTTACTAATTAACTTTTGACGTGATACGGAACAAATAATTTCAATTGTTTTAAAACAAAGGTCTTATTTGTAAGGATAAGATTATGTTATTTCTTGCCTAAAGGAAAATAAAATAAAAATTGAACAATCAGAAAGCATTTTGGAGAGTGTAATTTGGTTGCAAAATAAGGCATTCTGAGAAACCTTTCAAAATGTGTTCAATCTGCCAAGCAATAAATAACCTTCACACCTGATTTGTTTTAAATTAATGAAGTCTACTGTAGCTACCAGTTTGGAGTAAAATGAAACTGTTTCCCTACACAGTCAGAGTATCATAGATTTTAACAAATAGAGACACTCAAATAATTTTCACAGCAGTGAACTGAGTGATTTAATGATGCTGAAGAAAGGTAAGATTGATTGAAAAACTCTAGAGTATATGCCAGCTCTTTCTCAGCCGGCTGTATGTAAATTGAAGATGGAAAGGTAGGCAAATGAAGAAATAAGAGAACATCAATCAGTCCTTTATCAAGCCCCTGTACTGCTGCTAGGTCTTTGTCTAACATGTCATTGTGTTGTCTGTTAAAAACAGAAGAGGACTTCATTCTTGTCAATAAATAGCTACAAAGCCACCAAGCTGGTAAGGGGCCAGTCAGCTGCAAACTCTGACAGGTCTGTTTATTGCCATGTGGATGTTTATTTCAACACAATAAATAGATTATATCATCACAAATGATGCTCTTTTTGTTGTATATATATGGCCTACATCCATATTTTCTTAATTATAAGTGATATTTTAGTGATGAAACACTTATATTTTACATTGAGAAGAATATGCTCTGCCTTTAAAAAAAAAAAAACTCAAAATACAGCATATAATTACAAGGTGAATGTATATGCATAAACACAATTGTCTTACAAATACATATGCTGAAAATATTGTAAGTTATCTTACATTATCGTGCTCTAAAACATTATCAGAGAAATAAAAGGATAGTTGAAACAAGTTAGAGCAGAGTGAAATTAGTCCAGTGGTTAATTTTAGGCTAATACCAGCTTAAAATACATTGCCCTATAAATTATTTCTTAATCACCTTGTGGTCCCAATGAAGTACACAAGCTGTATATATCTATCTGCCTGAAGAATAGTCTCACTGGAAGGACATCCAAAATTAATCTGTCCTAGTCTTCTTTCTTTAATAACAAGCAGCAGGTTCTAAGAAAATATGTGAGAAATGGGGAATGAGAGAAGACAAAAGCATCCAGCTGCCAACAGTCAAAAATGTCAGGACTTCCTGAGCCAGGGGTGACTTCTTGAATATTGTAATGTATTGGGTTGGGATGGATATAATTTTCTTCATAGTAGCCTATATGGTGCACCAGCAGACTGCTGACCTAACACAGCAATCTTTTAGTTATTGTAGAAAAGGGCATGGGCAGCATCAAGCCCCTCTGTTTCTCACTCCTCCTCAGCAGTGAAAAGGCTGGGAGGGAACACAGCCATGACAGCTGACTCACAGTGGCCAAAACAGCATTTCACACTATAAAGCATCATGCTGAGCAGTAAAACTTGGGTAGTAGTTTTCCCAATGTTGCCATAAATTGAGGACTGGCTGGACATCAGTCTTTGGTGGCGAGTTATTGCTTTTGCAAAATGTGTTGGTGATTCCCCTCCTTCTCTCTTCGCTCATTTACCTATCTTTATCTAATCCCTAGAGTTTTCTCTCTTTGATCCTTCCAATTCTCTCTCCCATCCCGTTGGGGGAGAGTGAGGGAGGGACTTATGGTGCTTAGCTGCTTACTGGGGTCAACATACCAAAAGTATTGTATATTTTATTTCCCAATAGTCCATTTTTAATTAATTTACTCCCTATATTAATGACTCAGTGTTTTTCTCAACTCATATAATTAAGTAGATTTGTTCCATTTTTAATCTCTACCTCCCAAAGGATTCTATTTCTTGTGTTGTGAAGGGCAGATTTAAAATAGTGGTTTATGGAATCTAACAGCCATTGTAAGCATTTATGTCCAGTTCTGGTAGGCTTAACATCATTTTACTTCACAGCCATCAAAAAAAAAAAAAAAAAAAGAACACAGGAGGCAAAAGAGAAAAGACCATAGAAATATTGACAAATATAGGAAAAGAATGAACCAGTCTCCATTCTGGGAAACTTAAAGATTTCATCATCATTAGATGGGGTCCCCATGCTCTAGCATCCATCTCATGAATCTCTTATCTTTATCTCCAATTATTCAAATGAATGACTATTTTTCGATCCATATAAGAAAGAGGGATTACCCAAAAAAGAATGTCTTGTTTTCAGAAAAAAGGATGATTTTAACTGGCTTTGAAAATTAGCACAGCACCAATATTCAATAAATTATTGTGATGCTCCTTTCTCATTTTATTATTATAACTAATAAGAGATAATTTACCAGTCAGTTGAGTAGATGCTGGATTTCAGCAGAAGATATATTTCTAAGTGTGATTGGGTGAACAACACCAGACAACAAGGCTCATTGCTTAAGATGTATCACTTTCTTTAGTATGGTATATTGGATTTGTAGTGCAAGGATTTAGTAGCAGGATGGGGCTACGGGCAGTTAGAGGCTTCCCCTATGTCCCATAGAGCCAATGCCAGCCAGCTCCAAGACAGTCCCACCACGGACCAAGGCAGAGCCCAACAGTGACAGTGGCAGCACCTCTGGGATAAAGTGTTTAATAATGGGCAAAAAAAGCACTGCACACTGCCAGCCAGGAAAGAGGATTGAGAACATGTGAGAGAAACAGCCCTGCAGCCCCCAAGGTCAGTGAGGAGGGAGGGGCAGGAGGTGCTGCAGGTGCTGTAGCAGAGGTTCCCCTGCAGCCCGTGGTGCAGCCCATGGTGAGGCAGCTGTGCCCTGCAGCCCGTGGAGGATCACAGGGATGCAGAGATCCACCTGCAGCCCCTGGAGGATTCCAAGCCAGAGCAGGTGGAAGCTCAGAGGAGGCTGTGACCCTGTCAGAAGCTCACACTGGAGCAGGGCCCCAACAGGACCTACTGACCCAAGAAGACACAAGCCCATGCCGGAGCAACTTTCCTGGCAGGACTTGTGACTCTGCAGGGGATCCAAGCTGGAGCAGACTGTTATTGAAGGACTGAACCATGTGGAATGGATCCACACTGGAACAATTTCTAAAGAACTGCAGTCTGTGGGAAGAAGCCAGGTGGAAGAAGGGTTAGGAGGGACTCCACACTGGAGCAGTGTGTGGAAGAGTGTGTGCAGTCCTCTTCCTGAAGGAGCAGCAGAGACGTGATAAACTGACCACAGCTCACATCCCCCATCCCCCTGTGTTGCTGTGAGGGAGGAGGAAGAGAAAAAAATCAGGACTGAAGTTGTGCCTGGAAAGAAGGGAGAATTGAGGGGAAGGTATTTTAAGTTTTGGGTTCATTTCTCATCGCCCTACTCTGATTTTATTATTAGGTAATTTCCCTAATTTCTCCATGCTGAGTCTGTTTTACCCATGGTGGTAACTGGTGAGTGACTTCTCAATGGCTTTATCTTAAGACTTTCATTAACATTTCTCTCCCCTGTATAGTTTAGGAGGGGAATGAAACAATGAATTTGGTGGGTTCATTGTGGTTTAAAAAATAATCACAAAAGGGGTTCTTCCAGGAAAATATGCGCTCCAGTTTCCAGTGGGCAGTTCCTCAGACCAAACAGAAGGGCTAGTCTGACTTATGATTTTAATAAAGGGACTTCTGAATCTTATTTCTAAGAAGTGAATTATGAATACTATGACCAGGACTAGAGGGGCCTTGCCTCCAGCCAGGTGGAGGAAGAGAACAACTGGGTTTACTGGACTGTGTGGATTGAATTCAATGGCCTGGCACATCGGACCCAGCTTGCTTTCACCTGAATGAGCATCCTGTACACATAATTGACTGCCCCAGGTTGGAAACACAGCCCTACCATCTGCCATGGGCCAGTCCAGACTGCACTGCAGCAGGGTGAAGCTCTGGAACACCTGCAATACATTGATGACATCATCATGGGCAACAGAGCAGAAGACTCTTTTGAGAAAGGGAAGAAAGAAAATAGTCCAAATACTTCTGAAAGCTGCTTTTGCCATAAAACAAAATAACATAAATGGACCACACAGGAGATCCAGTTTTTAGGAATAAAATGACAATATGGATGTGGGCAGATCCCAATGGATGTGATCAACAAAACAATAGCAATGTCTCCACCAACTAGCAAAAAGGAAACTCAAGCTTTCTTAAGAACTGTGGGTTTTTGGAGAATGCATATTCCAAATTATAGTCTGAATGTAAGCCCTCTCTATCAAGTGACTCATCAGAAGAAAAATTTCCTATAGGGTGCTGAGAAACATCTAGCCTTTGAACAAAATATTTAGGAGATATTTCATGCAGAAGCTCTTGGGCCAATCCAGGCAGGAAAAAAATATAAAATAATGTGGGCTATGCTACACACTGGAAGAATGACCCTATCTGGAGCTTCCAGAAGCAGGCACCAAGGATTACTCCCTGATGGGTCCTGTTGTGTTTTAGGGAAGCACCAGAGATAGAAAGCAGCTGCATGAAGCCTTATTCAATAAGTTGCAGAAAGGAGGAGATGAATCAGGCCAATTTGCAGAAATGACAGCCATCCTGCTAACTTTAGACATTGCTGACCAAAAGCAATGGCCGGTGTTCTATCTCGGTATTGGCTGGTGGTGGAATACCCTGTGGGGATGTTTAGAGCAAGGAAAACAGCACCTGGCTGTGCAGAGGCAAACCCATCTGGGCTGCTGCATTGCTGCAAGACACCGCTGTTTGTAAAAGTGCTTCATGCAAATGCCACCGAAAACATCAGGATAACCAGCGGGTGGATCAGGCTGGTAAGATTTAAACAGCTCAGGTGGATCTGGACTGGTGAATTATTAATAGGACAGTGGGCCTATGGCACCTATGGCCATCAAAGAAGAGATCACTACAGAGATGGGCTGGTGAACACGGGGTGGACTTTAGCATGGATGCTGTTGCACTCGTGATCCATGAACATGGAGTGGTGCTGCAATCAAGCAAACTAAATGGTTAAAGTATCCCTGGGATGGGAGACAATGGTTGAAATCTTAGTATGTGGAGGCGTGCTGAGCTGACTTTATCAAACTCCTGCAAACCTGCCAAGGGAAGCATGATGTGTTTACAGCAGTGGAAGCAACCACCATATGGCTGGAAGCATATCCCATGTCCCATGTCACTGCCCAGGACACTATCCTGGGGACATGAAACACAAGCCTTATGGCAACATGGCACCACAGAAACAATTGAGTCAGACAACTAGACTAATTTCTGAAACAACCTCATAGACACCTGGTCCAGAGAACATGACAGTGAGTGGCTACATCACAACACCTATCATGCAGCAGTCTCCAGGAAAATCAAATAATAAAATGGACTTCTGAAGTCTGAGAGCAGTGGGTGCTTGGACCTCCAAGGATTGGGAAAAGCCTTTAGCAAAAGCCATCTGGTTAGCCAACACTAGAGGATATGCCTATCAAGCTGTCCATGGCCTATCAGAACTTTTATGTACTGAGGAAAGGGATAAAGTCCCTGTGGCGCACATGAAAAATATGCTGGGGTAGACTGCTTGGGTTATACCTGCCTGTGATATAATCAATCTGCCAGGTCTCCCAACATTTATACTTCAGCCATCATTCTTCATACCAGAGGTGATAAACAGCACAAGAGGGAACATAAATATATAAATTCAATCTGTAACCTCTGTCATTATCTTGAACCCTTTGAAATAACAACACCCCACACTGTATGACAAAAAAGACTGTCATGGTTTGATTCCTACTGGCAAGTAAGCAGCACATTGTCAATGACTCTTACCTTCTAAAATACCTGTACGTATTTTTTTTTAAGATGCATGGGCTAGTTTCAATCATATACATCAGTGGTACATCAACATAAGTAACCTAAGGTAGACATGCCAGTTGTGGCTTTGCATTTTTATGATTTCAATTCAACAGAAGCCCAAATACCACTCTGGGCATTCTCTTCTTTAGGCTCATAATAAAAAAAGAAATTATTTAAACTTGATAACTAGCACAGTAATTATCACACATATGTTTTGCAAGCACAGAAATTTTATCAATATCAGACTCATTACATTATTTATGTTAAATTTGTCTCTTGTTTAAAAACATTTCATCAGCCTGCCATTCTGTGTTGAAAATACAAGTCATTGCTAATTTAGCTGCAAGGTTTTATTCTTTTTTTTTTTTAAGGAAAAAAATGTTTTAAAAATAGTTTAGTTCTATCCTACATACTCATGAGAATCCATCTGTCTGTAATATTAATGAAAAATCTTGGCTCAGGACTTAAGCAGTAATAAAGAGTAGAGATTGGATGAGCATACAGGAGAAAAACAAGAGCTACTTCTCTCTATAGGTGAACAGAAAAAGGATATGGCTGAGCAAGAAGTGTGAAACTGAAATGAGATAAGGTGCATGTTGGAACTGCAGTAGAGAAACAGAGGGGAAATTCTGCCGTTAGGAAAAAATAGGATAGAGACAGGCTTGGAAGAAAACTGGTTTAAAAGCCTGCACTCAGTTAAAAACTTTCTTCTTCAGTGCTCAGAACAGAATCAAATCAATTCAGGTCTCACTAGCCCTTGGCTGCCTGCCTACACCTGTGACATCTGCTACTTTGTGTGCCCACAGAGAGGCTGACAGCACAGCACTCTTAGCAGTTGCTCTGGTAGCTCCAAAAGTAAGGATTTGTGTAGTCGGTATAAAGGCTGGCTTTGTCATAATATTTAACAGACTGGATATGGACTTTTGAAATAAATCTCCCCATAATCCCCACTTTTTGCAGCCTGATTATCTTCGAGTAGTGATTACAAACTGGATTCCTTTTGTGTGGAAGTAAACCAAGGGATGCATCCTGAGTCTGTTCCTTTTCCTAATGTTGGCCAATCCATGGGACCAAAGAAGCAAATCTCCACAAAATGGCTACAGTGAACATCAGTTCAGGGCCTGCTCTGCAAAGTGGACCCACACTCATTTCCTAATAAGACAGAGCTTTGGATTTCACTCCTGCTAATCACCAGTATGATATCCTATCGATATCTGCTTTCTTTTAAAAAGACAGACATGGGTGCAAAGAAAGTCAGCATCAGAAGAACAAATGAAAAAAGTCTACTGAAGCTATAATTAAGATTACACAGGGAAACTTAATTAGCACATTCACAGTGCATAAACAAATATACATACCTGTTATGTTTAGATGTTAAGTTGCCTTTAAGGATTCAGCTTCCCTTTTCCCTTTTTCCTAGGATCCCTTCTTCCTTCATAAATCCTGCTCCTTTTCCATTGGTGCCTTACTTTCTTAGTGCAAAACATGACCTCACCTGACCTTCCCTGCACACTAGTCAGACCCACAGTGAAACTGGTTTGTAGTTTTCTTCATCTGGAGTTTATCAATGCAATACAGGGCTGCCTAATGGACAATAGTGGCTTTGCACATCAATATTGTGGGGTACTGGATGATATTATTAGCACAGAAATCAGCAGCATATGGACAATTTGGGCAAACAATGATAAATTTGTGTTAGCGGTGTGATTCATATTACATAACATACATTTCCTGATTTGCAACCATCTTTCTGAGAGCTTAAAATTTTGGAAAGACAGATCTAGTAGACAACAGTGATGGTTGCATTTTAAAAAGTTTGTTATTTTAAACATGATACTGCATCTGTTGAAGGACCAAGAAATAAACTGTGGTCTCTCTGACAGATTAAAACTTCAAGACCTGTCTCCAACAACTTAATTTGTTACTGTTATCTAGTCAGAGTAACATTATACAGCCAACTTTAATCCAGACAATACTTCTCTGCCTTGTTTTTTAGTGTTTGAATTTGTCATACTAATATTTGTAAATGCCTTATATAGAATAAAAACCAAAATAAGCCGGTTCCTTTGAACAGATGTCATTTGCAGCTGCACCTGTGAAGGGCCTCACTTCAAATATGTTGAATGTAAAAACTCAGTCTTGCTCTGTGGTGCAGAACAATGTTATACTACCTCTTCCTGGTTTAAGGAAAGCTTTTATTTTCTTTTCAAAATCCTTAGGTTAGACAGCAAAGCCTTTCTGTTGTTGCCAAGGAGGAAGAGTTTAAAATTATATTCCACAGAGTCTTATCTGCAGCTTTTGAGGCAATAATGTTGCTTCTTATGTGTGGGAAATCCTAGTAGAAATTAAGGATCCAAAATTAATAATTTTAAGGTGTATTTAACAATACCAGTATTTCCAACAACAACTTTTTGGATGCAGTTCAAAAGGCACTTAAAAATCACTACTTAGAACTAAGATGATCTTCCTATAATCCTTTTCTTGGATCAGACATATGGACGTTGTCTATTTGCTTTTAAAGTATGGGTGAATGACTTGAATCTAGGAGAATATCTTACAGTACTTTTTATCAATTTTGAATTTCATGAATATCTAATCATTAGAACATGGACTTTTAAAATTTATTTCTTCCTAAGTAAAATTGGGAGTTTCCATTTGCTTAAAAAAAACATCCTCTCTGTTAGTAGAAATAAACCTTCTCTTTACAAAGAATAAAACTCATAAAGGATTCAGGGAGAGGGTAATTTCTGTTTTTGCTATGAGGCAGTTATAATAATCACAGCCATCAACATGAATGCCCTTTTAAAATTCCTTTTCTTCCTGAAGTGTCTACCTATGATATTCCAAACAATTGTATCTGCCTCTTGGCACCCATTTAAGATATCCTTGGCAAATGAAAACTGAATTAACAATAATATTTTTTAAATCCCTAAGGCAAAATTGAAACTTTATATACTTATAGAAGAAAACACTTATTCTCTAAATGTCTGGCAACACCATCTTCAGGCTATATAGTAACAGATGCCAATGAAAATGATTGCACATTTCTTTATTCTCACTAGATAACCTTCAGGTATAATGATTTCAGGCTCTCTGATTTTCTGACTTATTTTCCATACATATTACATGCAACAGCCTCAACACCAAAGGTTGCATGTCTGTCACATACAGAATAGATAAAAAACACACCTAAAATTCAATTTATTTCACTGGGTTATTCCATGGTGTAAATCCCACATCCCCCTGAGGAACTAAAGTGACTGCAAAGGCTGAGCCTGGCCCTTCACAGAGATGGTAACTGAAGCCCAGAAAAGTCCATTGAAGTTTGTGCTGTAACCCCCCTACCAGCACCGGCACATTTTTGGGCAGCTTTTGACCATTTGACTAACTTTACCCTTTGCTAGGCCCAGGGAGTTCCCCAATGCCTTGGTGGCCTTTGATCTCTTCTCTTTGACTTGGCAAAGCAGCTCTGCCTTAGGGTGGACTAGAGAAATCTTCCACTCACAGCTGTAAGTCTGACAACTGTTGTAAGTTCCTGTTAGGATCCTGCCTGTCTAGGTGACTCTTACTTTTCTTGCTTAGTAAATTTGTTGACTTAAATCCATGGGAGGCAAGTGCTCACACACACATGATACATGTAATATAGATTAATAAATAATACATATATTTTATTGTTTATCACAGTGTGTAATCTATCTAGTGTGCATTATGGATAATGGTGTCTCTTTTATACCTTTAATATTTGAATACACAGAAGTATCTTCGGCAATACTTCTTGCAGCCTGAATCCTTATTATCAGAATAGAACATAATAAAGTATCAGGAATATTTTTCAAAGTTATACTAATTTTTTCTTACTTCTAATAAAGATTCTACTCTAAAGTCATAATGGTCTACTGCAACCATACTGGTAGATAGACATCATTAATATGTTCATATCACCTAGTACCTCAGGAATCTTCCCCTCTTCCCTGACTCTCAAGCAGAAAGACTTAACAATTTCTACCACTAAAGTATTATCCCATTTCTATTACACTAATCTACCAGATTATTTACATCTATTTGTATGATAATCTGATCCTTTCCTATATTAACAATAATTTCCATAACCTGGAAGGACAGTAAATGTACATACAATTATTTCTAAAGAGAACATTATACCATTAAACAAACTGATCCTGACAACATTTCCTGAACCACTGATTTAGTTACTTTTGATCCTAATGATTCCTATTCATGACTTTCTGTATCTTTTGTTTATCAATTGTTTATCAATTTTCAATTCTAGGGCTAATCCTCTCCTATGCCATTTTAAACTGGAATTTGCCTTTGCCTGAAATTGAATAGTGTAGTTTCATCGTATTGCATTTGCCTACGATTATTGATCAAAAAAGGATATTTGTTTAGCATGACAACCTCTGTGCAATGTACTGGACTATCTTAATAATAGCTAATAAGAATTATATCAGTGATATCCTGGTTCACAAAAAATATTACATTAATTGAAAGAAATTATCTCTTTCATAGTTCTTTCTGATTGTGTCAATTGTTTCAGCAGAATTACTTGCTGATAATAAACACATATTCTCAAATACTTAGCAATTTAGAATCACAAAATCATAGAATGTTTGTGTTGGAAGTGACGTCAAAGATCACATAGGTCCTTCCCCCGTGCCATAGGCAGGGACACCTTCCACTAGACCAGGTTGCTCAGAGCCCCGTCCAACCTGGCCTTGAATATTTCTAGGGATGAAGCATCCACAGCTTCTCTGGGCAACCTGTTCCAGTGCCTCACCACCCCCACAGTAAAGAGTTTCTTCCTAATATCAAATGTAAATCAACTCACTTTCAGGTTGAAACCATTACTCCTTGTCCTATCACTTCATGCCCTTGTTAAAAAGCCCTCTCCAGCTTTCTAGTAGCTCTTCTTGAGGTACTGGAAGGCTGCTGTTGGGTCTCCCAGAAACCTTCTTTTCTCCAGACTGAACAACCCCAACACTTCCTCTGATTCAGAGACAAGGATGCCCTGCAGACCTGTCCCAAAAGCTCTGCACAGCTCCAGGCCGATGACATCTGACCTGCCTGTAGCTCTCTGGGTCTTCCTTTCTTTCTCTTTTTAAGAAAGGGGATTATGTTTCTCCTTTTTCCAATCAGTGGGAACTTCCTTGTACTGCTACAACTTCAACTGATCAATATCCTTTTCATAAGTTTATAAGCTTTCATAAATCTATATGTTCATAAACCTTTGAAAAGAATGTAAATAGCTGACTCCTGATGATTCTATGGAAATGATTATGCTAGATGTGTGTGAGAATGGCTTTGTAGTTTCTCACATTTATATTCCAGGTAATTTACATGAAAAACAGCATCAAGTTACATATCCTATTGGTTTTTAAATCCTCTAATATTCCAGAATTGATATTTTTCTATTTTAACTTCCATATCTTATGTTTTTACAGTCTTCTTATGTTATACGGAAGTGGTCACAAATCTGTTTATCTTTATAGACAATTCAATCTCAAATATACATATTTATCTCACTTCCTGGCCTGTAGAATGAAGACAAAATTTATTTCTTATAATCACTCTTGGGAAAAAAATTATCACTATTAATATTTAGAAAATTCCATGCTGAAGCGATGAAAAATGTTTTAAATTAAGATGCCCTTACTTTTGTTTGGTTTCTTCCTTGTTTGGGCAACAATGAGCCTCAACATGAGTGGTTGCACAGCTGCTGTCACAGATCTAGAACAGCAATCCTGATGTTAACCACATGTGGAATTTTTTTTTATCCTGAGGTCATGCTATGATTGAAGTGCTGCATTGAAGTCACTAATGTATTCAAGAGAATATTTTCCATTTATTTCAATGGACTGTAGATTCTAACACAATTTAAAACTCTGAATATACTACATATCATTCCTGCACTGACAGAAAATCTTCGTCTCCACAGCTACCAGTTAGGAACCTTCTCAAAGTACAGAATTACAATACTGCATCTGATTCACAGCCTGATAGGTAACTTCTCAATCAGAGTTTGACTGAAATGTTTTATCGCCAACCTTCAAAAACTCTCCTTTCTACAGAGAGAAATTTGTTGCAGGAAATAATTCCAGGTTTTATCACTTGTGGGAATATAAAGATAGTGGAAAGGTAGAAAGTCACTCAAATAGGTATTTTAGGGGCTATTTAGCTATCTTAAGATTTAGCTTACATATGTCTACAATACATAAGAAGTAAAGAGAAATATGAGCAAGTTAAAATACAAAGAAACTTCTGGATATGCAATAGCAGCAGATCTCAGTTCTTTGTAATATTTCCACACTTTGTTCAGTATATATTTTTTCCCTGTTTTGCTGCTCAGACACCGAAGGAATATAATTACTTTTAAGGATGTCCCCACCCCTTAACTAAATTAAGGGGTTTGATTCTAAGCATTGTAAGTACAATTTATTTTTATTTAAATTCAGACTCCAATGTAAATGTCCAGTCCAAAGTAGCCTTATACAATGGAGACAATTGTCTCCAGATTCTTCATTAGAGATTCAAGGAAGGATGCCGATATTTCTGGGACAAAATAAATTGAACAAGGCACAAATGAGCTTCACAATCTCAAGAGAAACAATTTTCTTCCCTTTTCTGACCCAGTCCACATACTTTACACAAGACCTTTAATAAGCAGGTTTATGTCAGCAATTCTTTGTTTTAATAAATATTATAGCACAAGAGTAACAGGCTAGTGCTGCTGGCAGTCACAGCAAAACCCATGCCAGTATGAAGTACATCTTAAAATTATTTTCAAAATATGTTTCACAGGGAATCCATAAAAACTTGTAGAATGCTCTGTGTTAACCCTGGTATGCATCTCAGCCCTACAAAGTCCCTCACTCACTTTCCCCAGTGGGGTAGTGGAGAGAAGTGGAATGGTAATGATGAGTAAATTTTTGGGTTAAGACAAATTTAATAGATAAAGTGAAGGTGTGTGTTCTGGTTTTATATCCAAGAGGGGTTTCTTGTGGGGGTTTTTTTGGGGGAAAGGGGGATACAGAGGTGGCTTCTGTAAGTTGCTAGAGGCTTGTTCCATGCCCAACAGTAACAATGTTAGCTCTGTCCTTAAAAGGATCCATGAGCTTTTCATTATATTTTCTCTACCTTCCCCAGCTGAGGAGAGGGAGATGTACAGCAGCTTTAGGAGGCACACCATGTCCAGGTAGGGTTAAGTCACCACACTGGGCATGTGAACAGAGCAGAAAAAAATTAATTTCCTCACCCTTTTCTATCAGCAGGTGTTCAGCCACCTCCAGGAAAGCAGGGCTCCTTTGCATGTAGGAACAGATGCTTGGGAGGACAAACAACATCACTCTGAGCATCCCCCCTTGCTGCTTCTTTCCTCCAGATGTTATTGCTGGGCACAGTGTTGTGTGTTATGGAATGTTCCCTCTGTCAGCTGGGGTCAGCTGTCCCTCACAACTTCCCTGGCCCTCCGCCTGCTCACTGCCAGGAAATCATGAGATGGCCTTGGTGCTGTGTGAGCACTATTCAGCATTAACTAAAACACTGGTGTGTTATCAACACCATTTTGGTCCAAAATACCAATCACAGAACCATACAAGCTACTATGAAGAACACTAAATCTACCCTAATCGAACCCAGTATATAGAGGAATTAAGCCCTCTCCATTTTTAAATGCATTTATGATAAATAAACATTAAATAATAGCTTTCAAAAATACCTAATATACTGGCAATAAATTATAAAAGTTTAAAGAATTTATTAACTAGGTCAGAAGCTTTCAAAATATTCTAAATGGTAAAAAATCACATAAGAGTTCTTTTTCAGCAATTTTTTTCCCAACTGGAAGTTAAAGAAAGTCAATAACATGTGTTTTTCTAATGGCATCAGTTATTCATTTGCAATCTTTCATGACATGAAGTAAGAAATTGAATAAAATAGGGAAAAATGTGAGTCATGCCTTATTTGTCTAGATGCCTCTCCTGAAGTTAGAACCATCTGCAACATTTATTTGCTACATTAGACAAATGAATGATTTTTCATTCCCAGGGCTAAACTCATTTTTAATTTAATTCAAGAGCACGTAGAGTTTGTCCTCTGTAATGACTTCTGCAACTATTCTCCTTTTCCTCTGACTTTGCCTCAGGCCCATATATCTTTAAGCTGCAAAATACAAACAGGTATCCTTTTACTAACCAAAACAAGAACCAAGTTTCCAAAAGCGGAATACATATTTCATTAAAACATACAGCAAATATACAGGAAAAAAATCTTAGTATTTAGCATAATTCAGTACATGTGTTGAGGTCAACTATGTCAGGATGTATCTCATTTGACACTGCTAAACTTTTACCTGGGTTTAGTAGATTCAGGCAAATTTAGTGCAGAAAAATCCATCAAAGACTTTTAAATACAAGGGACTACACATTATGACTCAATAAGCTGCAAGACCACAGTTAACCACACGCTAAAAGACTATTTAGAGGAAATATTTCTATATACTTACTCTGGGCTTACATTCTTTTCTTCTAATATAGAGGAGAAGAGGAGAGAAAATATGTATACTGTATATTATAGCATCAGAATATATTTTCTCTGTATTTATGTCTTTATATTTCTGTTGTATATTGTACTAGTCATGGCTGCAGACAGAGTGCAAGCCTAGAAAGGCCTTTATTCTGATCCAGCGTGGAACCATTTCCCTATGTTCTTAAATTCTTAACCTCATTCACCTACAGGGGAAACATCTGCAGCAGAGCTGCAGGGTGCCCAGGAACATTTTGAGGACAGTAGATCCAGGCAATTTGAAAATGTGGCTCATCTGACCTGTTGAACAACAGCTCTGTATTCAGAAAATGTAGGATTCAGAAAATTATAGCCAATAGGATGAATTATCTTTTATATTTGTGCTCAGTGATTATGTCTGTATCAGACCTTTTCATCCTCACTTGTACTGTGTGGCCAGATAAAATATAACAGGCAGCTGGAATACCTTTTTGTGTGATACAATTTTTTCAGTAAGCTTCTCTGCTGACTGATTTATTGCAAGTATAGTAGGAAGTGAGGCATTTATTCTCTGCCACCAAATAAATTGACTGGTCTTGATTAAAATTTTTAGGGAAAATGACAAAATTTATGGATGGAACGTAATTGTTTCAGAATTCCCACTTCATTAACCAGCCTTTGACTGGCTCTGTTCATAAGACCTTTGTTGGGCCCTGTGATTTCAGTGTGGTTTGGCATCATAAATAGCAAGGTGGAGTTGAGTTACACTCCCGCAGAATCTCATGGTAGATCTATTCTAATGAGCAGAGCTGGATCTTGAACATACTTAATATTACGCATAGCTCATATGACCATTCTGGCAAAAATAAATTGTATAAATGTTTTATTTAGAAAGATGTATAACAGCTGCTTGTACATATGTATCAATCACTACTTTTCAAGGGTCTTCTTTCCGGACATGCTTAACTCTGAGTAACTTGCATGTGGAATTTCACAACTTAGTTATTTTTCTCATCAAAATCATACTGAAGGAAGAGTCATCAAAGACAAGGCAAAAAGGACCATAGAGTAATGCTAAAACTACAACAATGGCTGGATAAAGATCTGAAATTTCCTCCCCTACAAATATAATTTAAAAATCTGAATTCAGGAAACTTATGAAAATGAAAAACTACTTTGCTTGACAGGACAGCAAAATTTCTAAACCTCCTACCCAAGCTCCAAGTGTGAGAACTATGTCAAACTATCTAGCCAGTAAATACTACTAAGGTCAATGGCAATTAAGTTTTAAAACGCAGAATTCAGAATAAGACAGTGATCCAAGTGGTTAGATACGAGTTATGTAACAATACATACAATATATCTCCAACATGATAACTCTTCTGCACTATGATTGGCTATTGAAATTAAGAATTAATTGTTAATCTATGTCCAAATCTGTTGATAATGATTTTAGTTGTACCTTTTGAGAGGGAAATAAAGGTAGACAGTGAGTAAGATATAAGTTGGCTGTCAGCACACCAGCAATAACTTTCATGGTACGCAATAACATTTTTTTATCTGTATTATCTGCCCAAATCTGCTGTTTGGAGGTTATTCTTCCCCATCTCTTAGTAATCGACCCCTTCTAGAGGAAACAAAATCCACTGAGGTGTGTGGACACTGTGCTCCAGATGTGTTCACCCAAGTGCTGATTACAGAGGAACAATAATTTTCTGCAACCTGTAGGCTGCATTCTTGCTCATAATGTCCAGAGAGCCGTTGCCTTTACTTGCAATGGAACCCAATTATTCTCCTGTAAAACTACATTTTGATGAGTTGGACTGCAGCCTGTACTGTTGCATGGGATTTTTCTTCCCAAAAGGCAGGATTTGGCACTTCATTGAACTTCAGTCAGACCACTTCTCCAGCCTACTGAGGTCTCTCCAGATAGCAGATCTGCCCTCCACCTAATTGACTGCTCTCTTAATTTTGTATCATCTGCAAATTAGCTGTGAGTGTTTTCTAGTCCATCTATCAGTTTATTAACAAACACATTAAAATGGTTTTGGCTCTAATTGGCTCTTCACTGACTAAAGACAGGCTACCAGCCGTGCTTTGTACTGCTGCCACAAGCCACTGAGCCTGGTGGTCCAGTCAAGCATCCACCTACCTCAGAATCCACTGTACTGGGTTTGTGTGCCCAGGTTTTGGCAGCAGGGGGACAGGGGCTGGCTACTGGGGCTTCTGTGAGAAGCTGTTAGAAGTTTCTCCTATATATTCCCTGGTCAATGCCAGACAGACCCAAGACAGATCCACCACTGGCCAAGGCCAAACCCATCAACCAGAGAGGTAAAACCTCTGTAATTTAATATTTAAGAAGGCAACAGTTATTGTCCAGGATAAAATTGAAGAGACAAGAGGAGTGAGAATGTGTGAGAGAAACGGCTCTCACACCAAGATCCGTGAGGAAGGAGAGGGAGAAGATGGTCCAGGTGCCAGAGCAGGGTCTCCTCTGTAGCCCATGGTGCAGCCCATGGTGAGGCAGCTGTGCCCTGCAGCCCATGAAGCTCCATGGTGGAGCAGAGATCCACCAGCAGCCCCTGGAGAGCCCCATGCTGGAGCAGAGGAATGCCCAAAGGACGTTGTGACCCCATGGGAAGCCTGTGCTGGAGCAGGCTCCTGGCAGGACCTGTGGACCCATGGAAAGGAGCCCATGCTGGGGCAGGTTTGCTGGTAGGACTTGTCACACCAGGAGTGACCCACTCAGAGATGTGATGAACTGACACAAAACCCATTCCTTGCTCCCCTGTGCCACCTGAGGGGGAGGAGGTAAAAAATATCAGTAGTGAAGCTGAAGAAGGGAAGGGTGGGGGGAAGGTCTTTTAAGTTTTATGTTTATTTGTAATTATCCTACTCTGATTTGATTGACTGTAAATGAAATTATCTTTACTCCCCAAATTGAGTCCCTTTTGCCCATCATGGTAACTGGTGAGTGATTTCTTCCTGCCCTTTATCTTGACTCACAAGCCTTCGGCTTTATTTTCTCTCTCTTTTCCAGCTTAGGAGGGAAGTAATAGAGCAGCCTTGGTGTGACCCAGGAATCCAGCCAACATCAACCCACCATATCCACTGATACAAATCATGATTAATGTTGCTGCAAAAGTAGCATTTCAGTAGAACAACTATCCCTTGAGTAGTCTGGCCAAAATTCATCTTAGCTGGGAAGGAGCTACAAAAAAATAGAGACCTAAGATTTTCTCTCTTAGCCAGAGACCGTATTTACACTGACAAAACAGGGATTCTAGACAACTAGCTTAGGTTACAGATCCTTAAAATGGCATAACTTAAGTGAGATTCATCCATTCTCACTTAAGAAGCTTCCATTTGGAAACTGTAGAGTGACTGACCTAGTAATCCTTCAGAAACAGATTCAAGCATCTGCAAAGAGGGACCTATAGACCACAGAGAGGAGAGGATTTAAAGGACAGTCAGAATGCTCAGAACTGTGGAAAAGTTCTCACATAAGGAAACACCGAGAAACCCTAAGTTATTTTGCCTCTGCAGTTCCGAGTCTGTGGTGGAGATGGCAAGATGTAATGAGCCTGAACTACAGGAAGAAAGGTGAGAGTCAGGTGTTAGGAAGGGGCAATTAATAGAGAAAATCCTAATATCCCTTGGGGTGCCTTCAGTCTCAGGATATCTCCCAGTCTTACTTTCTATATTTGCCAGTGCTTTGGTTGTTACATTAGCAGATGCCTCTAGATAAACATACCTATTTTTTGTGGCTAGCTGGGGGGAAACCTTTTTTCCCTCTCATCAAGCATGAAGCAGCTGTGTACCAAGCTATTTGATCAGTCTGGATGAAAACATAAAATCTGGCCCTCAAGAGCTCTTGCCTTGACAGCAGGCAGCATCACAAAATTATCATTTTTCCTTCTGACTGTTGGTAGAAAACAAACAATGCATTAATTCTTTTATAACTGGTATGCAGTTCTATAAAGGAGTAATTGGGGGTTTTTGCATAAAATTACTTTCAAGCATGAGATTATTTAACCAATATTTACCATTCACTTTAGAACATTTGAGCAGAAATACTAGAAGTATATAGATGAAATAACCTTTAGGTCTACATTAGTTTAAATTAAATATTTTTTGGTATTTGACATGTCATCAACCACAATATTGTGATGAACAAATAAGTAAAATTAGTTATTTAATGAATGTTTCATTTCTTAATGAATGAATAAGAATCTAAGCTGATCTTACTGGGAATGTGTGTGTAACAGATATGATGAGTAAGGCACTCACTACGAATTAAGCAATACTTATGGCTAGTAGTCCACACCACCTATTCTTATGGATATATTTGAAGTAGATACATCAAACTATCTAAGAAACAATAGTAAAGAAATCCTGGATGCTCAATACACTTAACAAGGATATGAGGTTTATAGTTATATTTGAAAGTAAGTTTTCCCAATTCCTTTAATATATAATTTATATTTGCATTCTATTATACTGTGTTGGTTTGGTTCTTCTCCGTATGGAATTGAGTTCTCTGGGGAAATACTTCATACCAACAGAGTCATAGTCTCTAGGTGACCTCTAACCCAAAGTGTTGTGTCCACCAGCAAGACTGAAAATGCAGACCAGATAGCAAATTTTCAGCTGACTAATAAGTAGCCCTGTCATGAACATTGGAACTTACTGGTCACCAAGACACATACCCTGTGTTACCTAGAATTGCCAAGGAAAAGATCAATGCCTCAGCATCTGCATGGATTATCTGTGCAAAAGTAGTGACTCCTGCTGCCAGCAGGGTGCTCCAAGACAGGTTTTAACAAGCAAGACATTCACCTGGAAAAGTTCAGCAGAGGATCTATCATAATAGAAATCATCAGGCACACCCTCTATCACAGTATGGAAGACAAATACATATACATGTTTATTCAGATCACCTTTCTAGATTTTCAGGAGGCCAGACCCAAAATTAGTTATTACTCTAGAAGCAGAATGGTTAACATTTAATTGTTGTGCAAAACCTGCTGGACTGTACAAATGAAGGAAATCAGTTCCTTCAAAAAAGTGTGACATTTTTCTGGATTTAGAGTATCATTAAGAAGTTCCATGAGTGGCATTTTCTGGATCCAAACATGAATATTATGTATTGTATGACTGGAACTTGCATGGCCAGATTATGAGATTTGTCAATCTCTGAATAAATTGCCACATTCTTCCCATCAAAATCGAAAACCATCCAGTGGGAGCCTTAGACTTATGTAGAACAAGGCAAGCCACAAGGCATTTTCATCCTATCCACAACTGCTGCAGAAAATTGCATCAAAAATCACAGAATTCTCATGATAGCTTTACAGCTAATATCCCCCAGGTACTCACGACTCCCAGACAATAAAAGTGGAAATACGATGAAGTTATGAGCCTAAGGGATATATGAATGTCCATTTGTATGTAAAATAAAAGTATGAGCTTTATAAATATTATTATATTCTTTCTGCTTTCTTAGCATTTAGCTTTTTTACTAAACTTTCCTTCTGTAAAGGTGACTTGCATTTACTCCAGATAAATTTTGTTGGTACTATTAGAAATTTTAAAACTGAGAGAGTTGTAAAGGCAGAAAGCTTATTCTTTTAAAATGGGGAGTTCATTTATAGTTTGAGGTTGGAAGGTAAGGAAAGATGAAAGTGAGGCCCCTTCACTTTGACAGCTGAATTCCAACAGCAGTTGGAAGGGGGAGATAAGATTAAAACCTCAACCATTCATGAAATGTTCCATTTAGCTGAAATAGTCCTTATCTTTTGGCTTTATAAGATAAACTTCTCTAACACGAACTGTAATTATAGGAAGTATTTCAGGAAATTGTTACAGTACAAAGGAGCATTTTGCAATAATATGCAGGATAAATACTGTAGACGTTAGCAGGTTTAACTCTTCTGGGGTCCATACTTGCCCTGGTCACTGGCTGACGTCCAAGGAAAAAAAACATTTGTTTTTAAAATTTATTGAATATTTTTGATAACACTTCGCCAATACTTACTTTGTAAATCTTCTATAGCAAATCTTTTCCTTCTCCACCTCTTATTATTAGTATTCGTTCTTCAGGCATGTCTCATTTTCTATCTTCTACGCTAATATATCTTCAACTCCTCTTCCTATAGGCCTTTGTTATCTTACACTGCTTGAAGCTATGGTGAGGGGTACCAAAGAATAAATTACCACAAGTCAGTGTTCATTTTTGTCATTTATATTGCTTAATGAATCTATGGAAAGCAAAATATTTTTCATTTTACTTTTCTTAATCAAAAAGCAATAGGAATTTTTTTAGAAATAGGCTAGCAAAATTTGATCTTACTAATACATGCTAGCTAGCTAATTCAGTACTAGTGTCATATACACTGCATGTTAATATAAGACATCTTGCAGGTTAATAATTAAGTTATTGTCATTTTATTTCTCATGACCCATAAAACTGTGATTAATTAATAAGTAGTTAGCATTTGATAGGCTAATAACAAAAGTAATAATAATAACAATAATAACAATAACAAAGCTTGTTAGACACATGCCCTCTTTCTTGCCATGTATAGCAAGTGCCTCACTTCAGCGAGTGCAGGGTTTCTTCCTGTGGCCCAGGTATTGCATTTAACCAGTTGCTCATGGCACAGTAACACTACAGAAGATTACAGAAAGTAAGGAGATGCTCAGTACAAAGCTGGGATTGTTTCAGCCCTCCTTTCCAAGAGTTGGTACAGAACATTCCCACATGTACAGTTGTCCATATTGCAATCTGTCCAATTCATCTGTTTCAATTGTGCCATGAGGAACTCTCAAAGCAATGAGTTATGGAAATCAACAATAGAGTTATAGCAAATGTTCATGGATTATATGTATAAGAGTAAAATAATTTTGTAAAACTGCTCCTTTTACAATTATGCAATATGTAGATGAATCAGAAGGGCTTTATCCCAAACTACAAAAAAATAGACAGATAGATAGATAGATAGACTGACAGATAGATAATTCTTGTGAAGCATCTTCTAATCAGTACTACAAGTATTCCAAGCATTAGTACTGGCTGTTAATTTGTTTTTATTGTTAATGAAGGATTTCTAGCTATTCACATTTTTCATTACATGCAAAAATAAATAGAGCTTTCTTATCCAATTAGATTACAGGCAATTCAATGATTTTTTTGCATGCTGATTGTATATGGGTCAGGAGAAAGTAGATTTCAAACAGCTTTAGGGGTCTTCATACAAAGTCATAATACGTACTAGGATGGAAAATCAGAACCATTCCTTTTCTTTCTGTTTTCAAGACTTTTCTCTATCCTAAAATCACATAAACTCTACAAACCCAAACCAGAACAACTGTCCAAGTTATTAAGAAGTATTTTTAATTAAGGATTACTTTCCTAACCTTCTCTGGGTTTCTTTGCTGACTGATTCATTTTCATTACATATACTCTGTTCTCTCCAGCTGCTTCACATGGCAGCTTTCACAGACTTGTTTAGCATTGCTGAGGTTTCCTTACCTTGTGCTGACAAGGATTTTAGAGGGTTGTGGCTGGAGGCTGGTGTTCAACATTTACCACAAGTTTGCGTAAAGTAATAAAAAAAAAATTGATCAGCAATACAGTTAAACTTGCTTAGAATTTTCTCACCCTAAAAAATAAATTACCCCTTCATAACAACTGTGGATAATGTGAGTGTCTTTGTTCTTAGTGTATAAGAAGTTCTTTTGACTTTATTTTTAAAAATCTTTGAGTTTTTTTATTTTCAAAAGAAAATTAAAAAAAAAGAAACTTTAATTCTTTCAAAAATTAATATCTGCAGTACAACTTCATAGCCTTGTAAAGATGTTCATGTTCAAATAATTAATTTTTAAAGCATTTTAAACCAATTAGTTCCACATATTCTGTTTAATAGAAAAGGTTCCTTTATTCTCCAGCACTTACTAGTTCACTGACATTACCAAGGTTGTTGGAAAAAAAAAAAAAGTTATCTCTTAGCAGCAGCAGCAAAAATGAGTAAAAACGGACATATGTTCAAGTCCCACCTTTGTATTCCAAATAGTTGAGTGCACACACATATCAATAACTTTTGCTAGAACTACTCTGAGGCTTCCACATCCAAACTGAGTCCTTGCATTGGGTGCAATTACCCACTGCAAGCCACTATTGTGCAGATAGCTTCTTACCAAAAGTGGAAACCAAGAGTCTGTTTTAAACTAGCACAACCAGGAGCTAAAAACTTGCTCGGTCCTTAATCCAAGCATCTAGGAAGCAAAGAACATGCCCAATGGAGCCACTAAATACAGAAAGGATATTTATATAACAATATAGCTGGATGGTTTTTCTTGTATATAGTGTATATATAGAAAGGGGTTTATGATTTGTTTTTGCAGTGACTTGTATACTGAGGCATCACTGCCATAAAAAAAATATGAGTAACCTACCAGCCCCCTTGTACTGCTAGCTAAAGCCAAGTAGCTTTTATGGTACATTCAGCATGTTTGAAAAGAGTACATGTGAATTTCCTTTTCTTGAAATGAAAGAATATGTATAGTAAAAATGCAATGACAATACAGTCTACTTTAATCTACTTTTACAACCCTTTTTGACTTTTCCAATACCTGTGCATGAAAGAGAGTGAGGCAATTAATCTGATGTTCTTAGTTGGGAAGTAAAAGCTGTTGATGGCTAAAATATTATCCTGGAAATAAGGAATTTGCCAATGACATTTTTAACTACATAGTGTCTGAAAGGACATGTCTGTGGTGTCACGGCCAAGCCAGAGGATAATCTTACAGTAGCTGAGAAATGCCCATAAGAATGTTATGCCTTGAAATCTTTATCAGGGACAAAAGAAGACAGGGGAATAAAACTAGAATGTGACCATTGTGACTTAGTGCTTTCATAAATTTATTGTAAAAAGTGAAATTATTAAGTCATTTTCATGTTCTCAAATATACTTCAGCACAGGCAGATATCAAAACTGCAAAAAACATTAAGGGTTCTCCTTCAGAGGAAGAAAGCTCGATGAGAAGGAAACTGATCCCACACACCTTCATTTTCTGCTGGTATCTCAGAGTGATTTCATTTTAGTCCTTAGCATCTTACAGGGGCAATTCCTTTTTAAGAGTGACTCTGTAATGATTATTAGAATACTCTACCCCTGGCTAATGTTCTTCTTCAGACCAGCTGCTTCTCCTTGTATTGAAGATTCCCATGGGGAAAATGAGTTATGATTTCAAGCCAATTATGAGTCCTTTTTATCTCAATCACCTCATATACCAAAGTTTTTAGTTACCTGGTAGCCTTGGCACTATTACATCTCATTTCATACCACATGACATGGCCAAAGTGTAGGAGCTGCTCTTACCCTGATCAGAAGAGCACGTGGCTCAGTAGGGGCACAGCAGGAGTAGGAGAGTAGGGAGTGCTGCTGTCCTTCTAAGATGGGATACTATAAGGATCAGAGAGCTGTTACGACCTTAAATTAAATGTATAAAATTACAGCCCTAAACCTACTCCCACTTTTTTTACATTCATGATATGACTTGTGTCTAACAAAGCTGTCTTTCTAGAGTGACTACACAGATTAAAACAGGTTAAATGAGTAGGTGTCTTCAAAATAGTTTAGATAGAATAGAATAGAATAGAATAGAATAGAATAGAATAGAATAGAATAGAATAGAATAGAATAGAATAGAATAGAATAGAATAGAATAGAATAGAGTAGAATAGATAAACAACTATGAAGGTCCCAGCAAAATATTCCATACAATCCATGAAATGTTGTGTGGTTAGGTTATAAGCTTGCATTTGACAAAAATACATTTAGGAGCGCTCCCAATATCATAAAATATTGTAACTACATATGTGTGAATGATTTATAAACCCCTGGAAAAGAAAATGTTTGGTCTTCAGATGTTTTGCTCATAATGCCACACATTTTGGCACTCAAATTTTTCTCTTGTCCCAGACAGTAAGAAACTTTGCTGTTGTCTCTCTTGTAATAATTCGCAGCTCCCATTTGGTAAATTCAGATGCATCCAGAGTGGTCAGATAGCTCCATTAACTTCTCTCCTTGTGGAGACTTATAAGGTGATGTGACTATTCCCAGTAAGAATAATAATATGAATAAGGATATTATGAAACTTTAGTGTCATCATATTCCTAACACTATTACCACTGAATCCAATCTGCATTTTAAACTATTTGTGGCTTCACTGCCACTGGCTATATTAACATCATTCCCATTTCAAAGTTCCCATATACCTTTAAGAATATGCACTACAGATTAATAATAAAACTACCCTGTGGCTCAGAGGGAAATACCAGGTAATTTTTCCAACAAATTGCTGACTAGTTGCAAGGCCTGGAATTAAAGAGCAGGCCTTACCAGTAGGTCCAAGGAAATTGAAACCCAGAAAAGTAGGTATCCTTGGCTGACATCTTACAGAGGACAAGAAGAAATTAAAGGTTCTGTCTATAACAGCAAATGAAATCAAGCTCTGCAGGCTCCAGCATAGAAATGTGGTCATCCATGCTGTCAGCACTCCAGCAGACTGCCAGCTGCACTCTGAGATGAAGGGTGATGAGGCCTAGGGAAGTGACAATATGTGTTTCCTTTTTCCTTATGATGTGCTAAGGACAGGACAGAGCTGACCTGACCAACTAGTATTTTTCTTACACAGATCTCATGCCACTGTCTTTAAGAGACTTCAGATTGAACCTGAGAGTGATGCTGGTGCTGCCCTTCAAGGTCATTTCCAACCACGTCATGGGTGATGCAGGAATGTGCAGAGATTAGATCTACTACCATACCATGTGTAACAAAAATGAGGCCAAGGACAGTCCATGAACATCATGCAAAAGCAAGCTTTAGTGTGGGAAGCTCCAGTGTCACCACTTACTCAGCTTACTGAGCAGAAGAGAACTGAACTGAAGAGAAGGGGGACGAATGCCTTTCCATGGTGTGCCTTTACTTGTTGATGAAAGAGACATCTGACAAAGGCGTTCTGCAATCAGGTAGCATGCATTTTGAATTTAAACCATCTGGCCCAGAATACTAAGTAGTTTTCTAGAAGGAATAGCAAGGATAGAAGGAATAATTTGGGATTTGAGATTTCTGTGCAGGACTGGGACACATATCATTGAAATTCCACTTTTTTATGGGCTGCGGAAGAGAAGAGCCTGTGTTAATGTTTACATGTCTGTAGAAATGATGGAAATTGTGACAAAAGTCTAAAACCAGCAGAGTTTTCATCATTTTCTATGAGAGTCAGGATGTGAAGGGGTTTGGTTTTGGTTTGGGTCTTGTTTTTTTTTGTTTTGGGGGTAGATGGAGAATGTTTGTTTCCCTTAAAAATGTACATATGTTCAGAAGTATTCTAACTTTATATTACTTTGCATTCTTGAGAAAGATGGAGGTTGTTACTACCTGTTATGTGTCTGTCTTTACCTTGAGCTGAAAGACTGGGAAAGATAGACCCTGTTCTGCAGCAGAAGAATGTTTGTTCCAAGTGACTGGTTAATGAATCTTTCTCTCAGGTTCAAAGTCACTGTCAGAAAAGCAAAGAAACTGTTTGTCTGTTCAGTTTGGTAGTATTTTTAGAAATGTTTTTAACTACTGAATCCTGGACAAGGTGAAATCATCTTGACGAATTTCACCAGAAACTGGTGGAACCTCAGTCACATGTATAGTTTGCTGTCGCTTAGCTGTTCAATATTTTGAAAAATCTCCAAGTCTAATCGTTTGGATTCCCATAGGAATTTCTAAGTTAATCTACTGAATACACAAAGGCACAAATTATCTAAAGGTCTCCCACACCCTTAAGCTCTAAGTACCTGTTTAATTAATGGCCCCATCACTTGCACATTCAAGTGTAAACCAGGCAGTTGTGGTTTTACTCAGTTGTGAACAAAATCTATACAAAAGCAACTGATGTCACTTTGATTCACCTGTTCCCCCTGTCCCTGTCCTAAGTCTTTTTGCTTTCCAAGAAAGGAGCCTCCAATACCAAAATGAGTTTGAAAATAATCACATTTCAGGCTACTTTAGTCCTGAGAGAAATCAATAAATTAAAAAGAAAGTATTTCACATCCAGCAGAGAAAAATGAGAAAAATGGAAAAACTATAGTAAACACTTAAAAGGAAGAAAACAAGCACACCTGTTCTTGAACTGAAATCCCCTGTATTTCATTTAGAAATGTGGATAGAATTTATCTGTCAAAAAAAGAGCAAGTGTGAAAAGAAAGTGATCAGCATGTTTCATATCTGTGTAAAATATTATACTCCAGGTTTATTCTAAACTTCTTTTGAACCTTCTTATTTAAGGTCCTTTACTAAAAATAATGAAAAGACATTGCTTATGTAATTTTAAATGAAGTAATATTGTGTAGCTAATACAGTATATTTGGTGCATTTGGCCTTTGTCTGAAGACAGGTGCCCACGGGAATCAGCTCTGCCCTCACTCCAATGCTTCATCAGGACCTCTCTGTGAGCAGCTGGTGCACAGAGCTGTTGGTGGAGGAGCAGGAGAGGGCAGACATCTGCTGTGCTGCCTGAGCAGAGAGAGCTTGCTCGTACAAATATCAGTTTTCTCACCACTGCAAGGAGCAGAGATTTGTGTGACCATCTGCCCACTGTTTTGGTCTGCAAACAAACACTCAGTCTTCCACTGCCAATATGCGCTTGAAAAATTGAAATGAGTAAATCCACTCAAATTTCTCTAATATTAAATTCTTTCCCACTCAGAATGCTAAGGTGTGGAAGAGTACTGTCAAAACCTAACATCAAGACATACCACAAGAACTTTAGCCCTCAGTTTGTTGATCTGATGTTACCAATGAAGACAAAAAACCCAAAAAATAAAAACAAAACAAACCAAACAAACAAATAAAAAACCAAACCAAACCAAAACAAGAACAACAGAAAAAAAAACAAACAAAAAAACCTCCAAAAGAACAAAAGAAAAAAAACAAAGAAACCCCAAAACACTTCTTAAAGTGATGACAATTAGTGCTCAGGAGAGATTCAGGGAAAGCATAAGGAAAGCTACTGAACCAGGTTGCTTTTGGTTCAATATGCCTAAATTTTTGCTGCCTTACTTGACGTGTGTTCACTGCTGAGGTATGTTTAGGGCAGACGACACAAAGCAGAGAAAGAGTGAAAATGCTACCCTTAGGTTTTATAAATTTGAGTGTTCACACTTTATTTGTGCATCATGAATACACACTAAAGTCAGGATTGTTTGTTCCCTCTTTCCTTCAGAACTGCAATAAGCATGGCCTTGGTGTAAGTCTGCTGTATTTTACTTTTTGTATTTTCTATTATGTTCGCTCAAAGTGCAAAAAATGAGTCAGAAATGTCAGAAATGACAGTAGGAGTAACATGTACCCAAGATGTCTTGCTAAGCAAAGGTACAGTGTACACACCATGGAAAATAATTTATCAGAGATAGATTAAGGAACTGATGTTACAGAAAATTGATTTGTACAAAGTCCCTGGAAAATTATATCATCATAAAGGTGGGTTAATGGATTTAAAGAAGTTAGGAAAAACCCAAAGAGTTCTTTTTGTTAAAGCAATTTACTGTGTTATGAGTCCCAGGGAAAACATTGTAGATAAATTAAAGCCAATAGCACTTGAGTGAAGGATGATTCTTACAAAAATGTCAGGTTGTGCTGACACTCTAAGGTGAGCAGTTCTTGCACAGCTTTCCTATATTCAGATGCTACACCCCCACATAAAGACAAGAGTCTTATATTCATGTGTTTCAGGCATATGCTGAAACATATTTATAGTCTCAGCCAGCCTTGAGCAAATCAGTGGAGGGGAAGAAAAAAACCAGATAAAGTGGCATAGATGTGGAATATAAATAAAAGGAATTGAAGTATAAAGCCTTAAACTAATCAGTTTGGAGAGAATAAATATTTTAATAGAAAGTAAACCAATTTTTATTGTATTATATTCATATATCTGACATTATGTATAGCTATGCAGAAGGACAAGGGAGATAAATAATCCATACTTAAATCAAAACCATGGACTCATGGAATATCTGGGTACATTTCATTGCAAAAAAAAAAAAAAAATCCATTTCTTTCTCCATGATTTCTTCAGTTTTTTAGAAAATAAGCTGGTCTTAGAAATAAAGAGATGACTCCGCAACTTTTATAACTCTAAGTTGCTTTCTAGGATGAAGGTCATGTAAGTCTCAATAGAAGTACAGAATTTTAAGCAATTATAGCACAACAAGAAGAAGAGTTAATGTCTTTTGCTTAAGAGACTTAAAAAATTATGGAATAAAAATATTGAATACAGGAGGAACAAAATCTGAGCAGGTCTTTCAGTCATTGTTATTAAACTAGTGAAGGACTTTGTGGGACAAGTCATATATTTCTGCAAAGTGAATGCAATACCACACCTCTCACACTCATCTCACTCTGAGGGACATAATCTAGAAATCGGTACTGACCTACTGACACAGTAGATGACATTCAAGAAGGCAGGCAAAGACCTGTTTTTCTCCTCTGAAAGACAGAACCTCAAACATCAAAGTGATTCCTTTCATTCCACCCAATCATCAGATAATAAGCTAAGAATTGGAGATAAGAATGATGCACGGATGTTCATCTGTATCTCCCCTTCGCCCACAAAATCCATTTCACCCTCAATATGGGCACACTTGTGTATGTAAAATTCCAAACTTAAGCACTCACAGATTCTTCCTTACTTTTTTAGCCTTCTTTGTTTATGTATTTCTGCCGGGTCCAAAGCACTCTCACTCATAGGAATAATTTTAAATTTGCCTGGATTCCCTTTCTATTCACAGCCACTTGATTCCCAACTGAAGAACGAGGATTATTAAACCCTATGAAGTGAAGGGCTTCTCCATGGTATCACAGGAAGGTATAAATCTGCACATACCTGCATTCCTGTTCTTCCTAAGCTCTCCTTTAACCTGATATTAACTTGATACTTGCATTAGAAGAGCTGAAGGACAAAGAAAAAAAAATTGTTTGGATAGGGACATTGCACTGGGACTTAGGTTACCTCAGACAGGGACAGGTTATTAATACATCACGTTTTAAAAGTGGTTGTGGGAGACAGCCTGCTGTTGTGAAGGTATCAACATCTCCCTAAACTCATATTTCTTAGACAGTCTGTCCTGTCTCTGTGTGAATTCTGTTAAGAATTTAATCAGTTCTCATGGTCCGTGGCAGAATCTCACTGTTACTGTCAGCAGCACCAGGTAGTACATGAACTGACACTAAGGACCCATAAGCCTTAGGGATTCTCAACAGAGAGACTCAAGACTTTCAGCATGAACATAATGTACCAGCTGCAGTTTGCCAACATCTTTACATCCTAATAGAATATCTCTTTATCATGACCAAACATGGCCTTGGTATTGTTTCAGACTTGGAGTATTTTATGATAGTTGGCTTTTTGGTAAACCTCTTCCACTTTTGGCATCTCTTACTCCTTTTCTAACCACTCTTCTCAGCTGACATAAGATAGTGATAACAGCTCGGGGCAAAAATTCTGTCTTCTTGGTCAGTGTCTCTTTCAATAGGTCCTTCAGGATTAATGGGAAGAAAATCTTCCATTTTGTTGTAGAATCTTTGAATGGTTTGGGTGGGAAAGGAACTTAAAGGTCATCTAGTTCCAGCCTTCCTCCTTTGTCCCCACTGTAGGCAGGGATACAACCCACTAGATTATGTTGCTTAGGGCCCCATTAAACCTGGCCTTGAACACTTCCAGGGAAAGGGAATTCACAACTTCTCTAGGCAGCCTTATCCAGTGCCTCATCACCCTCTGAGTAGAATAAATTTCCAAGTTTTGTTCCTGTTATGGACTGTTTGTAAAATGAAAAGTAGAAATCACAACCCTTTGGAAACGGCAGGTTTGTTGTAGTGGTAATAAATTTCTTGGACTGTACTCCGGGCTTAGATTTAGGATGTGGGGAGGAGTCTTGCAGCTGGGGTCAATGGATCTTCTTGAAACCACAAGGAAGTTGAGGAAAAGTTTTAGAATCTGTGTTAGTAAGTGATCCAAAACAAAATTCAGAGCTAATCATCACAGTAAGAAAATCATTGAGATACAGAAATAAAAAGGTTTTGAGGCTAGTGATTTAGAAGTACATAATTTTCCTGCGTTGAGCATGTTGCCAGAAACATCAGGTCAGGAAAAAGTTCCAGAAACCTACTACACAAGTCTGCTCTCTCAGACTCAGAGGTGAAAAGATCTTTCTGGCTCTTTCCTGATTGTGTAACACATATGTCACTGGATCAAATGGTGACTATCATAGTGTTTGTAGGAAATATAGATGAATCAAATAAAAGTTAGTAAAATATCTTGCAAGGTCTTATCACATTGTAAATCTGGAGGTTATTGAACTTTTTCTCCATATTTCATCCTAGAAATCTTTTGCTTTAGTATACCATCTATCAAGGAAACCATCTGAGTAATCTGAGTAGGAAACTGAAAAGGAGATGTCATATAGAGAGTTTTGTGTCTAAATTGTTTCTTTTGTGAATTCTGACTCTTAATGAATTCTACTATGTGATTTTTTTCCCCCACACAAATTTTACAGACAGAAGCTCTCCGCATCTCAAGGAGAAAAAAAGGGCTTAAAACCTAGCACTGCTCCTGGAATCAAATCCAAGACACATCTTCCTCCTAAGTACTTTGTTTATTATATAAATTTTTATGTCTTTATTTCTAAATTACTGAGCCTTGACTTCTCTTTATGCAGAGTGGATGTTTCAGCAGATAGGCCTGTGAATGCTTTCATCTCAGTACATCCTATATACTCACTTCTTGTCACTTCTTGAGAAGTAAACTAAAAACATTTTGTGTGGTGAGAAATGTGCACTTCATTATCTTGAGATAAAGGAAACTGAATTCTGGCATAGTAAGAACCAAACATTGAATACAGATGAAAGATACAGATACAGTTTACTCCAGCTGTATTTTAAAAGAATACAGAACTTTAAATCCTGCAAAGTTTTATATGGTAGGTATCAAAAAAAAAAAAAAATTGATGATTGACTGCAGATTGAGATGGGTTATAAGCTTGGAAGTGAGCTAGACATTATAAATTTCCTCTTCAAATATTTCAATCTTGCCTTTGCCAATAGCCCTGCTGACATTCTCTTTGCCCTTTAGCCACATTTGCTTTTGGCTCCTGTCAGGGTTTCCTGCCCAGTTTTTTTAAGAGAAATGAGGAGTGCCTGGATTACAGCACACAGCCCAGCACCACGCCTGGAGCCAATCTCCAGGCAGCCAGCATCAGCTTTTGAGCTGAGTGTCACTTGCTCCACTGTGAGCTCTGTCCAGCTGCGGAGTCCATAAAGCTGTGTGCTGTAAATACCAGACATCATCATGACAATGGTGCATTCAGCACGCTGGGAGGAATTACTGTCAACCAGATTGTTCCTTTATGCTTGTCTAGTCAATAAAGTTTAAATAATATCTAATTCAAACACAATACTAGTCCATAAAAATTATAGGTAGGAAATACATCAGGTTCAAATGACCTGTCTGTTCTCTGGCAAAGGAATATCTATAAATCCTAGAGAAAATCTGTGTATTACCCTGTACTTTTATGCCTTCTACTTTTGAGAAACATGAGAAAGTTCAACCTTACTTACAGGACAATCACATTTAGAGACACTGTATAAAATCCCAGTTATTTACACTCATATGCCATAGGACTGTTGAGAGATTTCCCTATTGCTCCTTGTAAGGTTAAAATCACTTTTGAAACTCACTATTGGTCCCCAAATAAAAGAGTAAGAGGTCAGCATTTAATAAATACGTTTACAGTTTACCAGGTAGTTTTCCTTTATTGTCTATAAATATTGGTACACTTCTTCCAGCTTTCTGAGCTATTATGTCCCAGTAATGTTCCTTGCCTGTAAAAGCAAAAAAAAAAAAAAAAAGCAATATTTACACAAATTATGTGCAAATATTATGCATATCATGTGATTGCATGATGAATTATTGAAGGAAACTTTCACAAATATTCCTCATTAAATGTTAATCTTGTTGATTTTAAAATACAAATAAATTTGAATTTAATGTCATCACAATATTAAGGCTTTCAGAGACAGACCATAATAACCATATGGATAAAAAACAAAGACTGGAATTTTGAAAACAAATTATTTCTTGGGAGTCCAGTCAAACTGCAAAGCAGCTGCATCATATCTGCCTTATGCTGTATGCACTGGTGTTTCACTAATAGTGAATATATTGCCATAGAATTGTTTTCTGCTTTAAAGTGTAGATTTGCTCTGCAATGCAGTTGCTTTGAATTATATTGATCACTGAAAGTCATTTTAAAACTAAGCATAAGAGAATTAAATCAGTGATCAATGATGTTGATTCACAATGTCCATCATTATAAAATAAAATAATACATTGAGCTAGAAGGATTCCTTATGTATATATAATTCAAAAATATTTAATGAAGGGGAGTACCTAAAAATCAGAGTTTCAGTCTCCCTCATGTAATAGAAGGTCTCCCAAAGACATTGAATCAAAAGAAGTGAAAACTGAAGAAAAAAAAGGGAATTATTAAGACAAAAATGACCAATGTAAAAGTGATCAAGCTATTGTGCAGACACCCGGGCAGTGTAATAGATTCATTGACATATTCTGGTCCTATGGAAACATAACCAGGTTAGTGAAAAAGAATTTCAAGACAAATTCTTTGCTCGTGCACTTTCCCAAGAACATTCATTTACATATTTGTAGTGTCGCCCTGACGCCAGGTGCAAACTCACAGTTAGTCAGTAACATTGTCAGAGAAGGGCAATGCTTTCTGATGCATAATTCAAAATATTGCTGATGTATCTTTTTTCCATTCCTCTATTCTGGAATGAAAGATCATTTTATGCAATCTAATCCTGGAATACCTAGGCAAGATGTCATACCTTGAACTACACTGTCATCACATTTTTCTTTTTCCTTTTTCCATTTTCCTTTCTTTTTAATTAGCACACTATTCAGAGAGCTTTTAAACTTATTTAGAATTCAGATCTACTTTAAATATTATGAAATATTCCTGCTGAATTGAGGCTATCTAGCCTGTTTGATTTAATCAATTAAGATTTTTAAGTGCATCATAACTCTGTGCACAAAGAGACAACACTCATAAATCAGTAGACAGTCTAAATTAATTGCCACAGGTAGCACCCTGCCAATAGCACATATAATTACCTTTTTGTTGTACAGAGTGGAAGATCAGAAAGTTGCTGCTAGCATTAATGGGAGAAAGAAAAATTTGTATATATGATAAAATGATTTGAATGCTTGCAAATGTTCCAAAGCTGCATTCCACCTTCATGTTCATGTATAGTTATCCCTCACATCAAGCATACCTCTTTTCTATTTCAGATTGAATTGTCAATTCAATACCAATGAAGCAATGTTTTCAGAGCCACTGACTGCAAAGGACAAATTTAGATAAAACCAGCTCTACCTGTTACCGAGCAGTAAATGTAGCAGGAACAAAACAAGGGATTTCTTTAGTCTTTCAAATAGTAGCAGATAGAAGATAAGAAGCTGGAAAACAAAGAAAACAGTTAAAATGAAAATTTATATTGGTAACAGAAGACCAATTTCTAAAACTCAAGAAGCTCATATTTATGGTGAGATGAAACAAACTGTGTTCTTCTTCAGATGAAATAAAGTGTGTTCTTTTCAAGTGCCAACGAGCGTAACACACGGATGTACCACAGGGACCAGGTCTGTGGGGTCTTTCCATACAAAGTAAGGTTCTATCCTGCCTTCCTTTGCTTCACCCAAATACTTTTGAAATCAGTTTAAAGGTTTTTATCAACTTTATTTGAATGGTTACGTGGAATCTTGACTCCCTGGAAATCAGAGAGTGATGTTCAAACTCCAACTCGGAGAAGGAGTAACTTCAACATTAGATCAGAGTACATCCATAGGTAGAGGTTCCCCAACCTATATGGGCAAATTTATTAACTTTTTAGATTCAAACTATAATTTTAAGAATTTTTTTAAAGGTTTGGAATTTGCAAAAAAGTTTAACTAAGTTCAAGATTTAAAAAAAATCTGAATCAGGAAAGAAATTGTGCCCTTGCTGGCAGTTCCTGTTTCTCAGTCTTATCCAACCTAGAACACATGTATATATGTATAGTATACATATATATATTATATATACACCTATATACGCTTTCCTGCCCCTGCAGTCACCATTCATTCAAACAACTCTGGATGTGCTTCTTATTGCTCAATTTCTCTAAAAATGACTTGCAGTTGATATTCTATATTGAATTCTGAGGTGGATTTGAAGAAGTGTTTGCATATTTTAGGGGAAGAAAACATTATTGGAACACAAAGATATGAACTCCAGGACCAGAATGGGCTGATTGGAAAAGATATATTGAATGTTTTCTTTACAAGTAAGAAAGAATTTTGCAAAATGGTGATATAAAATTACCAAATAATGGCAATGTTTTTACAACCACTCTCTGTTCTCCCTGGGGAGGTACAAAAAAGCACTAAGCAATGCAATAATTTGGAAGAACTATTTCACATTTTTATTTGCTTATCATATTTGTAAGTTACAGCTAACTGAAAACTTATTTGAGGTATAAACGTAACATTTGGAATTACTATTTTTATTAATCATTATTATTTCTATTAACCTAACTGTAAATAGAAATTCATGAGATTTTTTTTCTCAAAATGAACTGTACTTTGAATCTTTGAATATTTACACAGATGTGTGGTCCTAATCAATATGCAGCTGAGATAAGTGCTTTTATGTCTCTTTGAAATAGGTAGTTCAGAATAAACTTCTTCTTTCCACATGTAGAACATGTGGATGGACATAATCTCAAAAGAGACATTGCAAACAAGAAGAACGGGAATTATTGACAGGTGTAATTAATGATCTGGAGAAACTCCTGTATGGGAATTCATTGTGAATATTTAAGGCAACAATTTCAAAACTTTTGTGTAAGTAATTTCTGTAAGTAATATTTGCCGTTTTAATATCTGAAATAATCATACTTTAGGCACAGGAACTCTGAAGGAGACTACCAGGCAGATGAGCCAAGAACTTTTTCTTTCTCATGTCTTAGAAATCTGCATGATATGTTGCAGAGGCTTTACTTCATTCTTGCCCTATCCAATTTCTTAAAGGTTGGAAAACTGGGTACTCTGTAAAGATACAAAGTAGAAATGAGTGCAGGTCTTCTGACATGCTAAATTTCTTATTAATTTGTAACAAAAAATAACCTTCCTCTCTGGCTCTTTTTTAGAAGAAAAAGTTTGATGTTCTTCCTAAAAGACCAGTGTAAATACTCCAAGGCCTAAAGAGAGAGTCCCAAGTAGAAAATCCACATTTGACAAAATAAAATTATTCTGATCTTTATGAAAAGGAAGAAAGGTTTAGTGTTGAGTTAAACTTTGCAGACATTACCTGCAAAAGCCTCAAGGAAAGCAAGATTTTAAATACTTATAAAGTATTAACTAGCTATGTGAGGCTGTAGAAAGGAAGGACAGATTCTGTTACCTACATTAATTTCACCTCTCATTTTGCTCCACGCTGTATTGCAGAATTTTTTAAATTACCACTGGACAGATTTAAATCCCAGGAAAATCATGGGGGAAGTCCTCTTGAAAGCCATTTAAAGGCTGCTGAAGGAGTAGAAAATTATTTGGATCAGTGTAGCTCTGGCAGCATTAAATGCCAATAGTATTCTGTGCAGTATTAAGAGGATCATAATGAGCACATGAGAGGACCAATCATTCTGCTTTACTCTGTGTTTTTTAGATCACATCCATAATGTTGCATCCAATTTGGGGACCCCAAAACTGGGAAGATTTGGATCAGCTGGCGCAGGTTGAGCAGAGGGCCACCAAGACAGCTGGGGCTGGATCACATTTGTGCTGTGAGGAGGGGGCTGGGGGAGCTGACTTTGTTCCATCTGGAAAAGGATCACTGCAGGGAACCTAACAGGATCTTGGTTACCTATGAGGGGATTGCTGAGAAGTTTGCTGAAGAAAGACTTCTTTCCTAAGGTTCAGAGCTGAAACATGAAACAATGATCATAAATTTACTTGAGAGAGGTTTTGACTGCATATAAGAAGAAAAATTATGAGGGTAATAACTAAAAACGCTTACCTGAGAGGTTGCAGGTTTCCATATTCAACCATACGAAACCCTGAGACATCTGGTCTGAATTCAGGACCCTGCTTTGAGCATGACTTGAGATTACAGACCTCCCAAAGTCCTTTGCAATCTGAGCAACTCAGCAATTCAATGATTTTAATAGCATCAACCACTATGAGAGTCCTTAAGCTGTTAGAATAAATACTTAGAGGCCTCACAGCTTCTAATGAATCATGCAGTGCATAGCCCAGTGATGTTCAGGTTTTGGCTTCCTTCTCTGAGAGAGAAGTGTTCCTCCAGCAAAGAATATGCAATTAATCCCATGATGGGATTCAGTGTTTTCCCAGCTAACTCGTAATGCAGAGCACTTTTAAGTGTCATTTGCTGCAGAGCTAGTGCTGTAAAGCTGCCTGCCCTGTTCTACTCTTAAGTCTCAATGCTGTATTTTTCCTAGACAGATGCCAAATTGATAAAAATCTGATTTTTTCTGCACAGCTGTTCCAATTGAATCCTCATTGTTACAACCACATTAGGAAACAAAGAGAGGTATTATGGTTGGAAGATATTTTTTTCCTACTTAATATCCAGATTGTTGGTGTGAAGGTCTCTAGTCTTTGTCTTGGCTTCCACTTACAAACTGGGCATTGACATCTGCTAATTGCTAGCTTCTAAGGGAATTTGGTTTAAGACATACTGTATATACAAGGCCAAATTCACTGTGTGTCACAAAGGCAAGATTGTTTTCTTTCTCCTGCTTTGTATTTACAGCTAAAGGAAATTGGAAAGAAACTGGTGACTATCATGAACTGGAGAGTAACAACAACAATAGATATAATCAAAAAAAAAACTTCACTAATGGATTCAGTTGCAAAAGATGATTTAGCAGCTGCTGTCTCAGAGCATATACACAAGCCTCTTTTGATCCACAATTTTGGACTGTGTATGGACTAAAAAAGCTATAAAAACCAAATTTTATTAAAACTGTACTACATCCAGAACCTTGCAGCCAAAGGCACACAGGAAGTACACCAGAGGCAGCTTAAACATGAGTATTCTGGAGCTACTCATGGTATATTTGAGAACTGTGCATCAGGGTGCAGTGGAGTTCCTGGGAGATAAATGAAAGAGACTGAAAAGGATACCTTACCTGCTGAAACTTGAGTTCAGCTCCCTGAGTTTCTCCTGCAGCAGCACAGCTGATGAAGTCATCAGACCTCAAAGCAGAGTGAGATTTTTCCTAGTCTTGCCCCACTGTGAGAGAAGTAGGCAAACAGGCAGACCCTCACGACTCCTAATCACTTTCTGCATTTTGTGATTGCAGATTTGGTTCTCCTTTCTCTCCTTAAATCAGAGGAGTTGCTCATAGCCTACACCGCAGAGGTGCTTTGGTAATTGGCTACAAGTGGAGCAGAAGTGAAGA
This sequence comes from Daphoenositta chrysoptera, assembly GCA_013397915.1. Classification (NCBI taxonomy): domain Eukaryota; kingdom Metazoa; phylum Chordata; class Aves; order Passeriformes; genus Daphoenositta; species Daphoenositta chrysoptera. The sequence continues at coordinate 302,598 of VZRO01000619.1, read as the reverse complement.
GCCTTGTGAATGCCAAGAGCATGATTACTGTCCCACCCACACAAATGTTAAGCTGAAGTCACTGGAGTCTCTGGTGTGGAACTTCTATAAGCAAGAGATATATCAAACTGCAACAGTCGCTATTGCCTGGAGTGTCTAGGAGGTTACAGCTGCGGTGGAGGAGTTTGCTTACTGCAATTTTTTGTTTCACGCATTTGAATGTACTTTTTTCACTGGAGTGTTGTGCCAAACAAGACAGAGGCCTCATACAGAGCCCTGCAATCCTTAAATGCTCTTTCAGTCTAATGCTGGTGCACTAAAAAAGGGGAAAGTCTCACCTCAGCAGCCCTGCTCCATTTTGAAGAACAGACTATGGGGGGGTCACCCCCAGCTCTTGGCTTGTCCCCCTCATGGTACAGCCACTCCTTCCTTCACTATGACAACATGGAATGAAAAATTTCTCTTCTAAAAGTAGCCCCAGTTTGCCACATTAATTTCAACAAATTTTAAGATAGGGTTTGGTAGAGATAACTGGTTTACTTCCCTCAATTGTTACTTACTCTGTCATTGTATGTCATTTAATTCATTTAGTTTATGTTCTGTCTTGGTTTACAAGATATTTCAGAAAAGACAAGTGGTTCTTCTGAGGCAGAAAACTTTTATAGTTGTAGTGGAATCGTGGTGATTTATATTATGGTGTCTGTTCATCTTACCTCAGAAAAAAAGGAAAGATGGTGGAGTCACCATTTTCAGTGTTTCAGTTTGGCAGCATTGCATATGTCATTAACGTCATTTAATTCTGATTTAGAATCAAGAGGCTTCACTTTCCAGAAGTGCCCTCTAACAGTGGAAATGGGCTTACTTTCTTTATTTCCCTTCTTTAAGAAAACAAATAACTAAAGAAAATAACTGAAAAAAAAAATAGGTAATCTCTTGAATATATCCTGAAGATAAAACTTATTATAAGTTAAGCAAATTATCTTTTCAACTCTAATGCATTTTTAAAAGCAGTGACCCATTAGAAAAATTAAGCCTGGTAATGTTATGACTTACGGAAGAATTCTCTACTATTTAATTAACAAAATACATTTTTTTTCCAAATTTTAACCATTTCAAAATGAGTACAATATTATCCCAATTATCAAGGTCTGTCAGATACTTATAATGTTGAACATTGGTTATGATTCTTTGGAAACTCTATAGCCTTTTAAAACATTCTGAAATACAGAATTGTTTTTCTGTTAATTTTAATAAGAGCATATCCTGACACTTCATTAAAATTCCATACAACCTACTGCTGGCTTGATTTTATTAAATTTCATAGGACTTCTCCATAAAGTTTTTGTCATATCCTGGTAGGACCCATATCTTGTTAAGATCTGATTAAGAAGAGTCTTGTGTTCCCATTTGTTCATATGCACCTGCTGGAGACAAACTGACGGTGTCACCAGGTGCTGTAATTGACGGTAAATGTAAGATATTATTTGTTGGGTTTACAGTGGAATTCTCTTGACTTTGAAATTCAGTTTTGTTTGATGTACACATTCTACAGTCTGTTTTGCAGAAATATTAAGGAATGGGATGCCTGGAAGGTTCTGCGTTACCTAAAGTACTCCCTATAGACATGACAGCATGGACTATGTTGCGTATGCATTTCTCTCCACTCCCCCCAGTGGAGAGAACTAAGCTTTGTGCTGATAATAAATTTTTAATGCGAAATATGTGTGTCAGTATTGACAAGCAACAAGCTGAATTTTTGGCAGATTTAATACATAGGCTACTGTTCCTGTTGCTAAAAAATCAAATTTTTTTTCTTAATAATCCTCTTTTATCATCATCAATTACTACATTTAGATCATTTTTGTACTGGGCAAACTGAACTAATCAGATCTAATGGCCTATCTATTCTTAAGACAAAAATAGCACTTTATACCAAAAATATGCACGAAGTAAAAATGTCTACATTGAATTTAATTGGTAGGTGAGAAAATATGTTTAAGGAGAAATGCAGGTGAGCCTTATCTTGTAATTTATGTCAACTTTACTTTTTTTGCATTAATAATTGAGGATTTTTTCGCAACTTGTCTCAAAGAGTGATGACCCAAATGGATTTTTTAACCATTCAGTTAAGATCTGTTTCTTATTTATTTCCAGCATCTATACAGGGTGATTTTCTGGATTTAGTGGCAAGAGTGGGATTTTTGTCAATAACTTCACCAGTTCCAGGGTTTAATTTATAAGTTACGATTAAACTACCTCTATTCTTCAACCAAATAGATGGTATGTATGTGTCACATGTTTTCATATCTTCATTTAGCTTATTTTATTTAGTGGGTTCACAGATAGACAACCATTTATTTTCCAGATAGGAAGTTTTCAAAGTGATTTTGCAAGAAATCTTTGATTACAACAAGATAACTTTACAAGTGTTCTAGACTAAACTTATTTCATATGATAACATAATTGTATTACACAATTCTAATTTTTTAAGCCTCTGACAATGGCTGAGTTTTATTTCTAAGTTCTTAGCAGCCCATAAAGAACTTCCAGTGCTGTTCAGAGAAGTTTTGGATTCCCCATCCCTGGAAGTGTTTTAGACCGGCTTGGATGGAGCTTGGTCTAGTGGAAGGGGTCCCCACCCATGGCAGGGGGTTGGAACTAGATCATCTTTAAGGTCCCTTCCAACCCAGGCCATTCTATGATTCTATGTTGTAACTTTGTTTTCCTCTTAATGAAAGAGAAAAACATTAAAATTTCAAACATACGTATAAAAGCATCAGCAAGAAGGTGCAATGGTATGGAACTTCAGTTGCAGCAGCTGACTAGAACTGGTGCTATTTTGCAGGGGAGAGGAGCAGTCATTTTCTTGCAGCAATACTGCATTTGCTGATGGTGAAGGAGGGCTAAGACTGCTTTCACATCTCCCAGTTATTCTACAGCAAGTGAGAACAAGGTCCTTAAGAGTGTGTCCTTCCTTTAGAAAAGTTACCCAGAAGCACATTGCCTATGTACTTCTTATACATATGGTCCTGTACTCCTTTTACTGTAACGTAAATTTTCCCTCTCATTTTTTATCTTCTTGTGTTAGGAAAATCTAACTTAGGGCATATTGATCTTGGAAAAAGCTTGTGATTTTGTTTAAATATATGTGAATGAGGCATTCAGACCCAACTACACCATCTTGTTTTCACTTATCTTCAAGAGACTATAGTACTCAGAAGCTGTTCAGACCCGTGAACTTATAACAGTTAATTACTGGAGATCATGGCCATTGGAGAACAATGTACAGAAGACAATTAATGGAAATAGTAGGGAGGAATGTTCACAGACATTGGAACTTGATAATACACACTGTTAAAGTGTTAAAACAGTCCCTTTAACAGTTTTCAGCCGGGCCAAACAGTGGTCTTTGAAATAATTTCAAGGCACACTGTTGGAACAAGCATACACCAAAGACCAAGGACCATTCTCAGTTTGATGTAACTGTCCTGTTTTGGAGAGAAAAAGAGTTTAGCAGTTTGGCCATGAGCTATTTGGTGCCAGCTGAGTTCAATGCCAAAGAGCCATTTCAGGCACATTTATTAGCATAGCTATAGCCAAAATAATCGAAGTATTGTACATTTTGGCATTTTTTCCCCATTTTCTTCCAGTCCACTGCTCACAGTTTTAGTGCCTTGGAAGCAGGCAAAATATTTAGTATAAACTGATTTCAATCCAGAGAGCCATACAACAACTTATACGTAAGATCAACAAACAGATTCTCCTAGAGCAGTTAGTATGGTGGAGTAACAGATTCAAGTTAATGCTCATCAAGTTTTCAACTGAAGCATTTCAGCAAAAACATTTCTGGACTCTGGAGATCATCTGGGAATTTTGTCTTGAGATAATCAGGGTAGTCCTGTGCATTTTCTGAGGAACATTAAGGTGCCTACCACTGACAAGAAAGGTTACCTGCTCAGACCCTGACTCCAGCAAGCTCTATCAGCTTCTAACATGCTCTGTCAGATGTTCTTGATCAAAGGATGTGTTGAACATTTGTCCCAAGTGACTCCTGATCAGGCCGGACCAAGCACCCTTCCAGCAGGCCATAGGGGGAGGTTTGCAGAACTGCTGGCTCAGGACAGTTTCCAGGGAAAGCAGCTAGCAGAGATGGAGTTCTTACAGAAGAGAGCCAGGAGCTTTGCTGAGGGCAGCACAGATGGGCTGAGTGGTGGTGTTGACATGCCACAGGGCAGAGTTTCAGCAGTTGCAGGAGCAGCAACGATAGGGTTGTCCTTGGATAGAGGACACTATGAAGGATCTCCCAATGGAGGACACAGCCTCACAGATTTGGGGCTTCAGGGGTGCCTGGGGCCTCTCACTGATACTGGGGTAAGGTGGGCTCCTTCCCTGCTGTAGGTGTTCATGAATGAACTGTTGTGTTTCCAAGGAGAGAGGCTGCAGGAGGAGACAGACTGACTTCACAGGTCCAGAGGTATTGAGAAAGAAGTTCACTGGATTTTCTCCAAAACCCTTCAGACACAAGAGCCTGAAAACCCAGCTGGAAGAGGCAAAGGCAGAATCTGTGCATATCTGGATAAGAAAAAAATATTTCCATGATGACCAAGGCTGGAAGCTTGTGACTTCTGTCTCCTTCAGCTGCCCCTGTAAATCTGCAGCTACAGAGCATTAGCACTGCCCTTGTAGCAAATGAGGGGCTGGGAGCTCTGTCAAACAAGACACCCTATGTGGCTGAGCCGAGCAGCAGTAAGAAGTAGTAGTAGCAGCTCCAATTTGCTAAGCTCACTTCTAACCTAGGGAGATTTGCTGCTTTATAGCACTCAGATCTGGAGCTCTGGGAAGAAGCTGGGGCTGACTAGTCCTAATCCCATACACTGCTGCACTTCCATGTGTGCACTGATGTTCCAGCAGATACCTGAAACATATCAAGTGTGACTACATGACTGAGTGCAAGAGCCAAGAGCATGGAAGTCTGGGGAGTTTTCTCCTTGATCCTTACAATAAAGGAAATCATAGAATAGTTTAGGTTATGACAGATCATTAAGACCATTAAGTCCAACCCTTAACCCAGCACTGTCAAACACACCATTAAACCATGTCCCTAAGAGCCACATCTACACGTCTTTTAAACACCTCCAAGGAGGGTGATTCAACCCCTTTCCCGGAGAGCCTGTTCCAATGTTTGGTAATCCTTTCAGTGAAGAAATGTTTCCTAATATCCAGTCTAAATCTCCACTGATGCAACTTGAAGCCATTTCCTCTTGTCCTATTTTTTGTTACCTGGAAGGAAAGACCAACACTCATCTCACCCAAACCTTCGCTTGGGTAGTTTAGAGCACAATGGTGTCCCCTCAGCCTCCTTTTCTCCAGGCTAAACAAGAACAGTTCCCTCAGAAGCTTTTGAAGGGCTTTAGGAAAGCGTTTTAGGAGGACTGGATTGATCCTGCAGTCAATGCCTGGTTGCATGCCAGATGTGGACAAAGGTGATTTTGCTGTCAAAACTGTGCTACCATTTTGGAGGATCATGGTGGGAAGAGGTAGCACCCATCTGATAATGTAGGGCACAAGCACCTTTGCCAACAAGCTGACCAGTCTGGTGAGAAATGCTTAAATCAGTGGGAGAGGAGAATGACAGCCAACACTACCCTGAGGAAGTGGAGGACCAGGCTGGAAAGCAAAGAGTGCAGGGTGATTTGACAGGGCGAGGCCTCAGAAACAGCATTGCTGCGGTGATAACACAGCAGTGCACAACCAAACCAGGAGGCTTATGGAGTACCTTGGTAACAACTTCCTAACACAGGTGATTGAGGAGCTGATAAGAAAAAATTCTGCTGCAGTTGGTACTTACCAACAAGGAAGAGCTACTTGGGTGTTAGAGGTGGGATCAAGTTTGGCAGCAGTCACCGTGAGGGTGATCACCAAAGTAACGCAAAAAGCAAGATCACAGCTCTAAACTTCAGGAGACCATGTATTTGGCCTGTTCAGGCACCTTCTTAGAAGAACCCTAAGGGATATGGTCCTGGAGATAAGGGAATTTCATCATTTTTTCAAGAATCAGCTCCTCCAAACTCAAGAACAGTCTATCCCCATGTACACAAAAGCAAAAAATATTGTCGGGAGACTTGCATGGAAAAACAAGAAGCTCCTGAAAAACATGAAAGAAGAAGCAAGAAACAGAAGAAATAAGAGGTGGGAGCAGAGTCAGGTACCTCATAAAGGATGTAGGAACATTTTCCAAGTATAGGGAAAAGGAAAGCCTAAGGAAAATGTAGATCCAGTGCTGAATGGGACACAGGAAAAAATGAGAAAAGGCCAAACAACAGTGTGCCTTTTTCTCCTCAGGTTTTACTGGTAAGACTAGTGGTTCCTGCAATTAGCAGAAGAGTCTGGAGAAAATAATTTTCTTGCCACTGTACAAAGTGATAACCATGCAATAGCAATTATTTATTTATTCATTGAATTTTTCCTATTTAAAGAGTGAGCAGACCTAAATGGCAAAAAACACATTGATGTTTGCTAATGTTAGGATAGTTCATTGGTTGTTAGGATAGTTTGATAATGTCAGGATACATTCATTGACATATCCGTTTTTTTCCTCCTGAAAAGGTTATTCTAATGATGGATGAACATCTAAAAAGCTCAAGATTGTAAGAAATATTGATAAATGTATGGTAGCTTAGATAGTTTATTCATCTTAGGTCAATTTTTTTTTGTATTACACCATGCATCCAATAGTTGTCTACTTAATTTTCTGGGTTTTTTGGGTTTTTTTCAGTGTGTGTATCTGTGTGTGTCCACCATCTCAGAAACCCTATGTAACTTTAAATATTTCCTATCCATTTATTTTTGGTTACTTCTTTCTGGACCAGCTTTGGGATCTGTCCACCATGTTACAGTAAATGAAACAGAAGATTGCAGTGTTTTTCTTGCTCAGGAAGATGTCTTGGGGAAATAGATTATCACAACATCATGAGTTTTTCAGTATGGGTGAGCAACTGAGACTTTAAGTTGTTTTAGGTGCTCTTTTAATGTTTTAATTTATGCATTCATGAAAAATGACTTAGTTTCCCTTAGATGTCTTTACATATGTTCATTATTACATTACTGATCACCAGCAATTTCATAAAGATCTATTTATAGTAATTAAGCTGATTGTCTCACCAATAGAATTGGTTTTACATTTTATGTTCGCAAGTAAATTTTTTAAAATGCAAAAATGAAATTTCAACGGATATAAAATCATACACAGGATGGAACAAAAAAAGACTTGCTTCTTTCTGATATTATAGAGAGGAACTGACAACTAATCTTTAAGCACTCATGTCCCCATTAATAAGTTATGAAACCCCTGTCTATAGAGAAATCCATTTTTATTAAGCATAATATTCAAACTGAAGATACTGGAAATAATTCCATTCATTAAATACACAGAAGTAATAATTTTTTTGTTTTCCTAGTATTAACCTATCATAAGTTATTAGTTTTTTTCCTTTCTATTTGATTACATCAGTCTTGCTTTGTTATTCAATTTCTGTAATACTCATGGTAATTGGAGCATTTCCTCTCATTGTGCTTATTATGATATCTCTTATTACTTTTGTACATGCATCAGTTTTAATAAGGAAATATTAAAATTGTAAAACTGATAATCTTTACAATATTTTGATTGGCCCCTTTAGTATTTATATTTGACAACAAAGAAAGGATGGGAGTTTTAACCAAAACCATTATGCATAGGTTAGAGATCAGAAAATACAGAGAGGCAAACCATGGGTTTATTACAATTAATGAATTCTTCCTCCTTTTGTACTTTTCTTCATTCCTAGCAACGTGTCATATAACATGAAAGCAGCAAAATATATTATTCTATCTCTGATTTGTCTGTTCAGTTCCTACTGCTGGGGGGTTGGGAAAGGACTTCCAAGTCTATACTGATATACAGCAGTTTTTCATCTGACAATAATGAGAAATCAAAAAAAAAAATTTTTCTAAAGAATCAAAAAATTCCCTGGATGGGAAGTTCTTTCACATTTAAACCAAACAACTAATGTTTAGAAAGAAAAACTTCCCTTATATCCTGGCCTACAAATAAACCACTGTTAAAACTAAAGTAAGTATTTTGTAATTATTATCTTAAAAGCTTGTTTATTTCATTATTCTTATTTGCAGTCCTGCAATAATAATATGATCAACTCTCTTTCTTTTAAAAAAAGAAATAATAACCAAAATGCTAATGCCACTCTCCTGTCCAAAATGTCATAAATAACTCACTCCTACTGTGCAAATTTCACTTCTACAGGAATACAAATGAGAAAGTTCTTCCAGAATACTCAAATACAGAAAATTTTGTAAATAGAATTTCTATGCACACAAGTAATGTTATCTAACAAATAAACTATACTTCATCAGCTCTGATCAAGACAATTCATTCTGATATAAATTATAATTGTAACTCTAGTTCTTTGATTAATAAGGGTTTCCAGTATCTAACAAAATCCAGCTTCTCTGACTTCCAGTTTTTAAGTGGTATTTCTATTGTTTCTTCATTTATCTAAACCTGTCTTAAAGCATATTTGGCTATTGGACTTTTTATTCAGGGAGAAACATTTTTTCGAGAGATGAAAACTTTGATGGTAGTTGAATTACACAGATACAGCACAAGCAGGAAGGAAACACTGCATGGTCAGAATACCACACTCAATGGTGAGAGGAGTGCACTGTGTGATCCTCACAGTGTCACACACATTTCATAGGACGAATGAGTTTCTTTCAGCATGGAAATCTAACTGCAGAGATTTTGTATGATTTAGAGTGGAAAAGGCCTCTGGAGATCATCTCTTCCAACACCTCACCTGAAGGGTCAGATTGCTCAGGACTTGACCAAGAAAGCCATGAACATTTCTGTCACTGGAGCCCACACACCTATGGGCCCCTGCTCCAGTTTCTGACCACAACCATGGTAATCTTTTTTTCTAATGTCTAATTTAAGTGTTCCTTGCTGCAAGATGTGTTTAACTGTCATCCTGACTCCCACCTCTAGGCAAAGTCTGGCTCTGATTTCTGGATGCCTTCTCATTACATAGAAGTAGAGAGCAGTAAAATCCCTCTGAGCTGCTGCTTCTCTAGGCTGAACAAATCCTGTTCCCTCAGTCTCTCCATCTATGCCATTTTCTCCAGCCTCATGACCAACTTGGTGGCTCTCCACCTGACTCAGATAATTGGGTCAGTGTCTCTTTTTGTATCAAGGAGCCCAGACCTGGACATAGTGCTCCAAATGTGATCTCAAAAGTGCCATCCCTTGTGCACTCCCTTGTGCTCCACTCTTGCTTGTGCAGCCCAGGATGTCACTGCCTGTCTCTGCTGCAAGCACAAACTAATGAACCACATTCAACTTTTGTCCACCTGAGAGTCCCCTGTCCTTTCTTGCAAAGCTGCTGCCATCTGACTCCTGCCTGCACTGGTGAGTGGGGTTATTCATTCCAAGGTGCAGGACTTTGCATTTTACCTTGCTGAACTTCATGATTTTCCCATCAGCTTACATCTCAAAAATTCTGATGAGATTTCTGTAACAGCAGCCCTGCCTTATGATTTACCAACCATTCCCTCAGTTGGGTGTCATCTGTGAAATTGTTAAAGGTACACACAAAGGTATCATTCATGCTGTTAATAAAAGTGCTAAAATTGTTAGGTCTTATGTCTACCCTTTAAAACACCATAGATGATCAGCTGCCAGCCAGGCTTCATACTGTTGATGAGCCTGGTGGTCCATAAAATTTCCACCCATTTATACACTCCAGATTTCAGCCATTTGGCTAACAGAAGACTGTGACAGACCCTATCAAAGGCCTTGCTGAAGTTCAATATATACAACGTTTACTGCTCTCCTCTCCTTCACAAAAGCAGACCTCTAATCCTAGGAAGCTAACTGGCTGGGGAGGCAAGCTGCCTGTCTCTTCTTGCCTGCAGGTGCTCAGGTATAGCTTTCAGATGGATTTGTTCTATAATCTCCCCTAGAACTGAGTTTAGGCTTTGAGAAGCTCCTTCTTGTTCTTCTTGAAGGTGAGTATATGTAGCCTTTTCACCAGGATCATGGACCTACAAAGGCCAGCAGCAGACCTTGACAGTAAAATAAAAGGTGAGGAAACAGAAGCTGAGTACTTCAACATCCTCCAAGTACTTCAGCTTTGGATTCATCAGGCTGTTTTGGAAGATGATACACACCACTGGTTTATGGAGAATGGAGTGCTCTGAGGAAGAAGTACTTAGATTCAGAGTGAGTTACTGCTATTGGAAGTCTAAGAGCAGCAATAGGTACTAATAAATAGAGAATGCTGAATGTCTCTATTTTGGTTAGGAATAAGTCAATCAATTTTCTTTCTTACTGCAAATGTGAAAAAAAATTCAAATAAGTTTATTTTTTAAAAAAAGAATCAGTGCAATTTAAATTTTCTCAGAAAAGTCTTTGTTTATGTATAAGAAACTCCCATTAAAAAAAGAACAGACTCCAGCTACCCAAAATAGCCATCCAGACATTGTCATAATTTTGGATAATCCTTGATCCTGAGATTTTGTAATTGGTGTGAATCTTTGCAGTTACTTATTGATTTTCTGTTATCCTGATTTTATATTGTTAATATAAAACACCAAACACCTTATTCTCTGATATGTTTTGCAAGGGGCTTTTTTTCAAGGAAATTATTGTATGTGACTACATGGGAGGTGCACACACAGAAAAAGGGAATTGTCCCTTCCCAGATGTTCAAAGGAAATTAGAATATCTAATTGGAGTAAATACATGTTATATATTCAAGCCGTGTGGCTCAAAATACAGGGAGGTCTTTTAACTACCTTAAGAGTGTAGATCTCCAGATCTTTGGAAAGTAGATGTTTACAACTATTCTCTCTTTGATAAATGGAGTGTGGATTGGTTTGGGTTTTTTTGTTGTTTGGTTTGGTTTTTTTTTTTTGGTTGTTTTTTTGTTTGTTTGTTTTCTTGCTCTTTAAAAAAAAAAAGGAATCTGTTGGAAATGGACCCCCTGTGTATAATGGTTTAGCAGTTAGAACACTCACTCATAGACATAAGGAATTTGATTTTAAGCCCTTCTGTGACTGATGATGTTCAAAACCACAGACCAATGTCTGCTGAGACAGTGCCCCAACCACCTGATAATCATCCATTCTGGATGACAGAGGAGCACATTCCACCTCTCCTCCTGAAACTGTTTTCTTTCTTTGTGAGGAAAACAATATATTGGGTCAGAGAAGGAGCATGTGAGGAAGCCTGGCTCTGTAACAGAATACTGAGGACTTTGCTCAGCAAAGGATTTGGATCCCAAAAGGGTTTTTGCGTCTTGCGTTAAACAGATATTAAATAATGTGAATTGAATATAATCCTCAGAGCTGAGACCAAAATATAGTACTGTTCCTTCCAGCACAAGGACTTTAGCCACACTGGATATAACTTACATATTTCTATGTTACTTTGAAAGCAGATCATTATTGTTCATTATGTTTCTGGAGACTATTCAAATAAACAGCTTGAAACTTCTGGAGTAACTGTTCTGAACCATGAAATGCCCAAGCTAAGATGGACAAACAGCTCTGAGTCCAGTTTCATCTCAAGAGACTTGTAAATAGAGGATCATTTCTCTAATGATTTCTTAAATCTGACATTTAATTTGCAAAGAACTTTGAGCAAGTTAAGGAAACCAGTCTGGGGAAGTCTTATTCCTCAGTGTTTTCTTATCCATTTTAAAAACTGCAATCAGTATTTAGGGTATTTTCCAGAGGGGAAAAAGAATTATTATCTAGGTCTTCTTCTGTTGACTTTTAAATAGGTGAGCTGTGAACCAGTGCAAATCCCATGTATTGACCCATGAAATAAGCAAGCAAAAATTTGAGTCCAGGAAGCTGTCTCAAAGGAAAGCAAATACTCTGAAGGCCTCAATTCAAAGCTGATTTTGCTGAAAATATTTACCATGGATTACAGCAAATTATGTGTGAAGCAAACACTTCATAAATGACATATGTACATATATATATATATGTACATGAAATCCTTATGAACAGAACAACAGGGAAGGAAGCCTATTTGCTGAAATATATAGATTTTGAGATATTACAAGAGCTAACTAGCGACCAGATAATTAGGCATAAACCTTATTCAAACATCAGATGTGAAGCTGTGATCTAGGCTGGTGCTCGTTTTGATTGCAGCTGGAAATCTCGTAAGTAAGAACTGAACTTTCAAGGAACACTGATAAAAGAACCCTTTTTTCATCAGCTAGTCTCCAACGTTAATTTGCATTCACACAAGTGTAGCAGATGGAAGTTCTTAATTTTTTACAAAGTGTCTGCACAGATCAGACCTAATTTTTGCCTAATTTTCTTCCCCCACTGTTAGATGGACCACCCCATTCACTATCTGGTAGTTAAATTGATTCTATGTGAATAAGGTAGAAAGTCCATTCACTTCAAATCTTTTTATCACTTCCTTTGATTCTTCTTCCCCTAAATTCTTCATCTAACTTAGACTAAATGCCTTGATTCTAAAAGCCTAATTATAAAGCAAAAACTTATATTGCTTTAAACCATTCAGAGGTTTTCAGAAGTTCCTGAATATTACCACATTCCCTGTAGCTTGCTTTTGATATGCTTCCTACTTGTTCTCCGTGGTGAGAACAGACTTGCAGTTTTCTGTTTCTAAAGCACCAGTGAAAACAGGGATCAGGACTACCACAGGGACATCCAAATACTGGTAAAGAGATCTAAACCACTTTACCATGAAGATGTATGGAGAGTTGGGGTTGCAGAACAGAAGGCTCTGGGGAGTCCTTAGAGAAGCATCCCAGTGCCTAAATGGAGCCTATAAGAAGCTGAAGAGGGACTTTTGATGACCACATGTAGAGACAGGACAAGGAGTAATTGCTTTAAAATAGGGCAGGTGTAGATTAGATATTACGAGAAATTCTTTATTGTGAGTGATGAGGCACAGGAACAGGCTGCCCAGAGAAGTCGTGGATGCTTCATCCCTAGAAGTGTTCAAGAGATTCAGGTTGGATGGGGCCCTGAGAAACCTGATCTAGTGGAGTATGTCCTTGCCCACAGCAGGGAGTTTGGAACTAGATGATCTTTCAGGTCCCTTCCAACACAAACCATTCTATGATTCAATGATTCCTAAAATAAGCAAGCAAAGACCACCCTCCAAAGACTTTCACTTTAGAGATTTTTTTTGAAACATCACAAGCACTAAAAAAGCCCTAACCCCATCTATAATGGTATTTCTAGCATTTCCCACTTTGGGACAGGACAGAAACCAAAAGTGGGAAAGAACAAGAAAGTTAATATATTCAGATGTGTATACTTTGCAATGTTGATGCTAGTCTGAGGTAAGTCATTCACTTCTGTTTCTGTTTCTCTTGAGTTACAGCCATAGTGACCAAGAAAATCAGAACTTTGTGTCTCAGTATTCCATTATAGTGTGGAGTGAGTACTCCAAAACTGGAGAACAAGCTGAGACAGACCACAGCCTTAATTTCTTCTTTCAGCACCAGGTAATAAGAATAACAAACATCTCTGACTAGAGGTAATTGTGAGTAGAACTACTCCCTCAGAACACATTACATCTAATAATATAATTCACTGAACAAGAGGCTAGAGAGGAATTTAGGAATCTTGAGTTTTTCTGTCAGAAATTCACAATGTGTACTCAGACAAATAAAGTCACCTCTGTTGGTTGTCTATGACCATTCTGCCTCTAGCTTTCCCTTTCTTTTAGTTATCGAGTTTTGTGTCCTGTTCCATGCCTGACACAATGGGATAGTGCTCTTGGGTGAAGTCTGACAGGGCTCCTGTACCAGATCATGTAGGGGTACTTCAATACCTTGCAATTTAACTGACCAATTTCCATAGAGTCTTTTATTTGCAAGTTTTGACCAATAACAATTACCTAGTATACTGTCATCATTGTCTATGTTATTTGTACTTCTTTAATGTAATAGTTGCCTGGTCTGTTGATATCCTGTTTAAAATTACTTACTGCAACAATGCAAACTGTGCCAATAGCAGAAGAAAATGTTGGCAGAAGGAAAGAGCTAAATATGATGAAACTGCTTGTGGCAACATTACCTTACTGCAGTAGATATGTTTTACATAAAGGTACACTTTTATTGATTTTAAGGATTTTGCTGGAGGAAGCCCATAGGTTATTCTTAAAGACAGTGGAGATCTGGACTTTTACAAGCTTCCAATTCTAAGGTGGAGTTTCCAAAAGCAAATGTTCATCCTTTAGTACTGTTCCTAGTATTGAATGTCTTCTGGGCATTGTACTTTTTTTCTACCCTATTCATTTTAACAAAAGGGGTGAAGTCTTCCTTAGTTTCTTGAATTTTTTGCTTTTTACATTCAGATTTTGCCATTCACATTAGCGAGGAATGGATTTTGCCTGCAATGAACAATAAATCCTTATTTCAAAAATCCTTTCAGCCTGAGCTGTTGCAAGCTGAGTTGGAGTTACTAAATTTGGAGCTGATTCATTTTCCCTCTTCACTAATACCCCTAGTAAAAACCTAACAATGGTTTAAGAACTTGGAAAGACTAAGAATGATGATGATCACTCCTTACAGTGATCTTAGACTGCTGGTGGCAAACCTTGACAGAGCAGGGGAAAGATCTTTGCTTTCTCATTGTTTTTCTGTTTTAATTACTTTGTTGCTTCCATTGCTGTACTAGATTTTAACAGATTTATTTTCTGAAACTCACAGGGCAGGAAAGTACTATTACTCATACTTTACAGATGGAACTGGTAAACACTGATAAGCAATAAAACATTGGATATAATAGGATGTAATTGGATATAACTGTATTTTAGATACAGCTTTCAAAACCAGATCATATTGCAAATATCTGTTATGATAGGCTTGAATATAATTTGATCATGCCTTTGATCAGCAGAATGGATATTAAAACAACTCTTATGAACTTGGAGCTCTTTTTCATACCTCTTCTTCTCGGTTAAGGTTTAGCACTGGATTTTTTTATATCATTTCTTGGTTCATTTCATGCATTATTATAATATATTTTAAAATACACTGATTTTTCATCCTAAATGGCCTGATTGTTTTCTACAGGCTTCCCACCATCATAAATTTCCATTTCTAAGAAACTCACTCTAGTATATACAGCTTGACCTAAAATTTATGCCAGAGTCTATGTGCCTTCCATCCACTCTAGGCCGTATGTTACCAGTGGGAAGGCTTTGGCCAAATCTCTTTTCTTTATATTTTTCTTTTTTATATTTATTCTTTTTTTTTTTTTTTTTTAACCTCAACAAGCTCGGAAATGTCTCTCTATCATAACCTAACTGGAGAAGGTTAAAAATAGAAAGGTATATTTGATCAGCTTAATGCATCACACCATTTTAATAGAAGTACAGAGAGCTGTGGGGTTTGAGAGCATTGCGGTGACACCTGCCAGAAGCAGGACTGCTCCAGAGTGCCATCTTGTGTCCCTGTGAGCTGAACTCCCACACACCAATTCATCCCCCCAGCAGCACCGAGTGCTGGTGGTTCTCTCATGTTTATTCCTGTGTCCTGTGAAGGAAGATAGTTGGAATTCAGAAACAGGCGGTTTGGAAAGCAAAATCACAGAATCACAGAGAGAGGTGGGAGGGCGGCTCTGGAGATTGTCTGGTTCAACCCCACCTTCTCAAAGCAGGGTCACCTAGACCAGGCTGCTCAGGGCCATGTCTAGTCAGGGTTTGAGTCTCTTCAGGAAAGAAGACTCCACAGCATCTCTGGGCAGCCTCTTCCAGTGTTTGATCACTATTAGAGTGAAACAATTTTTTTATGTCCAAACAGAATTCCCTTGAGTTCACTTACAATTCATTGCCTCTTGTCTTTATCTCCACCATCTCATGGTCCCTGTGGCCAAGGCTGCTCCCAGCTTTCAAATTCCATCTACTACTTCCTTGTTTGTATTTCCCAGCTCCAGACAGAGGATTTTCCCTTCATCAGATTTATGACCTAACAAAAGTTAAAAAGTTTTGACCAATGCCTTCCAGAAAATTTCTGGGCTACTTATGCCCTGCTGTGTTGTTTCTCTAGTAAGTCTATTTCTTCGTCCTGATCAGGAGGTCTGATACCCACCACAGTGCCTTTTCCTGAATTATGCTGTCTTACCTGGTTCATCATCCTTCCCCAAGCAGAACTCTTTGCATTCCACCTGTTCCCTCACATGAAGGGAAATTATCCCTTCTTCACTGTCCCAGCCTGTCCTTCCTAAAGAATCATTATCCATACATGGAAGTACTCCAATCAGATAAGCTATCCACCATCCCTGATTCCAATGAAATCACAGCCCAGCAACTGCAGACCAAGCTCTGATCACTCCTGTTTGTTCCCCATGAGGTACTTCACAGAAGCACAGAGTCATGAGGAAACTTCACAGAAACTGAAGACGTCAAACAGGACCAGACCCAGTGTTGACCTCTGGGTGTACACTGGTAATGACTGGACTCCAAATAAACTTCATGCCACCAATCACCACCCTCTGGGACCAGCCATTCAGCCAGTTTTTAACATAACCCCCTCTACCCACCCAGCACATAATTCATCACCTTCTTTCTCCATGAGGATCTTATGGGAGGCAGTGCCAAAAGCCTTACTGAAGTCAAGGTAGACATTATCCACAGTTCTCTCCTCATTTACCAAGCCAGTCATTTCACAGTAGAAGGTTATCAGGTTGGTCAAACATGACTTCCTCTTTTTAAATCTATGCTGACTTCTCCCAATTGCCTTCTTGTCCTTCATGTGCCTGGAAAACATCTGCAGGATTAACTCAGAAACCTGGAAGAAAGCTTGTGAGCATACTCAGAAATTGCTTTTGATGGAACTAGGGACTACTCTTGTTTCCAGCCAGATTTCAGAATAATAAAATCTAGAAAGCAGAAGGACAGAGTAGTCTAAAACTCCATCTCATTGTGTGTTGTGTGACTTTAGCAGTTCATTTAGCTTCCTCAGGATGGACTAAGAACAGTTCAACTACAGCTGAGTCCAGCATGTCAGTCCTTGACTGCCAAAAGTACAGATTAAAACATACAAACCTTATCCAAAGTAAACTATAGAGATATATTTCCAGCACGAAATGTGCACATATACAAACCCAAGACTGTTTCAAGACCTCCACACTCTTACCATCTGACCATTGCCAGTAGAACCATTCTCTCAGAGTACAAAAATTGTATCAAGAGTATCAAGGGACCTGCACTGGGTGTTGGTGATAATTAGTTTACACTCTTTGGTTGCCTTTTGTAAAGCAGCACTTAAGATAAGCCCTCACACAGGCACCTAACACCTGACTTGCCTTGGGATGCTTTTTATTTGTTTTGGCTGAGGTCACAGCCCCAGATGACCCATTTTAAACTTAGAAGTCTTTTAATTGTTTTTAAGATAAGTTTCCATTGACCAGCCTTTTGTGTCATCAGTGATATCTGCAGATTTTTATAATACAAGCATCTGTAGCTCATACCTGAGCTTTCCAGACTGGTAAATGAACACTCTATCTACTCAAAGTCAATTCTGTATTGAGTCTGAACACTGAAACTGAAACAATATCAAAAATAAAACTTTTCAGGTGCTGACCAACCTGATATGGGCAGTAGGAGCAAATTTGTACCTAAGGACAGGAACCTCTTCATCTACCCCTGCCTAAAGCAATTTTTACTAGACAGACTCCTAAGTCTCTGACAATATTTACAGTCATACAAATTCCCATAAAGTAAGGGAACACTGTTTTTCCTGTTCCTAGAGGGCAACTGAGGAACAGAGGAGTTAAACAATTTGTTCCAAGACACACAGGAAATTTGTGTACAGAACAGGAAATGAAATGCAGTAAGCTGAAACCCATTATTTTACTCACTTCCTTGTAAAAATGATCTTTCACCATTTTCACCAAAGTGGGCATAAATTAGAATTTCCTCCTTTCTTCTAATCTGGGAGGTTCTTATACAGATGCAGTGCACACCTGCTTCTATCTTAATGAATATGATGGTAAATTCTAAATCCTTCTTGATAATGTCCATTATCCTAATTATTGAATTTTTCTTTCAAAAAGCTGAATTTAGTTTTCAATTCTGTTTACCTCCTGTTAGGCTTTTCTTTGTTTTATCTTAACTTTGAAGCTTAGCATTATTGTTCACAGATTTGCTCATGAAAGTGAAAAGTAAACAGACATTATGCCAAAAAGCAATATTTCAAAACTCACTCATTAACACAACATTTGGAAGAAAATGAATTTCATACTTTAACTATCCACAGACTCTAGATGAAAATATATTAGTTCTGTTATTCTTTTCTTTCAATTTGTCTTTCAAAACTTAATTCTATTATATAGTAGGGGGAAATATTTTTAGGGTATTTGTCATCTAGCCCGTCATTATGGTTTGGGGTTTTTTTGCATCCTAGTACCTCCTTTTTCTTTATGTGTTTTCTGACAGAGTTCAACATTTCATTCCAGATTTCTGTTGTGTGGGTATCTGGTGCAGTCAGTGGACCTCTGGTTTCGATTCCTCAAAGCATTTAATCATCTACCCAATGAATTTAAAGTGTTTAAGTCCCTTTAGGATTAAGTTAAACTGGAGCACATATACAAATGTTTTTTCCAGACCATGCTATCCCTTCATCTTTTTAGTCAACCATGTACATTGATTTATGTCAAAGACTTCAAACTTGGCTTGATTTCTATGCTCACTAGAGATCCACTGAACAAATAACAGTTCATGAGAAAATGAGATGGGGTTTCATAGCTTTGAATGTTTCACTATTATTGATGTTGAAATAACTAGACCTTTCCAATTAATTTATCTATTTATCAATCTAAAGAACAGATCAGATCATTGGCTTTATATTAAACCAAAAGTACAAATTTCTAACTAAAACAAATACAAATTTGTTTTTGTAGAAGCAGCTGTCAAAGTAGATTACAAAGAAAATTGAATTTCAGCACTAACTACTGTGATCAATACATTGTTTCTATGAATTCTTCCTCATTAAATTTTTGAAATTTTAAACTTACTTCTCAGAAGTTCCACCAATATCGTAGCCTAAAAGGAGAAGCTGGAAATCTTGACAGGCTTTTTTGTGGAAATTGCGGTGCCTTCTATCCTTATTCTCACTGGAAGTACTACAGATAACTTGTGTAGTGTTTGTGACTGCTTTAATTACTTGATTAGAGGAACATGTAGAAGCCTAGCTGAAAAGAGGGCCCCACGACACTGGGAGTTGCATAACACACAGCTTTGCTTTCTTTCCTTTTGGAGAAGAATGAGAGATTCAGGGAGTGAAAATAAAACAAAACAAAACTAACAATGACCAAAAAAGAACCTAGACAAAATCCAACCAGCTCCAAGAGAGAGAATGATGCCATGCATTCATCTACAAAGAGGTAGTTCTTCTTTCCAGCCTTTCCTTTCAAGACTAGGAATATTACTTTTACCAGTCATGGGATAATACTAACTAGGGTACAACAAATCACATATATTGGCCAACTGTCTCAGAGGCTGACTGCAGATTCTTCATGAGAGAAGTTTTAGCCTCGCTAAACTGAAGAGTGAATTAAAATTCCCACTTCACATGAATGCACCAACCTGTTGTTACATAAAGACAAGCACCAGAGGCATGGAAGTCTTTAAAGTAAGAGCCTATTTTTCAAAGAGTAATTGTAGACATCCACTTTTATAAGACAATTATGCAATCAAAATGCCTGCAGAAGCAGCAAAGAAGGCTGGTGTTCCACAGACAATCTAATGTTCAACATCAACCCTCTAGGGATAATATCCTGTTCACTTCAACTCAATCCTTCACCTTTTAACTGTCAAGATGTCTTTAATATTTTTACTCACACATCTAATTTTCTTTGTGCAGTTCGTAGTTATATTTCCAACTCCAGGTTTTAAGGCTTAATCTAAGGACTAGGAGCCTAAAATTTAAGCATTGCAGCACTGGACTCAAAAGCTCCACATCCTCTTATTTAGTTGAGTCCTAACTGAATTCCCTAGGATCAGCCAGGAAATCTGTGGCAAAGTCAAAAACGATATATCAGTCTCCAGGAACTTGGGCAAAAGGCCATTGTTTCTATCGCTGTAAGTTAAAGATTCTAGTCCAAGCTGGAATATGGAAGTGGGGAAAAAATATGTCTCCAACCACTTTTGAAGAGTAGTCAGAGGGATCCTAAAAGCAAGCAAAGCTGCATATTGATCTTTAGTTTTTCACAAATTCCTTGACTTTTCAGTATATATGAGAGCTTCACAACTGGGAGCAATTATGGACAAAAATTATTACATGATGTATGAGTCAACATACAAATGATCTTTGGGAAAGGAGGTTCTTGAAAGAGGGTTTTGGCATATGAAACAGTATAAAAACCACTGCATGGTTTGATTGTTGGGGGAGTTATACACTGGTGTGTGACACCTTTGGGAAGAGTTCTGAGAAGTAGGTCAAGTGCCGTGAGTCTATAGCAGACTGGTTACTTATTCACTGGGATCAGCTGTTCTGAGCTTCAGGAAGTTCAGGTCTCAGCAGCTGCTGTGTAACCAGGGCACAAAATGCTTTACAATGGCTGACTATAAAAGATTGGAATTGATTGAGAGGGCCTGAGTTATTGTCCTCCTGTGATTGCAATATGCAGCATGTAGAAAATTCTCTCATGCTTAAGCCTTTCCTGTATATTTCTAGTGTTCATGAAATTAATTTTAAGCCGCCAAGGGTTTCTCCCCCCCCTTTCCCACGTCCCCACGATAATTTCTGGTTCCAATTTAAGGTTTTTTTGTTGGGTTTTTTTTTTAATAAATATGTTTTAGATGGATCTAGTGCTTGTGAAAGTTGCCAGCCTATTTGATCCTGGACTGGGGGGGAGGGTAAACCTTAAGCACTGAAAGGAACTAGGACCTCACAGGAGGAAGAGGCCTAGAAAGCAATTGATAACTTGGTGAAAAAGAATAGTAGTGCAGGGTAAAGCAGCAGATGACCTGACCAAAACAAAGCTGAAAATCTTGTCTGCCTCAAGTAGGGATCTAAGGAGTCAGTGGATGGCCAGTATATATCTTACTACCACTCTGGGAAGTTACTTAAACTGAAAATGGAGCTGAAACAAGTTTTCTGCCAAAGACCACTTCTTTGGTGAAGGGCAAGAATCTGAAGAAGGGTGGGTGAGAATATGCCTTTATTTTTGGATTTGTCAGCCATCACTGTTCCTTAGATCCCAGTGAGAACTCAGCCCCGCCTCCCTCTTCTCATCCTTACAACTGGCCTAAAGTCCAGTTTACCGTCAGCATAAATATTCTGAGATCTCACCAGGACCCTTTCTCTGCTAAGGGAAGGTGTTGTTTCATAACAACAATGTGATCGTTGCCAATAACAATAGCCATTTTGTTGTGCATGTTTATGTCATAAAGACACCAAACTGGCAAAGCCAAATGGAAGCAAAGAAAAAGTTAGTTAGTGCTAGATAGCTACAGAGCCATCAAGGAAATCATCACATGAACACACACATAACACCACTTGTGCAAGGATCTCCATCGTCTTTGCACAAGTAGGGAAAGAACAGTACCATTTTAGTGATTATAGGAGAGACCTGTGTGGGCCATTAGATTTGGCCCAGGTAAAATACCCAGTTATTAGAACCACGGGAACAGGAAGCTGGGGTGAAATCCTAACACTACAGAAATAACTGGGAGACTTGTCATTTTCCTCATGAGGGTCAAAATAGTACATTCATATGTTCTTTCAACAATTTAACCATAAAACTATTCTTTTTATTCAAATCCCTTTCTATGCACAAATACAGACAGCTTCATAATAAACCTAAAATTTGTGTCCTTCATACATTAATAATAATTTACATTTATATCCTGGCTTGCCTGTGCTTACATGTCCAGCTACTTACAGAACTACAATTATCACTCTGTCTGACTACCTTCTATGTTAAAATTTGACATAAATTAGAAATTTTTGTTACCAGTGGCTAGATATGTATAATCCTAAAAGTCTTTGCCATGCCGTGCCCCTAATTGTTTTCCTTCTCTGTGAATAAAATGGCTAGGCTGGGTGAGAAACAGGGTAGATACGAACCAGTTCATTATTTGTTTCTTAGGCTTGTCATAGACTTGTGGCCTTATCCATAAAAAGGGAGAGAAAAGAGGGCAGCAACAGACACAAGCAAGATGTGCCAAGGAAGTGTTTGTCAGCCTAGTCCTGATTTCTCACGGTGTTACAGAGGGGCATATGGTGGGCCTGTGGCAGTAGTTTAGTTAATGCATCCTGAGAGAGCCCTTTATTTCCTTCACTGCTTGAAACAAAGACAGTAGCTCTAAAATCAGAATGACATTCCTACAGAATCAGGCAAACCTTGCAGGTCATAACATGTTATTTATTTGATCCTCTATCCTCTATAAGTGTGTGTAGTGGTTTAAATCCAGTGGGCAAATCAGTCCCACATAGTCACTCACTCTCCCCATGTAAGGATGGGGAAGAGAATCTGAAGAGTAAAAATGAGAAAAGTCATGGCTTGAGATAAAGACAGTTTAATAGGTAAAGGAAAAACCACGCATGCAAACAAAGCAGAACAAGGAATTCACTCACCACTTCCAATGAGCAGGCAGGTGTTCATCTGCCCCAAGAAAAGCAGGGCTCCATCACACATAATGGTGACATGGGAACACAAACACCATCACTCAAATCTCCCCCTCATTCCTCCTTCTTCTCCCAGCTTTATATGATGAGCATGACACCATAATGGTGTAGAATATCCCTTGGGCCAGGTGGGGTCAGCTGTCCTGGCAATGTTCTCTCCCAACTTCCCAAACACCCCCAGTCTCTGCACTGGTGGGGTGGGGTGAGAAGCAGAGAAGGCTTTGACTCTGTGTAAGCACTGCTCAGCAATAAGAAAAACAACCTTGTCTTATCAACACTGTTTTGAGCACAAATCCAAAACCATAGCCCATACTAGCTACTATGAAGAAAACTAACTCTATCCCAGCCAAAACCAATATATTTTCCACCCCTTCTTCCATACCATTTACATCATGTTCAGGTCCCACACTATCCAATATAACCTAGTTGACAACCACCCCCCTTCCCAAGCGTTGATATAACACAGAACATCACTCCTTTAGTCTATGGACTGCACGTAAAATGCCCATAAAATATCCACTGTGTTCATTTAGTCCATGGATTTGAGTTCCATCTGTTATTGTGGTCACTCAGAACAGTAGAGGTGGTCTGTTGGGTGGATTTACTGGGCACCAAAGCCAGCTCAGGTTAAGTCCCTGCTGCACTTGCACTTCTTGTAAGGCTTCACTTTCATTGGTTCGTGTCAGTCCTGTTATAGCAGTTCCAATTGTAATTCCATTACAACCTCGACCACCAGTCCCTTTGCACCAGAACACAGTGTTTATCATTGCAGTCAACTCCTCCCCTTGCTCCTGATCTGGCTTAGACTTATCCACAGACTGCAATCCCTTTGGGCTGCACCTGCTTCTAGTGGAGCCTTCTCTCTGAGCCCCCGTCTCTCCAGGGGTATAACAGCTGCAGCACAGGTTTGGTCACAGTCACTTTGGGACACACCTCTTTCCAGCATGGCCTTCTCCATGGGCCACGAAGCCTTTAAAGCTCCAGCTGGATATAAACCTTACCAATGGCTGCAGTCCCTTCAGGTGTGAATCTGCTCCAGCTTGGCCTTATCGTGGCTGCAGTCAGGGTGCCCTGTTCTGTCATCTGCTTATCTATGATCACACACTTTGAGGTGCTCCAGCATGACCTCATGTGAGAGCCCGGACTGAGAGTGATTAATGACCCAAACATTCAACCAGGTGCTGTAAGAGACTGGAGTATTGGTGCTAATGGCTCAAATAATAGGCTGGGTGCTTCACTGGTGATGCACAGAGGAGCCTCCCAGGTGCAGAAGGGCATGCACATCTGAGGCTAACTGGGTTTTCAGATAAGGGAAGAGGCCGATAAGAGGTGCTTAAACTAGAATCCTGTGAGGAGGGGTAAGTTCCTATCATGCCAATGTCCTTCCTTACATAATGGCTCGGCTGTGAAAACTCCCCTCCAAATGCTGACTAAGAGGAAGCTGCAACATCTTGGAGGGTGTCAAGACTCCCAAAGTGTCCTGCAATCCACAACAACAACAACAACAACAGTGTGAAACTCCCCACCCCAGGGGAGGTATCTGGGCGTTCCCACCCGAGGCTGACCATAATATAAACCTAACGGACCTGGTGTTTTGCAGACCCTTCCCCCCACCCACCATTTGCTGGATGCAGTCTGCAACCAACACCTTGACAAGACTGCGACCACTGAGAAGATGAGGATCAACAGGATGTTGTTGGAATCTATAGAATGGTGATATTTTTCCTACTTATTCTGTTTATCTGTCACTCTCTCTCCACTCCTTCTCTATGTCTCTCTACCTCACATTTACTCTTAAATAAAAACCTGTACTATTGATTTTGGCATATAGTCTCACTTGCACCTTAATTTGGGCAAAGGCATCTCTCTAGTAATTGTAATAATTGCATCTCAACACCTCATGAGCCACCACTGATGCTTCAAAGTGGACCTGCTGTACCGTGGACTTACCCAGAGATGCACGTGCTTTGAGGAGTACTTTCTCCAGTGTGGAGTTATCCTTGGGCCACAGTCCCTGCAGAGGCACAGCTGGTGTGGCACAGACAGAACCACGGCCCAGACACTTTGAGATGCACCTGCTCTGACATGGCTTTATCCACTGCCACAGATGTTTCAGGCCGTCCTGCTCCTGCATGGATGTGTCCACAGGTCACAATCCTCTTGACTCCAGCTCCCGCTGCAGTTCTAGCCTGTCCACTACAGGAGCAGAGAAACAGCAGCGGTGCCCTGGCCACCCTGCAGCCCAGGTGTGTCACCAGGTGTTCTCCCGGGCACAGCAGAGGGGGCTGTTCGGCTGCACAGCACTGCAGAAAGCAGAGAAAGCGAAACCCAGCCAGTGACCAGCACTCGTCTCCAGCACACAGAGGGGGAGGGAAGCCCCATGGCAAGTACAGGAGATATCAATTAAAACCCCCACACTGGGTGCCAAAAAAGACAGTCCCACTTTAACCAGCCAGCAACTCAGCCCCGCACAGCTGCTCACCCACTCCACTGTGGTAGGAGTGGGAAAAGAATCAGAAGGGTAAAAGTGAGAAAACTTTTGGGTTGATAGTGAAGTGTGTTTGTCTTTCCTGCTTGAAACATGAATTAGCAGAAATTCCAGGACTGGCAAATAACTAAATTGTGAATACATCTCTGTGAAAAAGAGTGCAAGCCTGGAAGAGCTCTTAGGACAACGTGATTTCTTATGACTGTCTTCAATAGTATTTATAAATTCAAATATGAAAATAAGGCACCAAGGAAGAAAAAAAAAACCTCACCCACCCTCCCTATTTCAATCCTTTCATATCTGATAGAACAAACAGAGCTACAAAGTAAGAACATCTGTAGATAAACCCTAAAAGGGACATATGTGTTCCACACCTAACCACAGCAGGGTGTCACTATAACAGCTTGCTTACTACTTGTCACGTCCAAGTCCATATGGTGCATTTCTGCCTTAATTGGGCATTTCCATGCTTTTGTTGATTTCTGTCAAAACCTTAATGATATTTAAATATTCTTTTGCTGATACCAAAACTTTTTTATTTTAAAGAATTTCAAGCAAAAAATAAATTCTGGAGTAACTGTTCAAAATATTTTAGTGACCTGAGAGATTCTCTAAAACAGACAAAAATGCAGTGTTATTTTACCTACATTCATATTTAATTCCTTGCCAGCATTCAGCCTATACTGCTCCAAATCAAATAAACCACCAAGGCCCACACAGTGAGAGAGGGTTCATTATAGATCATGAACTGCTCAGGGTGGAAGTGCCAAAGTAAAAGAACAGATAGCATTGTACAACAAATAATGTTTGCCCCATACCCTCCACATTTAGTGCACTTTTCTCAGATAGGCTCTTTTATTTGGGCACTCTGAGGAGTAAGGATATGAAAAATGAGTGGCTTTACTAGCTTGTCTGGATGTAGAGAGTTATTTTGGTAGAAAGGTGGGCAAAGGGAAGTGTGATGGGGTTCAGACCTTTGCCAGAGCCAGGTGTACAGCTTCAGCAAGCTGAGCCATAAAAGGGTGAGTACCAAAAGAGTATGTTATGGATAGACCTAGCTAAGAGATAGCATCGATCCTACTGAGTCAGAGCCAAGGACAAAAGGTTCTGGAGGAGCTGTCATGGATAAAATACAGACTTCCTAGTTTTGTAATTATTGTCATATGCTAATTTCGTTTTCTACAGGCCTGAGCAACAGAAAGGTGGACTTTTTTCTGCTTTGGTAGCACTGGGGTAAAAGTCTGGAAGTTTTGGATCCTGACAATCCCAGTATCTTTGGCTAAATAAAAGCAGCACTCCTTGTTAAAATATAGAGGAAACACTTAACACAGATAGACAATTACAGAGCAGTATAAAGACTCTCCCTTTAAACCGAGAATAATATGAATACAGCCTTTAGTGATGTTTCCTAAAAGAAACTGGTCTTCAGTATACCCACAGCAACTTTATTTCTCCTTAGTTCCAGGTTCCTTCCAGCAGACATTCCTGGATGAATAAGGAAACTGGATAAATTGTTTAAAAAACAAAGAGAAAAAAATGGCAAGGGCGAGTAAGAAAAGCAATGTGTACCCTGCAGTGTGCAGGATGTCAGTGACAGTGAGGGAGATGCAGTGTGACACTGTCTTTTTTTCAGACCACAGTAACTAGCAGTAGACACCTCTCTAACACATAGACCCAGCTTAGATAAAAGGAATGATCTCTGCAGGGAATATTGCATGAAAGAAGAACTTAGCCATGACCACATCTTTCACAAACCAAGTTCAAGTAGTTTTCTCCCACCCCACAATTTGGATTTAAGGTAACTTTAAAACGCAAATATCCTACACAAAATTTCTTTGTAAAAACACAAGAAGGAATTGCAGATTTGATATTAAAGGATCAGGCATCTAACATAGCTCATGCTACAGACTCCAGATGTGGCCAAGGGAAAAGGCTTATTTTTCTTTCTGTGTACAAGTTTCACAGCAAACACTAATAAGCTTCACGTTTGACTGTTCTAACTTCTGTGTTCAAGACTAGGGAACTCTCAGATTATTAGAGTTCAAAGATGAAGTTAAAACATAATGAATTCTGATAAAATCTCATAGATTATCCTCGGGCTAAAGCATCAATTAATTCAAGGTTTTAATCCTTTTTATAAAAATAAGAGGGTTTTTTAAGGTGTTTGAAGTACTTGACTCTACCCCTTGGCTTCTTGTAATTCCACCTTCTGAACTTCTTAATCAAGATTTCAGTAGCTTAAACTGCAGAGTAACTCAGGACCCATGAGATGTAGCATATATCAAATCCCTCTCTAATAATTTCCTAACCTCATGCAAGCTCTTTTTACTAAAAACAGAAAGCTCAAAAGACACAAGATTCTTGAAGTACTACTTAGTTGAAATTTACTTGCCTTTCTTCACAATAGCAAGCCACAAACTATCACAACTTTCTTTCCAGTAATCACTTAGACCTCTGAGAGAAGTAAAGAAATAGGTATTGCAAGAGAACTTGCTTAAGTATCTTAAATTCTGTTCTGGCACGAAAACAGAATTATCTCTAATGTAGGTGGGTTGAGCAGTTTGATATCTTCCTCCTCTGTGCATCATCTGGAAAGCCCAAGCAAGGCACCTGTTGCTAATGGCCATGAGGACAGGAGCCAGTAAGGGATATCTGAACCTATTTAATTTGTGAAGGCACTCTGAATGCAGCACAGCTTGGCATTCGGATCCATTCAAACACTTGCCAAACAGGGTACTGCCACATCCTGCTGAAATCACAGTATTCTTCTTACAGGACTTTCCCTGGAAATTGAAAAACTGCAGCATCCTCCACCTGAGCAGATACAAATCCACAGTTCCACCTCTTTGGAGAGTGCCCTTGCTGCACGACTTTCAGTGAAGCTGTGCCATTTCTGTGCAGCCACGAATGTGGAATTTGTTTGGCCTGCAAAGAAAATTGCAAGGGGAAGGCTATTTCTGTAATCTAATAGGCAAAACACTCTGCTGGAGAGGAGAGGAAGCTAAAATAGTTCTTTCCCGAGGGCCTGCCTAGAATATGTATTTTCCATGTAACAGTTTTAGGATAAAACCATTAGGAACATTGGAAGGAAACATAGGAACGTTCCTGTTTCCACAATAGACACATCTCACTGTCTCAAAGGTGGCCTCTCCTGCTTAATTTTTCTTTCTGGGCCCAGTTCTTGCACCATTTCTTGTACAAGGACTTTCTTTTAATGGATAGGTGTATGACTGGCATGGCATAAGACTAGTCAATTGACGGTAAATGAGACTGTCTAATGATACAAAAGCATCAAATATATTCAATATTTAGAACATCTTGAATCCTGAACTCATCTAGTGGGTGCACAAAGGCACCTCACTCACAGCTGCAAAGTATCAAAGCCTAGGGGAGCACAGGGTACCAAACACACTCAACATTTCCTAGCAGCTGGCTTAGATATCTTCTGGAAGTCAATAAAAGTAGTCATTTCTACATATTCTTAATATTATTTGAGTTGATAAATTTCACCTCTGGAATATCTTTATAAACTTTACCTACAAAGAAGCAGCAAACTCATATGCTAGCTTTGGTCCTCATTGCAACTTTGGGAAAATAAAATATCCCAACTTAAATGCTCAAATCTATTTCTGAGAGAACTAAAAATAATGTCTAAAATTGTAGACTCCATAAAAAGACAGGAATGCTGGTTTAAGAGGAAATTTCAAGCTGGCATTAAATTTTCAAGTGCCATCCTAAAGAGAAGAGGTTTTTTTAATCCACCAAAGAGGGAGATCTGTAGCTACAGGTAAATTCATCTTGTTTGCCTTACCCTCTGATGGTGCTATAAGCAAGAAAGTGCTATTACAAATGACAGCTATAATTCAAACTCAGAGCTTCAGCCATGTTCTGGAATGTGTGCAAATCTTCAGAGTTTTGCATATGAAGTCCCATGAGGCTCGCAAAGCCTCAGAATATTTTACACGAAGGAATAGTTCCTCTCATACAATATTTGCTATATTATCTGAAATACAGTTTGCCCCATAGTGCAATTTGAAATGAAATTGTCATGTTTTTCTCCTTTATCTCTTCCTATATTACCTAGGCCACAAAATACATTGGTCATATTCGCACAGGAGAGCTTGCCAAATACAAGTGGCAGCACTGTGTCCTGAAAACCTGAACTTCCCTGTTCTCAATTTTCCTGTTCTCCTAAAAGTGACTCAAACTGGAAACAGGTGGCAGCATTGTTTCTGATGCCACAGGTCCTAAAGCTGAAACACAAAGATCTAATCTCTCCATACTAAATGAAAACCAACCGAAAGCTGCTCTCATTGATATTGGCTATAAATAAGGCAAGATTTGATAAAACAGGAAAATAAATAGCTCGGCTCTGGCCTTGGAGAGTCAAAACATCAGAAATATCTGGCAGGGATCTGTCCTTCTAAGATTGAAAAATCTTTTGGCATTTGGAGACTCTAACTTTAGCTCTGGTTTTAGCCATGTCAGTGGCATGGAGCCATCCTCATGCTGGACATATCAGGCCAGAGTATTTGGGAAAAAGTAAGTTTTACCAGCAGGACAGCATATGACAAACATTTATCAGATGTCTTTTCATGTTACATTTATGATGTTTGGATTTGAGACATATCTGTGTCCCATTGAGAAAAAAAGTCTGAATTCTAATAAGACTGTTGATTTGCATGCAATTATATTTCTTTTTAACAAATTACTATTTTTCAATACTTTTATATATAAGACATTTCCTTACATCACATGTTTAAAATATCAGGATTTGTTATTATTTTTGTTTGGCATATAGAAAGAAATAAAAGAACAAGGAGTGGAGAAAAGGACGAGAGGAGAGACAGAAAGAACAAGCAAGCACAGGAGAAATTTATAAAGCAACTATGGCTTTATAAATAGAGGTCACAATCTCATATTCAGTCTTTCCTTTAGTGTATTTACAGAATTGTAACATGGTACTTTTTATGGTGTAAAAAGATATTAATTCCAGCATTGTTTAAGTGGGAGGCAAAGAAATATATTCTGGTTTCAATTAGGAAAGACAGATATATAAACAGGTTCTATTGGAAGGTCCTGATAGGAACAAAAGAATGTGATATTGATGGACACGGGGGACTCAGACCTGCTCTTGTTCAAACCACTGGAAAAAACTTCCATTGGCTTCAGGGCTGCAGGATGCAGCACATGCCTAGGTCAGGAACAGGTTTAGCAGACATGTTGAAATGGCTCTGGTTTCTGAGTCCTGATGGCTCCATCCCCAGGAATCTGGATCTCACTGCCATTACCCACAATCAATGGCAGCCAAAGGCCTGAATTTCTGCCTTAAGAAAGGTTGAAGCCTTGCCATAAATACTTTCCAGAGAATGGCAGTTATTATGGCAACAGTGTTCCCATTGCTCTAGTTAAAATTGTGTCAGCATTTAAATTATAAACCCCTGTTTTCAGGGGTTTACATCTTGGCTATAAACATTTGCCGAGAGATGAAAATTGGCATTCACTGCCCTATTTTTTTAATAACAAAACTTGGAGAAAATCAGACTGGGTTTTTTATACTGCAAGAGGGAAAAGAGTTGGAGGCTTGTTGTGGGAGGTGAGGTGCATTTTGGTGTTATATAACATATAATGTGTTTATACACAGAGATGGAGTGCATGTATATTCCTAAACTGTAAAATTTGCTCTGCATTTTTTAATTAAATTTTGCTGGGCATAGAGAGATTTGTTTGCTTAAAATGAATTTGTGTAAGAGTACAAAAAATGGAATGAGAACACTGTAAATAATATATTTCTTATTAGCTGTATGAGTTTTAATAGAGATATAGCAATGTACATCAAAAATATGTTGCCTCTAAAATGCTAACATTTTTGCCCTTTGTAAAGACATCATGCTTTTGTTTTTTCTGACTACAAATAGTCCTTTTTTAAGATGTAGAAAACAAAGCCCATTTACTTGTGACTACTCTTACTTAAGGTGTCTTAGATGATATTTCCACTTTGAGTGTTCACATATGAAAACACCACCAGCCAAAGAATTCATCCTTTAGCAGGAGCCAGAGGTGTGTGCTCCAGCCCTGACCCTCTGCGTGCTAACCTCTGGCTCTCAAAGGGGTGGTGCATATTGCTCTCCCTGAGTTTCTCTCATTCTAAAAATCCTTTGAAATCCCTCTCTATTTTTCCCTGACGTGGTGTTCTTGAGTGTGTGTGATTGTGGTTTTGATTGTGTTTTGAGATGTACATTAATACTTGGTGACTGCGAGAAATACTCCCCAGTGAAGTGCAATTTTCTTGAAGGAGAGTTTTACATCTCTAATGAAGTTAAGACAGAGAGACCAGATTCACAGAACAACATCACTGCATATGCAGCACTGCTGCCAGATTAAGGTACCTGAGGCCCATGCCACAAATTGAAAATGCAATATGAAAACTTTGGCAGGAGAGACAGTTTCCAGTGCTCAGTGAAAGTTGTGAAACAAAACTGTTTCAGCATTCCCAAGGCCAAATGGATCAATTTTTCCTTATATAATGGATACAGAAGGGAAGAACTGGTGAGAATTATATCCACCACCCTAGCAAGAGCTAGACATATGTCTAGCAGTATATCTCAAGTGGGCAGCTTCTCGATGAAGACTGAAACCTCCTGTTTCAGTTTAAAACAGAATATATGAATTTGAAGTCCTTCCAGACTTGGATGACCAAGATATCTTCTCATTCTTTCCACTTGTAATCCACAACTTCAACGTGGCCAAGTTCATATACCAGGAAAGCCAATGCATCAGCTCCAAAACTGTGGTCTGACATACCTTATGTTTATCTATAGCTCCTTCTATGGAAATGGATGTTGAGTCAAAGTCACTGATACTGCATTGTGGTGGTGGATAAGTATGTGCTTATGTAGGTGTATGGCATTGCCTAGAGGAATAAAAAGACCTGGAATTAATTTTTCCCATTTCTGAGCCCAGCTAATTGATGTGTAGCTACGTGGGAAATCACAGGCTTCAAGCTGTGAGACCACTGAAGGAAGTTACCCATCTGAGCAGTGAAGACTTTATTACACAACTGTAGGGGGAGAAGGAACAGAAGTCTCCCGTAGACACGGCCTGGTCCCTACAATCAGCAGGAACCTTGGATCTCTCACAGACTAATCTAACTTATGGATCAACATTGCAGGTCTGCAAAGCTCCCAGGAGACCTGGAAACGTCAGGTCTGCATAGACTGGAAACAAATAAGGGGAAGGTAATTAGCACAATTAATTTAATATTAAATGTAAATTAAAATGAAGTATTCTTTTGTTTCATTTCTAATTAAAAGAAAATTATTTTTTAAAATGGAGTTAGCCTCATAAATCCATTCTGCTATTCATTGCCTTTAATACCTAATACACTACTTTCAGCAGTGGTCTTATGGGTCTGATAGGACTGTGACCACAAACAATAACCATCACTATTTTTCCTTGAATGGATGAGGATACACCCCTTAATCACATCTTTTGAAATTATATTCCTGGGGAGAAAAGGCTCTATGGGATCTTACACCGCTCTCATCCTTAACAATTTTCAGAGAGTACAGAAAGGTCAATATGATATTGAGTACCAGCTCATTATGAGATACTATTGAGCACGATAATTGTTTGAGCTCTTCCATAACATGACTATGTACTTCAGTGCATATATTAATGAATAAGCCATTATTTAAATGCCAATTTGTCTCTGACTGTTATAAGTAATAAGCCTCTGAGTACATAAATTCAGATAAGGCCCTTTAATGTAATGTATAGCACATTATTTCATCTGGTGAAATGAGAGGACAAGTAACAGCTAACAAAATAGAAAATCATCAGGTCTTTTTTTCCTGAGGCTGTGGAGATATATTTTCCTTTTTATTTTTCCTGTCAGCAAAAGAAAGGCAAGTTGAAAAACAAAACTGAGCCTGTCTGGTACAATTCAGAGCAATTAGCACCACTGAGATAATGAAAACTCTCATTTATTTGTACTGACGCCCTGCTACTTCAAGGCAAAGCTTCACTGAACACCAAGGCCTTTTTCTATTAGGTGGTCAAATAGGTCCATCAATCTCCTGCTCTAAAGAGTGTCCAGTATAGTTCCAGAGAAGATAAAAAATGGGAATGATGGCAAGGGAAACGAAAGTTAGTTGGTACCATTGATTGGAAATTGATGCCCAGTCCAGTCATTTCAAATCATGTGAGAGGGCCACAGAGGAATCATGACTATGATAGAAACTGTCAAGATGTGCAGGCCAATATGTTAGAAACTGTAAACATGCACAGAACTATAAAAAGGGAGGAAATAATGTAAAAGGGCAAATATGGACATAGAGGTATGGCAAAGTTAAAAAGCTTGAATAAAGATTTAGAACCCGAATATTATCAGTTGCAAAATGGAGTATTGTGGGGACATTCAAAACTAGAGAAGACAGTGGACAGAGACAGAATATAAAAATACATTTTTAAATGGAAGACACTACAGTAATGTCCTGT
This sequence comes from Daphoenositta chrysoptera, assembly GCA_013397915.1. Lineage (NCBI taxonomy): Eukaryota > Metazoa > Chordata > Aves > Passeriformes > Daphoenositta > Daphoenositta chrysoptera. The sequence goes on along the minus strand of VZRO01000619.1, from coordinate 268,944 downwards.
ATAATACAGTAGCAGATGATCAACTGAAGAGGTAAGGAAAAACCTGTACCTAGATTGGTTTCTAGAAGTCAGGAAAAACTGAAAAAAAATAGATGGCATATAGATGAATGAAAGGAATCAAGAAACCATGACAAGAAGAGAGTACAACATTCTAAAACACAATACAGGAGTATATGTTACATGCACCAACAGTGATGGAAGAATGGGATAAACCCTGCTAAATCCATTTTCCCAGTCAAGAATGAAAGAAATGGAAATGAGGATCTCTTCAAATAAAGCCCAAAGGAACAGCCAGGGACGACTGCTGAAGTCAGCATAACCACTACAAAAACTATAAAATGAAGATAGTAAAGGAAAATAATATGGGGAAAGAAAGGAAGAGAGGAGAAAGGGAGAGAGAGAGAGCGAGAGAGAGAAAGAAAGAAAAAAGAAAGAAAGGAAGGAAGGAAGGAAAAAAGAAAGAGACATGAAAGTTACAACCGTAATTTGACCAAGAAACCTGCAGTATGCAAACCTGCAAAGAACAAAAAGTATATTCTATGTTCCTCTTTCCTCTTCTCCCCCTCTATAGCTGCACTAGTACTGTTCATATCCACAGACCTCTATATCTATACATTTTCACTCACACAAGGTTTGAAAAGTCAGCAAAGGTTTTGTTCAAGCAATTCTAGCACCACAGAAGGTGAATGTGAGTGGAACTAAGAGGATGGTTCTTGCTGGATAAAACTCTGCATAATAATCTATTGAATGGCCCAATTTAATCTGATCTGTGTTGATAAGAAGTGAAAATGAAAAACAGTAAAAGTAACCAGAAATAACAGGTACTTGGCCAAGGAAACTTTGGTCATGCCAGCCAACAAAGCAGGAAACGTATCACTATTTGAGTGCTAGACTACAGATAAGGAACACTTAGCAATTTACACAGTACTTTCCCCATAGTGGCTTTGCATGTCAAGCAAGGGGAAGAGATGAAGGAAAGAACCAAAATCATTAAAAGAGTGAAGAAGATCAACCACTGCTTTTAAGGAAAACAATAAGGATGAAAAGGAAGCAGGGCAGTTAAGGGATAATAAGAACACAAATGTGAACAGATCAGACAATTTTGAAAAGATATTAGATGTAAAATGAGTAAGAGGTAATAGAAGTAAAAGTTTGAGATGATGGCTGTAGGTGATATCCAGTCTCAGATACTCCTAGGAGAAAACAACATTCTTGAGATCAAACAAAAGATACAGTGTAGCAATATAAAATTGTTCAGAAAAGCAGCTGAGTAAAGCAGTGCAGCTTTTGCAGGCTTATTTTAAAACTCTTTAGTTTTAAAGAACTGCAAAAATCTTGATTAGCTTTGGGCATCTAATTGCATCAGTGTACTAAACTAGCCCTTGGATTTTAGATATGTGGAACTTGGAAAACTACCAGTGCAGGCTTATACTTGGAAGGATAGATCTAAATACCAACAGTATCTCCCAACTGCAAAGAATCAAAAGCTAATTTGCCTACCTCTATTATTTGTATCCTACCCCATAGGCAGGATCTGCTAATGACTTGTGCAGCACAACGTTCTTCTACCAACACTGCAATTTTAGGAGAGAACATAATATTAACCGAGATGGCATTTACAGCTTCAGAACATTAAATTTATCTAAAGTAAACATTGCCTGGGATTGCAGCTACGCACTGACTAAAAAAGTATGACTTCTTAGCAAGACTAACTTCATGTTCTGAAGATCTGTTCTATAAAGAAATTTACTCTGGCATTTAAGCCTGGCAAAAACCTTGTGTTCCCTGATAAGTAAGCCACAGTCAGGATGTGAGTGACACTTGCAAGAACTCTAGGGTTCAGGTTTCTCTGCATGGAAGACAAATATCTTTCACAAAGACACTTGTTTATTTATTTGAATCTGGCCATCACTCTGAAAGCATCTGGTCCTAAGAGAAAACAAGCTTTTTTCAGAAATGATCTTCATATGAGAAAATGCTGGAAGGTGAAATGCAGTGATAATTTCAAACATACTTGCTCTGGCTCTTTTACTGGAATGAGTGTGACTGTAATTCTACTATCTCTAAGGGAAGGTCCGTCAATCAGGACACTCCACCAGCAGTGTTTGTTAGGCTCATTCTTGTGGGGAGCAGAGAAGTATGAAAGAATTTCAATGTGTTTACACTAACATTTAAATAATAGATGAACTGGGAAGATATGAATCATGGGAATCAGTTGTCCCAGTCAATGCAGCCTGAACTGAATCATAGGACAGTTGGTTTTTATTTATGTATTTTTGTAGTTGAGGCCAAATACACAGGATAACAAGTTCTACAGAATATGACATACAGTAAGAATTATACTCCATGTCATGTCATTATTCTCAAAAAAAGCATCAGAAGGAATCAAGCTGAGCATCTTATTTCTGGAGGTTACATGCAAACAGGGCAAGGGACAGTTTCTTTGTCACTGAAGGCAGAGGAGAAAGAAAACAGTATAGAAGGGCAAATAATTTCCAAAAGGAATCAGCAGCCTACCCAGACAGAACTTATAACGGAGCAAAGCAGAGCCTGTCTACAGCTTGGTACCACCTTTTTTGAAAGCAGGGGGACATTTGTAATTTTAGACATACAGCAGTATACCTCTATTTGGGACTTCTTCTTTCTTAAAAATCAAATTAAAAGGAAGAGATTTAAAAGTATCCCCTAACAGAGAAGAGATAGTTGCCTGTCACTGCTGGATACCTGCTTGAAATACAACAAATGGCAGAACACAACAGAAGGCAAAAAAATTTACAAAAAGGGGCATCTGCATAATTTTAAAGAAGGCATAATTTACTAATGAACTATCTCCATTTTGTTGATTTGAGTTACATTTTTAATTCTATTTAATTTTTTTTAATTGAGGTAATAATAGTAATAAAAAAGGGGGCAAAAAAGCAGATGTTGGCTAGAGGTGGGCTGCTCTCCAACTGTTCCGATTCTTGTCCAATTAGTGGTCAAGAGAAGGGATAAACGGTTGTGTTACTCCAGTCTGTCATAACATTTAATCTCAAAGATACCAATTCATGGTGGTTTATCAGATATAAATAATTGTTTATCACCACCTATTTGTTGAAGGAACTAGCAATTTGTTATGAAAAGGAAATTTTAGAAAATTAATTACTTTTAACTGAGGTAGAGATAACAGTGACATCAGTGTGCCTATGTGGCAACATAAGTATTTAGGCACTAGAGACAAAAAATGTCTTCTTTCCCCCTTCAAAGGGAAAAACTGCATAAGAGAAATAAACTAATTTCAGATACACATATGATATAGTAAAGTGAAATCTACCATGGTTTTTCTTCAAGAGAGCTAAACAAAGATTTTTGATGAACAGCAATGCTTAAGAACATTTTTGGAGCTATACTGGACCTCAGGATGTCTAAGTTGATCAGCTGAGTTCCATGGAATTTGCATGCATTATCTTATAGTTTCTCTTGCCCTGTTTTTTATCTTGTTTTTGTAAATGCATACCTCACCTTCTCCCAGCAAGGCAAATTTGAGATTTTCAATTGAAGCATCACTGGTATTTGCTGCAGTAGGTGCAGTGTCATTTGTTTATGCTGAAGCAACACATTTACTATCAAAGGAGTTTCCAGAACCTAGGCCGAGGAAGATGGTAGAAGTTAGACAGCAAGATGCAAGTCAAATACTGTGTATTCTTTAGTCACTACACCATGAAACATATGGCACAATACACCTGGGGAGCCACCCTCCCTTACAGTGATTCATCCTGCTGAATAGCACAGCAAGTTCAGTCTGGCATTAAATGTTAGCATATGCAGTTTGGCATACCAAGAAGTTCACTGGAATCTGAATTATTGACAACGTGAATGGTCTGTTTGGAAGCATCAATTCAGATCAACATCACACAGCAAATGAACTAGCCAAAAATAATAAGAACATATTACAGTCAGATTTTATTCCTTAGTTGACAAAAAAAAAAAAAATCCCACAGGAACTTTAACATCTGCTTCTCATCTGTCCAGATGATGTGGATTTATTACCTTTGCATCCAGGTGTGCACTATTTCTTGTTACATTTTAGCATCCAATACTCGTATGTCATTCATTTCTAGAAATAGCAGAAAGAAATGGTTTTTCAGAAAAGAAACTGACTCAGGATGATGAAAAAAATAGTCTTAATACTGATAGCAAATCTAATATTGGAAATAAGTAAGTTTCAACACTGAATGCTGGAAAGATTAAATGGATGGATAACAAAGATTAATTGCAAAAGCCATTTTGGACTGCAGTATAACAGGACTGTCTGGCAGTCCCATGAATCCATGTACTTTCTTGTGCTTTTTGCAGTTACAATCCAGGCAGCTCAAAGGTGTGGGGGCGATCAAAGGTGATCCCATATTTGGGGAGTGTCATTTTCAGTATAGCACCTGGGACTATGAGAGAGACATTAAAAGGACATATGACCTAGAAAGAGCACCTGTACTAGGAGTACAGCTTTGGCTTCAAAATGGCTTGGGGTTCAGATTTCTAATATGAAACATTTGCCTTCAGCAGAATATCCTGGCTCATGCCATTATAAAGCTGGTAAAAGTCCCTTAAAACTAAAGGGAGGGAGGTCAAAAAGATGGAGAGTAAAGAAGCCATTATAAAATGCCAGTATGTGTAACTCTGCAGTTTGAGTCTGATCCATGCTGGAGTCTTCCATTTCATCCTCTGAAGAGAAAATGACAGCAGGAAACTTCTAGTGTCAACCCTCATCTACTTTTCTGCATTTAGTAATGTGTTTTGACTAAACTTCTTTCCCGCTGCATTTCTTCCCACAACTTTTCTCATTTAATCTCATCTTCCTTCAGCAGCTTGGACTAATCCTACTGCTGCCTGTGAAATTTCTGAGTGTGTTTCTGCATTTGTCAAGAATCATCCAAGTTCAGAATTAGAAAGGTACTTGTTATTTGCTGTACAAATATTACAAATATGATGCGGCATAAAGTAAGATTTGTCCAGAGTAAGATTAAGATATGAGATTGGAATTTACAGTGACAAGAAGAAAGCTGAAGGATTCTCTGAGGTTTTGTGACCTTAGAAATCCTCTGATGGGGAACAGGTTGAATATTTTGCAGGGTGTTTTTTTCTCCAAAGGCAACTAAAATGGATTCTTGTAAAAGGGTGAATATATGGCAAGAGTACCCCTATTCTTTGTCCAGCCCCCATAAAAACAGCTTACAGCTATAGTCTATGACTTAGCAAACTACTTTTTCCATTTTTGCATGCTAAGACAAAAGTATGTTCCTGTGCATTGAACTATGAACAAAATTTTGTCAAACAGCCTATAGGGTCATTCTCTTACATGTGCATTATCTTCTCAATTTAAGTTAATTGTATAACCCTGGGTTGCAAGTAGGTAAAGCTATAGAATGCAGAATACTTTCTTTAAAAAAGCATCTTATCCATTTGCTATTAAACTTTCTAAACAAAAAAAAAAAAAAAAAAAGGTAATTTGGCTCCCAAAGGAGGCTAATCATGTAAGAATTAAAGGATTAGCTAAGAAAAAAAAATTCTGCAGATTTATTCAGAATTTAGAAAAATACAGTACATGTGGCTAAATATTGCCAGGAATCTGCAGTTTCACATGAATCCAGTAAAAGATCGCAATAAAATACTTTTAAAAGGAAACGCTTCATATATACAAAAAGCAATCCTCTTAAGAAAGTTCCATCACAGAGTTCTTTGTCCAGTCTGCAGGAACTAAGCAGAGCAACTACAACTATTTAGAGTAAAAATACTGAGGAAATTAGAAGATTACCATCATGAGATATGGAGGAAAAACCAAACCTTGGGTGGGATGACTACGATGAAAAGTAGCAGGAGTTAAGGAGAGAGATGCACATCTCTCTTACAGCAAATTTCACAAATTGTCACTAGCAAAAAAGTCAGTTGTTCAATTTTTCACAAAACTTCACTTTTCATTGGATTCAGTAGCCTGGAAATTTTGGTTAAATCTGTAAATTTTTTCAGGATATAGTGTACAATGTCAAGGAACAACTTATAAAAGTAGACCAGTTTATTTTTATCCCTTATGCTAATTTAAACCTTGTCTAGCTCCTTATGACTATATGATGCAAGAGACCAAGCAACCTGCAGTAAAAGCTTTCATATGAAACTCTTTTAACTTTAGGAGATGCTATATGATTCTTTATGTATAATTATTTCGATGTAATAATAACACTAATAATACCCATGTTAAGATTTCATTCTTCAATATAATGTGTAAACTGTAAAAAATTAACCTTCAAAAATTCAAGGAAAATTACACCCACCTTATGAATGAGGAAACAGACTTTAAAAGAGTTCTCAAAGTAAAAATATTGCATGTGTTAGCATAAATAAGACCAATACTAATAACTGAAGGAGACATAATTTTCTTTCTTGTGACTATTTTGAGATCCACATTTATATACAGTTCATGTTATTAATAGTGATGATTAATGAAGACAAAAAAGAAGCAGCAGGCACAAAATGGAACAGTATATTAAATAGAAAGTCTCTTAATTTGCATGTTTAGGTGGTTTACCTTATTTTTCTGACTACTCCTTTCTTTTGACCTGTTAAGCATAACATCTATGTGGGAACCCTGAATGCAAAGAATATTTCCCTGCCTGTTTTGAAGGGTTCTACCCCCCCCCCCGCGCAACCCTCGCTTTTCCCGTTTCTTCGGAGNTCTAAAAGGGATTGGATAAAAAATTCCGCAGTTCCTGTGTATGTGACAGGACCATTTGTCTAACATTGGTAGAAAGGTGAAAATATCTTTCGTTTTAAGTTTTAATCGGATGATTTACCTTTAAGAAGGCCATGTTATCTTGATAAGCAAGTATTCTCGGGTATTCTGCTGCTTTCTCTGCTCTGTGCTGTGTCTGGGTCACACTAGTGACTTTACTTCTCTGATAAAACTTAACAAACTATCTTAAAGCAGAGAGTGCTGAAAGCTTCTTTCATCTATCAGACTCCTGGCAAGGACTCTAAATTCCTCCTCTATCAGAGGACGCCTGATTTAAGACACAGCAAAATCAGAATTGAGGCCCACAGACCTACAATCAGGTGGGCTGCATGGGAGATGATTGTGTTAATGGACCAAAGGGGGAACAGGTGAGGTTGAGTTAGCAGATGGAGGCTCAAGATGCCTCTCCTACAATAGGAGAAATCGTCTGGGTGTTCAGAGACCTCTCATCACAAGCTGCACAGCCAGAACTTCCACTAGAGCTTCCTTGGCTGTGATCAAGCTCATTTGTTATCTGTATCACTAGCAGACTATAACAGCTTTAGATATTAGAATTTGAATGTCATCAAAGACATAATCAAGGCTGAGATGTGTGAAGACTAAAGTTTTTTGGGAGCAATGCAGATAATGGAATGCATCTCTCAACATTCAAGAGGAAAAAGCTATATAGAGGTATTTGGGTTTTTTTTTTTTGTGGCTACACAGAGCTATCTATTGATATCTTCCTTCTTTTTAAGGGAAAAATGGCTAAATTAAGATCTTGCTGTTGTCACTGTTGTTGTTATCATCATTATTATTTTATTTCGTGTCCAAAGTGTAGTCCAAATGAACTGGAAGGAGCCAAAGAGTCAGAATTCTCTAACTGCTTTCCTCATGACCAGCTTGGACAAGAGTCACATCTCTTCCTCCTCTGCTCAATACACCATAATTTCATGGTTTATGTGTCTGGGGACAGCATCAGTAAAATCAAGCAGTGAGATTCTCCTTGCAGGTAGACTGCAGTAGTGAGTTTCTGCTGGCAAGCCCAAGGAAACCCCTGAAAGCTTACATAGGCAGGCAGAAAGCCAGGTGTTAGACAGGTGTGATTAACCTTCTAGCATAATAAATAAACATGTCTCTAGTAGAAGCTTTACAAATATTCAGCATTCCACAATCTCTTCACACCCTGGTTATAAGAAATTGTCAACAGAATTTTTTTAAGGCTAGAATCTGTTTTTACAAGGGATTCTGTACTCAACTCCTTGTCTATTCATATTTGCATGTAAAGGCATAAACTGACTGACAGAGGGAAGCATGACAAAGAATTTTGACTCATGCAGAAAAAAAAAAGCCTGTAGATGAGATATTTTCATTTTCTAAATGTTACCAATTTAGACATACTTCTCAGCATAGCAGACAGAAATTAGATATTAATTCTCTTATGGTAATAAAAGTGAAGAGCTGCCCATCTGCAACAGACACTGCATCAGTGGTCTGTGAATCATGAAGGACCAACCAAAAAAGGCATGCAGATGAAGGTATTTAGGCAACCGAGTGTATTCATACAGTTTATTCAGGTTTTTAACCAATGAAAAGAGAAAAAGACAAGAAAAATCCCAAACCACCAAACAAAAAAACCAACAAACCTTTATGTTAGCATAACTGGAGTAACTTTTCCAACCACATCTGTTTTCCAGGTCCTAGTTCAGTATCCATAGTCACACTGTTGAAGCCCATTTTATCACATGCCATTTTGTATTTCCCACAGAACGCAAAATAATATTGTCTGGTATTTTTCTTCCAGCCCATTTAATTTCTCAGATGGCATGCAAGAACAATGGTGTTGCTCTGAATTCATATCACTGCAAGGGAATGTTTAAAACGTAAAATGAATGAACTGAGTTTTCCCCTAAAGAAAGAAAACATTTGTATCCAAAGTTTCTGATTACTATTCCCTTTATTTGATTAGATTTTGCTTGTTTGGGGTTGCAGATTTGTTGGGTATTTTACAGAAGATTTAAACTCTATGGTCTAGGCTGATACAGACCTTTCAAATTTTCTGCTGCTAAAAAAAAAAGGGGGTTTGGTGTTCAATTATCATAAATTACATAGTTATCATTGATTGCCAAAACATTTAGAAACATTCAATGACTAATCTTCACATCAGCCTTGTGACAGAGGAATAAAAATGCAATGTAGCTTTCCAGAATCCAAGCAAAATTAAGCTCAGGAAAGGTATAAACAACCTATAGGCTTTCTACAAACTCTCTCTTATTCTCTGTGGAAAATTTCACACCGATACTAATTTTGGCATACCTACATACTGCTCTATTTCCTTTTTCAAAAACAAACTAATAAGCCACAGTGATGAGCAGTTCACTGTCATGGCAAGGCAAGATGCCTTTTCAGAATTCAGCTCCTAAGCTTTTCCTGACTTTTTGAGTGTTGCAAGAATATCAGTCTGATAACCAGCATTGGTTTCTCCTATGAGAAATGAGAAAGGAGAACACGAAGGCATAGTAATTCCCAGCCAAGATACTTTGAGTGGGACTCAGAATGACAAAGAAAATTTCATTGTTTTTCTTTGGGCATACAGGTTTTGTTTGGGAATATGAAGTCAGCATCATGGATAAGATGAGAACTTCCTGATCCCAGAGTCTTTTCTGTTAAATAATCAAGACAGTTTTTCCCCTGATTTACCACTCCTTCATAAAGGTTTTTCTAACCTCTCTTTCATTATGACCCAAATTTCCTTGCATCTTTGTAATAAAAATATGAAATTTGACTTTAGTGAACATAATTCAACACTAGATTATCTTCTAGATAGTAAATGCAGATGGGAAAGTGAGAGCAAGAAAGTGATCAAGTCCTTCATCTCTATAATATATGCCAATTGAACCATAAGTGAAAGTGGTTGCATCATTTTAAAAACAAAAATTGTGCTTTTTTTATCTTTTTTTTTTTTTTTTTTTGTTTTTTTTTAAATCTTCTGTACTTGCCTTACCAGGCTATGGGGGATAGGATGCACAGACTTCTCTCATCTTAAAGAGTTGTCTTAAATCATTCCTTTACAGGCTTTGGAGTGCTAATAACGTTGCCACATTTTTTGTATTCATCTGAATAATAACTAGCTGTAGGGGCTGGTGAAACAGGAACCATATTTTTTCCAGAGCTGACTGGTTCTGAAGCTCGTGGGAATGATAAATTCCAACAGAGCTGGGGTTCTCTCAAAGCCTTCCTCTGTCCCATACTACCTACAGCACTGTGGCCACTGCAGTGCTGATTTGGTAAAGTTACTAATTCATCTCAGGCTATACTCTTTTCCAGTGACTAGCACTTCATTAGGGTAAAAAGCTTCATTATGAAAGGAAATATTCACTGAGAATTCAGCTTATGAATGGAAAAACACCAAGTTTTCTACCAGTTTCATGTTATATTTCTCAGAAGTAATAAAGACAAAAGCATAACACTACATTTTTCTGATCCACCAAATGATCCATCATGGTGACTCTGAAGTACTAAGAGGTGTGAGAGCTGAATTCTGCCAGAATGAAGTCCAGTGTATGTTACTAACTTTCACTTAATTAAAAAAAAAAATATTCCGATTGTAAATATTTGACTTCAGAGCTGTGCAAATGCCTTGCTCTAAACACATCTTCCTACTTTGATCTCACACAGCTACATAAAATTCCACATCCTTAGACTGCAGTTTTCAGCCATTGAGACTATTAAAAAATTAGGAAAAAAACTTTTGTTTTTCAGGGCCATAAGTCAGATCCCAGTTAACCAATTTTGTTTGTGATTTTCTCCAATGAGCAAACTAAACATCAGGCTGCAAACAATAATGGAAATTGCAACTCCACAGGAATTTGTTTAACAAAGCTGTAATCATCCTTAAAAAGAAAATTAAATAGAAGGTGGGATTAACTTTAGCGAAGTTGAAATTAACAACTTGGCTACAGCAAGAATAGCACACATTTTTAACTCCAAAGAAAATTCATTGGGTGAACACACTACTACCATGAAAAGTTGCAGATTATCAATTTCTGTTTTATCAAATCAAGATGTGTCAAAATACAAAATATGTCTGTATGGAACAAGCAGTCGTAAAAAGTTTAGAGAGGTCACTGTAAGAGAAATTGATGTGGTTCAACAGTCTGCATTATTCAAGTCAATCCAGTTGATGTAGTGGTCCCTTCTGACCTTAAGGGACGCTATGTATCTATGAAAAATTCTAATTGAACATTATAAAGCTGTTTAAGAAATATTACAATTTTAATGAGCTCTTAACAATCCATTCACTTTAAAGCTGGAGGTAAAAAAAATAAGAGAGAACAAATTATTATGTAACAGTGTCATGAATGTTTATACTATAAATCAAGAACATTTAAAAAGCAGATCTGTACATTAGATCTGAACTGCAAGTAAATTTTCTCTACCTCTACTACATTTTACAATGTGTGATGATCCTTGAATCCTTAAGAGAGACTTATTTCTTGTGACTCTCCATGGGTTAGCTACGGTATCGTGTAGTTTTTTGCCATGAAGGAAACATAAGGCCCTTGCTGATTTGACAAAGCTGAGAGTGTTTTTGCCAGGGACTTCCGCCATACTGAGGTTGATCACCATCTCAGGAATGACCACATTTCAGCAAGAGTGTGAAGGACACAAGCTGCCAAATATCAGAGCTGATATGTTGCTTAAATGGTTTAAAATATTTATTGCAAGTAGTAATCTGTAAAATCTGCAAGTATCTGGGTGCACTGCAAGTGTTGTTACATCTTATCTACACTTGGTAATATCCTACATTACAAGGAGAAATTCTTCGTTATGGAAAGAGACGTAGAGAGTTAATATATGTTGATTTTAGATGAGATAAATTGCACCTTCAGAATGGGATGTCTGTCTAAACAAGGAGACTAGATAACAAGCCTAAGTACAGATATATCTATATGTGTAAATCCCACAAAGGGAAAACACAATTTGTTTGGAGATTCAATTAATAGAATCAATTTTTAAAATATCATTTTCTGTTAATTTTAAAACATCTGCCACTGTGAGGAATGAATGCTCTGCTATGTTTTCAAAATGGAAAATAATCTTGATATATAATAGTTATGGTATACCAGTGGTTTTTTTTTAGTTTAAATTCCTCTCTTTGGTGATATGTAATCTGACAAGTGTCAGATTTATAGAGAAGAAGAGAGTTTGCCGTGAAAGAGAGAAATAAAGAGCTATATTTACCGAAACTGTTGATGTATGTGTGTGTGTGTGTGTCTCTGTGTAAAAAAGCACACAGTAAAACACCCTGAAATGTGCACATTGCTAACAATATGCTCAGTTCGAAGACAATTCAAAGGCACTTTATTGTTGTAGAATTGAGGCTTTAGTCCTGTTTTTAAAGATCATATATGTGAAATAAAACGTCTCAAAATACAAAACCTAAAGTAAAAACAGAAACAGAATTTAAATATGATGTTCTGATTGCCTTCTCAGAAATATTGCTTAATGTTTCCAATGCATGCAAAACCAAAAGATAAAAAGGATATCCTGATACATTACCACATTACAATAATTACTTATGATAAAATATTAACACAGTCACTCATATTTAATAAAAAGAGAAATAGTTTTCATTCAAACATTTTTGTCTAATTCTCATAGGGAAATATTTGAAAATGACCGGCTTAGCATGCATGTCACAATAGAAGTGAGTGATTTTGCATATCTAGATAATCATTATATGTATGCTTGTAAGCATTACAGAGGAAATTACTGGTTTTTCTTCAGAACTTTCATAATTTCGCTGTGTTCTTTGTATTAGCTCAGTGTCTAGAGGTTCCTGAAGAAAATGAGACACCAATATTTATGTAACATATGACTACCCAGCTGATGGAGGAACACAGCTGAGGGTTTGATGTCAGTCGCAGGGGAGTTCCTGCGAGGCCCTGCGGTGTGGTGGTCAGTGGGCTGGTGCAGGGGGGCTGCGGTGGGCCCTGCAGGGAGGGGCCCTGGGTGCCCCCTGGGTTGGGATGGCTGGGGCTGTTCCCAAGGTGTTCTGTTCATTATGCTAATGTACCTCAGCTCTCCTGCCCGCTTGGCCCCTTGGCCCATGTTCCCTTTCCCCTCCCTCACCGCTTCCACACCGGTTCCCGCACCCCGGCTTCCACCTCTGTGCCCTCAGACCGCTGGGCCCTGGTGCTCTCCCACCCCCAAATATGTCACGTACCTTCCTTGTACCTGGTCTTCGCCTCTGAGCTCCCCTTCATAGAGCTGTCCTTTAAACAGGTCTGTGGAAATCCTCACGCAAGGCTCCTTCCTGTCTCCTTGCCGTGGAAATGCCGTAGCCAGCCGGATGGCTGTGGCACTGCAGTGTGTGGGAAAAGGTTTGGCCAGACCAGCGTGGCCCCCGCAGCACCAAGGCTAAAGAGGCCTCTCCTTGCACATCCACGAGAGGTAGTGCCAGTTCAGCTTCTCTACCTGCCTGGAAATCTCTCCAAGACCGGCACTTACCACGGGCTTGCATCAATAAAACTCTGACTTTGAAAGTGGCTGCTGCCCTGGGGCTTGTTCAAAAGGCAAACTCAGCCTTTCAGCCTGTGACCCCAGGTACTGTAAGCTGAGACCTTACAAATTAAAGTATGAAGTGTTTAATGCAGTTTTCAGGGTAACATTGCACATACTGTAGCTTACAAAACTTTAAAAAAACCCAAGAGAGAACAGTTCGGAAAAAATAATATCACTCTTTCCTCTAAACTGATGAAAAGCCAAGGTCTGGAGAGAAAACATAACTTACCTAAGGTCACACAGGAAGCCTGTGACAGAGTTGAAAATTGAAATCAAATTTCCTGACTTTCAATCCATTGCCTCAGCCATAAGAGGATCTTTCCTCTCTTATTGATTTAATTTATTGATTTATCTTTTTTTATTCTGAGCATCTGGTTGACTACAAAAAAAAAATGGTTCACATGATTATTGTAAATAACTTTACATTTTGACGCTATTTTCATTACTTTTGTGTATCCTGAAGATACTTCAAATCGGGCATCTATTATATATTATCACTGATTAGGTACATTGATTGATTTATAAAGATGTCTTAATTAATTTTCTTTCTTAATTTCCATATAACAGATCAATTTTCAAGAGAACATATCATTATTTTACGCAGAAATTAACCTTGGGCGCTTCAAATAGTGTCTATGCATACGTACTTCATTATCTATAATTTACATGCTATGTCAAGCGCTGCTAATTCCTCAGAGAACATAATCATACAGTGAAAAAGAAGCATTTTGATGTCTGTTACAGAATGATTTTAAGAATAAAGAGGGAAATGGCACAATCTCAAATGTTTCTTTTCCTTCTACTGCTCAAGATGAAGCTACCATCCTCACTTCTGCTAGACCTAGAGTGGCACCTCAAGGCAGAAAAAAACATGTCAGGATTACTCACAGGCTCATCACATGCCTCACACGGAGAAGTTAGTATTAATCCAGAATGATGCCAAGTCAGGTTCAACAAAGGCCTGAGTCTGCAATGTCTAGTTTTAGTCATCTAAAAATGACAGGCACTGACTCAAAATAAGTGAAAATTACTTTTATGAATCAGACCAGGTACTATGAATCAGACCAGTCCTAAGAAATGTCAATATCTATTAAGTGTTATATCTCAGTGAAGAGATGAAGCAAATTAACCAATTCTATAGACCATACTAGAATCCCAAAGCCTCCTGTGATGAAATACGGAGATTCCTAAACACAAACAAAATAAGACACTGGCTTATATTGGGGCCCAATTCCATTTTTTCTGTCTGAAGGACAGCAGATACATGTTTTGCCCTAGACATTCCAGACAAGAAGCAGAAAATGTGTCTGAATCATTTAGAGATTCATTATAATCCAGGGAAACTAAAAAAATCATATTTATGTATATTTAAAGAAAAGCACCCAAGAACTTCAAATGTAGTAAGTTCCACAATTTTATCCAATCATAACCTATTATCAGTTGATCTGAAAGTGGTGTTTTGTTTGTTGTCTTTCTCAGCTTAATATGTTTCTTTTGATATGTATCAAATGAGCAAGATAACCTGTGGCAGAGTTGACCAATCTGGAAGACACATCAATGCATGTTTGGTCGAAGTCTGTTCTTCAATTTAGTGGAGATCTATTCATTGTTCAGTTCATGAGATTGTTAACACATCAATTTAACTTAAATATTTTAAATTTTCTCTTTTGGCTCTTTTAGCAAGGAACTTGTCTCCCTAAGTATTTGTACAGCATGTGTGTTAAGTTAGCTTCATCCTTAAGAATTATTTTAAGCATACATAAGTAACATACACACAGGTACTTCATATTCTACAGGTTCTAGAAGGAGAAAAGCTCCTTTCAGCAGACAGAGATTTCCTGAACAGAATTTCACAGCAGTTTTGCTGATTATTAATAAGAAGTTAAGACATTATGAACCTACCTGCCTTTGCTATTTTACCATTCAACAAAGGAATCACAATACCTGAAATTATTGAAAGTGTGAAACAGAGCCTTTGACCCTGTGAGGTTTTAACATCAAGACTGTTCAGGAATAGATATCCAGGAGAAGAGAAGGCTGTCTGTAGGGAAACTGCCAATACTTAAATGCAGCTTATGACAAAGATGGAAAAGAATATTTTAGTAGCGCCTGTAATGATAATGGTAGTTTAAAACAAATGGTAATTGTTTTAAACTAAAACAGGGTAGACTGACGTTAGATATAAGGAAGAAATTCTTTTCAATGAAGGAGCTGAAACACTGTCACAGGCTGCCCAGAGAGGTGGTAGATGTCTCATCCCTGGAAACATTCAAGGTAAGGCTGGACAGGGCTCTGAGCAACCTGATCTAGTTGAAGATGTCTCTGCTTACTGCAGGGGGGTTGAAACTAGATGGTTTTTAAGATCCCTTCCAAACCAAAGCATTCTATGATTCTATAATTGATTCTATGATTCTATGATATGTGTTTAACTGCTATGTAATTTAATAATCTAACTGAATGGGTAGAATATTTCCTTGTTGCTTTGAGCATTAGTAGTACCTCTTTTAACCCTTATGGTCTACAGAGATTCTGCTGTAATGCCCAGAGGAAAAAGGAAGGTGGTACTCATCTTGAATAGTTTGTCTGGAACATAACGTATCTGTTACCACTATCAGAAAGCACCCTAAGAACAAAAGGATTAGAGAAGACCTAAAATATCTTCAGCCTTATAAAGGATAAAGAATATTCATACGGATATAGTTGATCTACTCCCCAGGACAGACAACTGCACACATCACTACAGGAGACAAGTCATAAGGGAAAAAGACGAGCCTGGTTAAACAGACAACTTAGGCTCAATCTTAGGGGAAAAAAGAGAATTTATCATCTCTGGAAGGAGGGTCGGGTGTCTTGGGAGGACTATAAAGATGTGACAAGGTCATGTAAGGACAAGATTAGCACAGCCAAAGCCCAATTAGATCTTGATTTGGCCACTACAGTTAAAAGCAAAAAAGTTCCTATGAATACATTGGCAGAAAAAGGAGAGTCAAGGACTGCCTTCATCATTTGTTGAATGCATAGTAGAATAGGGAATGAGGAAAAAGCATGATTTTTTTGCCTCAGTCTTCAATATCAAGAGCAGTTGTCCTCAGAATACCCAGCTCCCTGAGCTGGAAGTTGGTGATGGGAACATGAGTGAAGCCCCCACAAACCAAGAAGAGATGGTTAATGACCTGCCCTGCCAATAAGACAATCACTATGGGCCCTGATGGGATCCACCCCAGAGTTATGAGGGAACTGGAGAAAGGACTTGCCAAACTACTCTCCAATATCTACCAGCAGTCCTGGTTAACTGGAGAAATTCCAGATGACTGGAAATTGGCAAATGTGACACCCATCTACAGGAATGTTTGGAAGGATGATCCAGGGAAATACAGGCCTTACCATGGTTCCCGGCAAGGTTATGGAAGAGATTATCCTGAGTGCCATTACACAGCACATGCAGAACAACCAGGGTATCAAGCCCAGCCAAAGTGAAAGGCAGGTCCTGCTTGACCAATCAGATCTTCTGTGACTGGAGGACCCATTTCTGTAGGTGGATGTGGTCTATCTAGACTTCAGTGAAGTGTTTGACACCATTTTCCACTGCATCCTCCTAGAACAACTCTCTGCTCATGTTTTGGATAGGTGTACTCATTGATGGGTAAAAAACTGGCTGGCTGGCCAGGCCCAAAGAGTTGTGGTTAATGGAGCTAAATCCAGTTGGTGGCAGATCACTAGAAGTGTTCCCAGGGCTCAGTTTTGGGGCCAGTTTAACATCTTAATTGATGATCTGGATGTGGAGACCGGGAGCACCCTCAGTAAATTCCCAGATGACACCAAGCTGGGTGGGAGTGTTGGTCTGCTCGAGGGGAGGAAGGACCTACAGAGAGACCCGGAAAGACTCGGTCAGTGGGCAGAGGACAACGGCAGGAGGCTCAACAAGGGTGTCTGGATCTGGCACTGGGTGGTCTGGGTTTAGTGTTTTAGGGGCTACAGTGGCAATGCTCGGTGGATGGTTGGATGGTTGATCTTAAAGGGTCCCTTCCAACCCTGACCGTAGTATGATTCCAGGATGGAAGTGTCATCTCAACCATCTGACAAAATGAAGAAAAGATTAATGAATACAATCTACATCATTTATTTCAATCACAAAAAAAAAAAAAACCAAACTATTTTAAGCCCGAAGGTTTAGCTGCAGATAAATGGATATTGTTCTTTCTGTAGAAGTACAAGGATGGTAAAACATGTACTACCCTGAAATTTCCTTGATCTGCTAATCTTAACTACGTTTTGTGCAAGACTACTATTTTACTATTATGTGTGAGAGGCCAAGAATCCTAATGATTGCTTCTAACACAGTTCCTGTTTATAAATTCAGTAATTCAGAAAATTAATTAAAATCACATTACTTTTTCAGATAAACATTCACAAAGACCAAATCAGTAACAGCGGTTGTTTGAAAAAAATTTGTGAAAATCCTCAGGTCTTATTGTCATAAGTCCTATTTGTCAAAGAATGAAAAATAATGGAGAAAAGCAGAGAAATCATCACTTCATAAAAATACTTAATAATCAGTTGAAAGAGTCAAAGTTGGTGTTATTAATTATAAAATGAAAAAATACAGTTTGTCTTTTCAGTGAAAAAATACTGTTTGTCTTAGCACTTACATTAGGGAAGAAAATAGCATGGAACAACTGATCCTTGTACAGAAAACTGAAAATAGTTCAGAAAAACTAATCTTGATTTGCCAACTGCTTTTCTCTTCTTTGCAGTCATTATCTACAGTAATGGGCTGAGACAACTCTACAGGAAATTAAGATGTACATTTGGATCATTGGTAAATGAGCCGTTAGATAATAGACAACTGATTTGTTCTGCTTACATATTATACAGAATACTTCACTTTTAGAAAGGAGATGAAAAATTAGCTATGAATTGCCTGGTATTTTTATGCTTTGGTGAACTGTCCTGGGTTGCAGTGTATTCTATTACCATCTACATGAACTGTTGACACCAGGGGGGTGGTGTTGCTTGCCTCCACCCTCCGGACTATCGTCTGTTAGTGGGTCTTGCCACATGACTCATACATAACCCATTCCGGACAATATTGTGTTAATGGCCAATCAAGGCCTTACCACATGACTGGCAACACTGCATCATCCCATTGTGGGATGCTCCGCCCAGAGGGAGGAGACAAGCATTCCATCCTGGATATAAGGTGAGATTGCAAACACCACAAGCAGCCCTGTCCACTGGCTTCCCAGGGTACAAGAGCTACCACTGGACTTTCAGCTGGAGACCAGACTGCTGAATCACCACTTCAACTGAGCTACTACGTTTGGACTGCTACCACCACCCCAACAGGGTGTCAGGTTGTATCTGACTTTGTCAGTGCTTTTCCTTGTATTATTTCACTTATTTTTAATTTTTCCTATTGAATTTTATTCTGATTTACGATCTCCCACTGGTTTGTTTTCAAACCAATACATGAACTGTCCTAGAATGTATCTTTAGTAGAGTTTTTTTGTTCATTGATCCAGGACAGTGAAGTAAAAGCATATATCAATACATATCACACATAATAATGACTGTAGATATTTTGATTTTCTCCGTTGAAGGCCTCACAGATGTACGTAAGAGATAGAGGATATCACACATTACTTTTGAACATCAAAAGGGGTGGGTGAGGATGGTGGAGAGAGTTCAAAAAGTTACTTTAAGTTTAAAATACATTTCAAAATGGTTGAGGACTTTGGTGACTGGGAGATCCTTTTACTTTTGCACAATCATGTACCACATCAGGGAAAAATTAGGCTGGGAAATCATATTCCTAAATTTCACTTCTGCATATACTAAACTAAGTTTATGTTAAGATGCTTGCACTAGTAAGGAAATAACAGAAGACCATTTTCTGAGACAAGAGCATCCCTTTCCCATTATGATCTCTTTTGAAGTAGCTGCTTGACTAATGAATTTGTACACATCCCACCTCCAACCTTCCCTATCCCACTTTCCACATGTTTGCATTACTGAGAAGTAATTATAATGAAAAATGCAAACCTCAGTGAAAAGGAGATGGGATGTGACAGCAGAAAAAAGATCAAATACACCAGACAACTCAACATCTAACCATTTCTTCTGACCTTTCAGCAGCCACCAGACCAAATGAATAGAAGGATAAGGTCAACAGGTAAAAAACAGACACAGCAGGAATTATTTCATTCATTGATCTTGAAGGTTGGACAATTCGAACAGAGTATTGTATAGATATTATATTATATTATATTATATTATATTATATTATATTATATTATATTATAGATATATTCTTAATGATTCATCAATATACATAGAAAAAATTGCAGAAATTTAGAAAAATATTAATTTATGTGTCAGTGTCCCATTGTCAGGGGCAAAGAATGGATTGAATCTGTTAGTCATTCTTTAACCAAGAGCATAAAGAATGTACACAGATTTGTCTCTTTCTAAGAAAAGAAATTATGGAGGTATTTGCAGCACTTATCTTCAAGCACTTACACTACACATTATTCTACCTAAACTTGGCTTACAATCAGCTGGGTGAAACACTGCTGCAGGCAGGAAGTTTAAACTGTCTTAGTTACATTTATGCTCTGAACATCTCCTAGATAATTTTCATGCTATTCAGTAGAAATCTTACTCCAAGAGTCTAATACCAGATAGTGAAGTTGTTGGACTAAATCAATAAGGGGAACCAGTCTTTCTTATTATTTTCATGAGTTTAGGATTGCTTCAGGACAATAAGCTAATAAACTTACCAAAATATGGTTAGTAAGATGCTATTTATATAATTTTTTATGACTATCTGGAAGACTGGGAAGACATTTTAAAAAGAATGGTTGGAATGAAGATCCGTTCACAAGACGAGTCTAAGTACATTGCAACATCATTCCACAGCAAGACATACAGGTCTTAGATATTTAAAAGAAACAGAACACTCATTGCAGAATTGAAGGATGGAATCTGATTTGAAAATAGCATTTTTACCATAGAAAAAAGTAGTCCAGAAACTGGGCATATTCACCATTCCAGAGACTACAAAAGCAGTATATTGAAGACTGTTGGAAAGCAGGCCTGCTGATCATTGCTACTGGATATCAAGACTTTTTAATTGGGAAATTGGCAAAAAAAGGGAAAGGAGTAGAGGAAGGGGAAGGGGAAATTGAAAGGAAGATGAAAAAAGAAAATATAACACATCTTTATACCAAAATACAACAATTAAAAATTAGAAACTGAAACACAGAAAGGTCAACTGGCTTGCCCCAAACAACTCACAAAGCCTGTGCCACAGTCACTTCCAGAAAAATTAATGTTTTTCATCTACAAGTTCATTATTCTTGTTACAGGTCCAGGCTTAGACTATGTTCTTTTGCATTTCAGTAAAGAATTCAATCTTGTAAAATTATGCAACTAAATAACACCAACTCAGCCAAGTTTAACCATTTCTTCTTCTCCTTTTTACATCACAATTCTTTCAGTCATAATAAGTAAAATCAGACTGCGTGCTCACACTGAAACCCTAAATAGTCACTTAGAGAAGTTGTTTACATCTCAGCACAGATTGCTGAAAATAGCAAGCTTTAATGGAAATGCTGACCAGCCTTTCATGCATAGCTCTCAATAATGAAAGATTCCTGTCTGGCTTGCTCTCTCATTGCCATCTAACCGTTTTTCTTCCATTCATTAGTGGAACATCATATAACTTAACAGAGATTAACATATGTAAAGAATGTCATCCCAGAGGGATTTCTGGAACAAAGGAATATTTTTCTATAGTTGGCAGTTTTGGTAAGAGCTCATTTTCTAATCTACAGTAGTTGTTAACTTCACAAAGAAATGAATTCTCTTTCTTCAGGTTTTTTACCAAATGCCCCAGTTTTTGGCTTTGTGTCTTGGGCTTGTGGATGTCTTAAATAAAAATAAAAGCACAAAATCCCACCCTCCAAGTCTCTGATTGCTTTTTATAATAGCTCAGTCCCTGAGGGGCTCAGCTTGTTATTGAAATTGTTTTCTTTAATGGGCATTTTGTGCTTTTCCCCTGGATTATTTTACTTACTTGGGGTGGTGAATGCATGCCAGTTCAAAAACCAAACACTGGGGCAAATGCTACAAACACATTGCCCAACATGTGGTCAGCATTTAGACAAGTACATAAAGCAGACAATTATTCTGAGCACTGGGGAGAACACTCTTAATTCAGCGGTGCAGCAGATAAATTATCTATCTCATGATTTAGATTATGCTGACAGTTTCATTATGTATTTCCAGTGCCCAAACATACTAATAAGTGTTGTAGGTTTGTCCCAGTTCAGTATAGAAACTAAATTCTGCCTTCAGATGAATGCTGAACAGGCACAATGAAGGGCAGATGTGTTCTATAGGATCTTGGCACTGTCGAGGCACAACATCTGAACTTCGAATTTATTTCAAAAGCCTGAAAGCTTATTTAGCTGACACTTGGGAGGGAGGGAGGGGGAGAGGATCTGATTCTCCTCTCACACATGTTTTAAGCCATTGTTGGATTTCTGATTTCATTAGAGTTACATCTGATTTACATGGCTGTCAGTGATGGGATAGAGTCTATATAAAACTGAATTAGAAATCTAAGGAATATTCTGCCAGATTTCTGATGCTAAACTTGCTAAAGGAAGACAGATCAAGAAACAATCTAAAGGGATGGTGGTTACTGAGTTCCTAAAGGATCAGCTTTGGGCCTGTGTTTCCTGAAGTTTTTACAAGGCCAGTGCCTAAGTTGTCACAAAGTACTTTATTGAGTGTTATACTGAATTCAAAATATTTTGGAACGTCACAATTCCTCAATGGTCTCTTATCCTACCAAGGGCTGATACTAACTTTGTCTGTGTCAGTTTTTTGTAAATACATTCTGCAATTTCAATTTTCCATCTGTCATCATACCCTGAAAAATCATCATAATATGTTAAACAGTAATGTATTCTATTGAAATGAATCCATCAGAGTTGAAGTTTCCAGGTTATTTCTTCTCTTTAGGATATTTGCTTCATCTAGTTTTAGGCACTTGGCCATCTAGCAGCCCTAATTTCCCACTACAGGCAATGGAGAACAGACTCCACTTGAGAAAGATTCAAAAACATAAGACTCCTGGTTTAAATAGCCTTCTGAAAGATCTGTCTCTCTGCATTAACTGGATAGGTTCATTTGCCCACGTAATTAGGCAGCTGAACTAGGATTGTCTGATCGTGTGTTGCCACATTTGATCTGATGTTACAAATTCTTATTATGGAACTTCTAATTTCCTGCACGAATTCTTTCATGAAGTTCCTTGTAGTGTTGGAGTTACAAGAGTAGGTACTTAATTTCCTTCAACTACTCTTTGGAAGGAAGCACCTTATCCATTGCATTCCCTTAGTCATAATCTAGTTTGCCATATTTACAGTAAAGTCAGTGGACTTGCTGGATGAGTAAATCAGCTTTATGTTTTCAGTTTCTAGGTTTTCACTTCAACCAGCATTAAAACACGAAGAATCACTGTGGTAGTATTCTTCAAGCCCATGTGACATTGTCGGGAGAGGACTTGCAGGTTCTGTGGGAAGGGAGCACTCACAGTTAAGCATTCTCAGATCGTGCAGTAATTTTAAGACAAGCTCAGTTTCTAGAACTTTCTGGGGTCTCTAATAGCTGTACAACTTTCTTTAGGCTTGAATCCTGAAGATAGTAGTAAAGGTTCTAGTTAGACTACTCAATTTTCATGTTACCCACAAGAAAACTCAAAACACAACTGCACAAAATTGTTGATGCCTGAAAGCAACCCAAGTAGCAAGAACAGTGACTCAAGTCCTGCTTCTGTTTCATGTCAGAAAGATAATCTCTCATTGTAATCTTGAAAAAAAAGTCAATATAAGTTTGAATTCGATTCCAGCAATTATTTTTTAAAACTTTCCCTAGAAGTAATTAATTGGGAAAAAAAATTCTTACTGTTACACATCTACTCACTGTCTAAATGAAACCAAACTAGCCTGGAACAGTCTCCAACAGGGAAAAAATTCAGATTTCTGTTGGTTCTTGTGTTCCCGGTTATTGCAAAAAGAACAAAACACAAGAATAAAACAACACCCATGAGCCTAAAACACCCAAAATCCCCAAAGAGGGTTTTCCTGATATTGCTGTAGCTTTGCTCACCTGTTGTGGGGAGAAGATGAAAAAACAAAACTCAGCAAGGAGTGAATGCATTTGCTATACTTCACCAGGGAGAAGCTCTCTGCCCACCTTAGGAGCAGGAACTCCAAGGGAGATCGGGGTACTGCTCCAAGGGGGACATGAAACAGGATGGAGTGACATGCAAGTGCTGTGGTCATGCTGTTGAAAACAATGCAGCTAATGGGAACTAAGCCAAAGGAATAGCCCAGACAGTAACTGAAAGGTGAACTTTGCTTCATTAACTTAAAAATACATATTATTTTTCACTTCCCTACACATCTTAATGTCTGAAGTCACTCAAACTCCACCTAAATATGAAATTATATGACCTGTCCCCTTTCTCAAAGAAAATCATGTCAATCTAGCTTAGGTAGGGAGAGAGGTCAGAGAAGACACCATCATAACTTCTGGGATCAGTCAACATGCTCATCCTGTCTCCTCCCCCATAGGGACGGCCCTTGGGTAAGCATCTTACTCTATGCACACTAAATATTTCTTTCAAGCTAGCTCTTATTGGTAATTAGAGCTTGTCTGAATATCACTTCAAATTCATTTTTACATTCATGCCACAACAGCAGTCTCTGAACCTGAACCTGTCACAGTTCTCTGTTACCAGCACGTTTGTTAATAAAGTGCCTTATTCCTTAAGCTGGAACTTAGTGCAAGTCCTTCAGGGGCGTTAGCAGGGCCTGGCAGCACACTTGGGACAAGAGATGATGTACCAGCTGAGAGTGGGGACACCGTGTGCCCCCGAGCATTTGGCCAAGCCACCCTCTGGTGCAGCGGGTTGGTCAGCGGGGTCCCTGTAGCAGGGCACTGCCAGCGTGCCTGGGTGTCAGTCAGGGTGCCTGGGTCAGTCAGGGTGTCTGGGCGTCAGTCAGGGTGCCTGGCTGTCAGTCAGGATGTCTGGGTGTCAGTCAGGGTTCCTGGGTGTCAGTCAGGGTGTCTGGGTGTCAGTCAGG
>VZRO01000619.1:220016-244333 GCA_013397915.1 Daphoenositta chrysoptera | reverse complement strand
AGGGTGTCTGGGTGCCAGTCAGGGTGTCTGGGTGTCAGTCAGGATGCTTGGGTGTCAGTCAGGATGTCTGAGTGTCAGTCAGGGTGTCTGGGTGTCAGTCAGGCTGCCTGGGTGTCAGTCAGGGTGTCTGGGCGTCAGTCAGGGTGCCTGGGTCAGTCAGGGTGTCTGTCCTGGGGCACTGCTGGATGCATCAGACACACGGGGATCACGGACACCCCCATCTACGTGACACCTGTCATGGGGGGGTGATGTCAGCTGTAAGTTGAACTTCCCCGAAAAAGAAAAGAGGATTGTTCTCACCAGTCTCATACTGGGAAGGAAATGACTGGGAAGCACCTCCGACCCACTTCCCCCCTCCCACCTTGACAAAATGATTTCAGAAAAGCAAAAAGTCTCCTACTCCGATGTGCAAAAATCAAAGGCCGTTTTGAGAAAATTTAACCCCATTGCTGTACAACTAATCTGGAGAAATAAACAAGAAAATTTCAAAAGAAACACATCTTCTGCAAACCATGGTAACTTTTGTTGCCTATCTGTGAAGGAAATGTGCACTCCTATCAGGCTGGAAGTGATTAAAAATCACAATGAATATTTTCACTTTCCACTTTTTCATGCAAATCATTTTGACACTTTATTATGACGATTATATAATTTTAAATTAAAATCGTATTTCCATGATTTTTAATTCCATGTACATTCGCAAAAATAAATTTAAAAAAATTAAATACAATATTGCCTATAGTGAAAGTTTCTAAGTCACCTTCTCCCTTGCTTCTGCAAAACTCTGATTATATATTCATTTGAATATATATATATATAATATAATAATACTGCAGTTCATATGGATTAAGTTATCTGTAATTTGCATCAATAAAAGTACTGCAAGTATCTTACAACACAAAATACTGATTCAACTTCCTTTAAAATCAATGTGTAATACTATAAATCTGACAGGTAATACAGAAAATATTATACATATAATAAATAATAAATGTAGGCCATCTACTGTTTATCATATAAAATTGACCTCAAGAGAACAGAAAGTAGATACGGACTTTGATTCCAATTTAAATTCTAATTTTGATTCCAGATTAATATCAAAGCTGGAAAATTATCTTTTCCACATGGATTTTTACTATTTTATAATTCATAAATGCAATAATATAATTTTTATTGCACAGGACATCCAAGTCAGAAGAAAAAAAAACCCTATTTTCATATTCTTGCCCATATTTCTGCAATAGTTATGTTTAAAAATTTGATTTTCAAAGACAATAGGAGAAATGGTAGAATACATAGTTTTATGTGTAGGACAAACTATTCTGTTAAAAGAATTGATTTTGTATTTTATAAACCTATATGAAGCTTCAGCGTGGAGCAGACTTATAAAGATGCTGCAAACTTGAATCAATAACAATCATTTTAGTTCTGTTTGGTAAATAAGAAAATATGAAAAGTTCTTTGTTGTTTGAAAGGCATGAAAGTAAGATAATGAAACATAAGTGGGAGAAATGCTAGTAAATTGGAGAAAAAACCACTCCAGATTGCAAAAAACATTTTTCTTTTATTTTTATTTTTAATTATTTATGGTGGGAGGATAGAATATTTGTCAATTAGCATGTTAAATTTAAAGACAACGTTAACTGAGAAAATACAGCAACATGCATTTTACTTTAGTAATGGTGAGATTAAAGTGCCATTTCTTTTAGGTCACTATAAACATAAGTATGAGAAAAGTAGTTTTTGCAGTCTTTGAATTGGAATCTTCTATTTCAGTCCTTTTTTTTTACTCCCTCAGAAGTTTGGTTACTGAGTGAATCTGATGTGGATTCTGGGGGGTTTAAACTTTTTCATTTATTCTACACATTCAATTTTCGACATGAAATGCCCACATCCAAACTTTGGAGTCAGCAGAGCATGCAAGAAGCTCAGACTTTGGCCTGCCACTTACACACACTAAAATGCAAAAAGGATCTGTAGAACTAGACTGAAAAGTAGCTTGTGATGCTCTCTGCACCACTGATCAATGTTACAGCAAGGAGATGCGAGATGCAGCTTTACTGTCCATACAGACCTGTGCTGAGCAGCCTGCGTTTGTCCAGTAGCTGGGCAGTCTACTCTGCATTCCTACTACTACTGCAAACCTAGAATGATATGTGATTATCATTTAATGTTTACAGGAAATATGAAAAATGGAGAATGAGTTTGGAAAAGACACTGAGAAGCAAACTGGTGGGAAAGCTACTTTCATTTATGTCATCTATAATATTAATAATTTAAATTGAAAAATGAATAGTCTCAATAATAAGTTGTTTTTAAAGTTAGTAAACAAAACACTGTGTCAAATGCATACAAAAATAATCTGACGTTTATGCATCTTATGTAGGGAAAATCATATTTTTAGACTGAAAATTATTCTTTTCTTTGTTAAATACAGACACACACATACGCTCAGAAACCCAAAACAATGGCTGACTTACACACCCTTATTTTGTGGTATTGTGAGTTCCTAGGAGGCTCTATAAAGAAGCAGTCTCCAGCATGGTAGGGACTCTGAGGATAAGTAATTAGGACAGTGTCTCCTGCAAACAGCCCACGATTTTGAAGCCATATGAAACAGGTAGGTTTTCTACAATGTCATTAACCAGGTGTGGAGTATTGTTTTTTCAGCCAGTTGTTTAGCCAGTGCTAGATGAAGAAAATTTGCAGACAGTGCAGAAAAGCTTAAGAAGGGATTTTGTGCCTGAGGAAGAGATAAGCAGGCAATTGTGACTGCCACTTCTGATAAAGACTGAAACTTGATAAATCAGCAAATGTGATAGTGTGAGACTAAACGCTTAGGGCTTGAAAGAGAGAAAAGGGCTGAAGATGATGTGGTGGGGAAGGGACAGCCAGGGAGAGGCAGCCAGAAGGGAAACCCAGACAAGGCAAGGTTTGATCAATGAACCAAGAAGCTGAATCTAGCAGCAGCATGTCGAATGGAAATTTGTCTCAATGTCCTATTTTACTCGAAATATATTTACTGCGATAGATCCTACATTATGTGTATGTCACTCTTGCTGGGGCAGGCAGCTTCTATGGCAAGACTGTCTGATAATGCTGGGTTTTATACGGATTTCTTGATAACTTTTAAAGTTTAAGCTTCTGCATCTTTTTCCTTTGGGTTTCGTTTGGGGTTTTTTCACCCTTTCTTCTAAGTTCCAGACTAATCCACAGATTGAAAATGTCCAAACCCTATATCCGTTCTGTAATCACTTCATTTCCACCAAGTGGGACACAATCTCCAGGCATTTTCCACATGTTCTAGTACTAATACTGGGATGAGGAAGTTGTTCTGCCATCTTTAGAAGCTGCCTCTGTGAGTGGAAATGTACCATGCAGAGAGAAATTGTAATTACTGTCTACTATTTCCACTGTTATTTAGGATACCAATTATGACAGGTTTTATGTGCTGCATTTCTCCCCAAGATGGGCAGTAAAATCAGTTTGTAGACTTTTATTTTGTTTGACATGAAGTTGCTTAATCCTTGTAGGAGAAAAGCTTCAGTATTACATAGTTTATGCATTTTTAATTATTTCTTTGTTTGGGATACATTTTTTTTAAACTGCTAAATGACATATAAAAACCTGACGGATGTACAATTAAAATACAACTTTACTAAATTCATTTTCATATGTCTTATAAAGTTTGGATTAATGATGACTAAGTTTCTTAAATCGAGTATTATGAAAAATGAGCAGTCAGCTCTGGGTTACAATACACTGATTCTCCAATATCTTTTAACTTCTTAAAAAACCCCGAAACATCATAACCAACCAAACAAAAAATAACCAAACCAACAAACAAATAACAACAAAAAAAACCCAAACCCCATATATTTTTTCTCCAAATATAATGAGGGGGAAATAAAAGAAAGGAAGAAAAACAGCTTGGAAAGTAATGATGTGAGCAAACCTGTTATGTGCATATCTGCCTGAATCCAAAATGGGCTTAATCTACTTCTTTCTGTGGCTTTTGCTCACTTGCTGATGGCAGAGGATGCCAAGCCATCCCCCAGTTTCCAGGGCATTTGGGGTAATAGACTCCTCTGTAAGGGTAACAAACCCTTGGAGATGGGAGCTGGAAATCTGACCTGCCCATTGTGGCCTCTGATCTGAGCGTGTAAGAAATATCAAGTGCTCAGGGGCTGGACCAGCAGCTCCCAGCAGCTTCTGTGTCTGGGCCCTCCTTGGGACCCAGCACTGTGTGGGTTTTCTTGCCAGGCAAGGCAGGCTGAGCAGAAGCTCCCTGTGAAGCCTCTGCCTTGGGAGCTGCTTTTATTACCAAGTATTCCAAGCTGCCCTTTTCCCCAGCTTTGGTCACATCAAGCTGCATCCAGGATTTATCCCTTGACATGGCACCTGAGCCACTGTTGAGCCTGTCCCCCAGTGTGGGAGCCCTGAAGGCGGAGAATATTTCCCTGCCTGTTTCGAAGGGTTCTACCCCCCTGGACAACACTGTCTTTGACCTTTATCCACGGAGAAAATTGCCAACTCTTTGGGAAGAACTAAAATCTACTTCAGTGAGAACTAAATAATAGAGTATTATGTAAGGTTATCACAGGGTGAAAAATCTAAAGGTGTTGGGTTAATAATGTAGTAAATAGATAAAAAGCAAAAACTCCAATATGGAGGGTTGTTGTTGTTTCTAGACCTTCTTCTTCTTCTTCTAGTATGCCATATTTTGCAGTAGTAGGCTTCTAAAAGTTATTGGATGAAAAATTCCACAGTTCCTGTATACGTGACTAAAGCATTTGTCTAACACTGGTAGAAAAGTGAAAATATCTTTCATTTTAAGCTTTAATTGGATGATTTACCTTTAAGAAGACCGTGTTATCTTGATAAGCAGGCATTCTGCTGCACTTCTATGGTGTGTGCTGTGTCTGGGTCACGCTACTGATCTTACTTCTCTGATAAGATTTAATAAACTATCTTAAAGCAGAGAGTGCTGAAAGTTTCTTTAAAATCACTCCCCTGTCAGGGGGAAAACCTGGCTTAGAGACACAGCTAAGTCAGGGGCTGGGGTCCACACCCCAGGGGTTGCTAGGAAATTTGGCATCTGACTTGGGACTGATAAGAAGAAAGCAGTAAACAACTTAAGTGTTATACTTACCAGAAATTTTCCAGCTACTCTGTTTGGCTTCTTTCATACTTTTAAAACTATCACATTAAGAAAAAGATATATTAATTCCAGTTAAATATTTTTGCCTTTAAAAAAATTCTGATTTCTGTTTTCAATCCCTGGACACAGACTTAAAAAACATTACTTTTTTTCCTCAGAGTTTTGGTATTTTGAACAATCTATGGGAATTCCACTGAAAATTCATCAAAGGCATTGTGGACTTTTCGTTCACTGTGTAGGAGTGGAGGCAGGGGGAGAAATATAATCTCAACATTCATTTTAAAAGAAATTAATTTCACATGGGTGTGAAACACATTTTTAATGCTGCAAAATCTACTCCATACCAAGGTCTATATTGCACTTAGAAAATCCAGTATCAGTTTAAAGACAAAAAAAAGAGGAAAAATATAACTAAATAGATGCCCCAACCTTTAATACAGCTGAATGCAAAATGGTTTCAAAAGTCGTCGCCACCCTCAATTAGAATATAATTGAATATGATTCAAACAATATTTTTTCCTTTATTTGTACAGGGCAGAAAGTGCAAGATGCCTGGAAGCAGCATGTGAAGGCAGGAAGAGTCTTGGAGTACAGCTGCAAACTGAAAGTACAGGAGGGTGTGGGGAGAACAGCTGGAAGCTCAAGAAGAAACAGGGTCATCATGAATCACACTTCCTTCCTAGACTGCTTCTGGAGCAGCAGGGATCTTTATGATGAGTTTAGAGTAAGCTCCTACTCACCCACTGCTTTTTTTTCTAATACAATATCTCACAGTTTCAAGAACTCTCCATGGGAAAACAGCCAAGTCTGAAGGAAGAGAATATGAAGGAGGCATGAGAATTACCTTCAAATATGCAAAGAAGGGAGCAGTCTCCACAGAGGTGGAGTCTAGGACAGGAAAAAATAGAAAAGAAAAGAGATTAAACTGCAGCAAAGACAACTTCTGTTAGATACTCAGGAGAACTTTTTAACAGTGAGGACAGTGAATCTCAATAATGGATTGTTTGAAAAGGAATATTCTGGCAAGCTCTAAGAGCCATTTAGACAAGCATCTGACAGGAATGACATGAGTAGTGCTTATGCAGCTTTGGCACAAGATGGACTATATGAGCCTTGCTGATTCTTTCCAGCTCTTTGAATCTGTGTGCAAAACAGAAGTCACAGCTAATCTGCATTTTCAGGTTTGTTTCTGCCAAAAATAAAGGATAGGAAAAGGTGAATATGAGACTATGACTCTTAATATATCTGTCTGCATGGTTCCCACTGATGGCTTTTCTTTCTATGTAAAGCAGAGAGAGCATTTATTTACATTGTCTCATCCAGGTCACATAGACAAAAGTTATTATAATTCAGTTTCTCTGCATTGCAGGATCAAGAGCTGAGTCAACCCTGCTGGGATTCAACCCACGTTCCAGGGAGGCTAAGTATTTCATATCTGATGTTTAAACTTCTAACCAAATAAAATTTCTGCTTGGAGATGTACCAGTGTGTGGTCAGATTTTATTGTGTTTCTGTTTGAAATTCACCCACAAGTCTGAGAAATTCCTACATTTTGAACAGCACAGAGCATTTCTTATGTTGATCTATTTGCCTCTTCTTTTCAAGAGCATGCAAATGACCAAGATTTCAGTGTTTTTCAAAATTATTTTATACTCAATGCAATTCCATTGAGATCCACAAATGCCTTAGATTTATGCCTGCTCAGTAGCTGATGCTCAATTATTAATTCACTAATGTCTGTAAAGTGCTTTGAAGATGAAAAACATTACATTGTAGAACTGCTAACTGATACTTGGATGCTACTATTATTGCTGCTGAAGCTGTTAGAAAATATGCTTGGAACACAGCCCCAAAGGCACATGATGAGGAAAGGTCATCTATGGCAGTAGTTTATGCAGAAAGGAGTAAATCAGACTGAAATTCCAGAACGACAACACTTTTTTAATGCAGAGTCCAAAAATCAGTAGAGTTATGAGATCAGATTTTTTTTTTCCCTTTGAACAAAGTATGTTTAACTATTAACAGATCAAAAGAGAAAAAATCAATATAAGGAATAACTTAATAAGGTGGAAAGGATTTCCCACTAGTTTCTGTGATGACAGGGCACCGTGGTTTCTGTCCTTTACTCCAATTACTTTGTAGGTGGATGGGGAGCTGAGTTTTGATTGTTCAAAATACCAAAACTCTGAGGAAAAAAAGTAATGTTTTTTAAGTCTGTGTCCAGGGATTGAAAGCACATTTAGATGGAAGAGCCCTTGAGGCGTTTACAGAGAACACAGAGAGATCTGCAGTGGCCTCCAGTCTCTGTGACTGCAGAGCGATCCTGTTTGGGTTTTGCAGCAGCACTGCTGTGCTTCTGCTCCAGGAAGATACCTTTTTAACCCATCACGGCCTTTTGGTGGGGTGAAGCCAGAACCCGAAATAAACACCCAAGAAGATCTCAGCACACGGGGTTTTGCCTCCGGGCTCTGCCATCTATCTGCAAACACAGAAATGCCTTTGTAGGATCCTCTGGCTCCCCTCGGGCCCACCCTCCAGCTGGGTTACATCTGAGAGCTGTTCTTCCCTCTGCCTGAGATGTGTACAGAAAGGAGAATAGGCTTGTATTGATTTCTCACACTTCACCTCCCTACCCAGACACACAGCCCCGATCATCAGGTGCTTTGGGCGTTTTGCTACACTTCACACTTCTGTTGCTGCATTACAAAACACTGCTCTCTACTCCCAGACTGAGAATGTTGCTGACCCAAACTCCTGCCACCGCTGTAGAGCACTACCTTTGAGAAAAGCTTGAAAGGGCTGTTTGGCTCTGAGCAGAGACCAGTTGAAGTGATTAGACAAAGCTTTGACCCCAAGTGTCAGACTCCTTTATTTGAACAGCAATTTGAAACAGCTAAACCTCTACCCTGAGCAGCAGGATGGAGAAGATGAAAACCCCACCAGACCTGAAACATTTCAGAAATGTGGAAGACAACCAGAGAAGTTTAAACACAGTGTTTCAGTTTGTATCTGCAAGCAATGGAAACCAAAACAGGCACACACATACACCCCCAAGAAAAGGTCAAGAGGAAGCTTTATCTTCGATAGCTTGGTCTGAAACACTTGAGGGTTTTAATACTTTCAGTCAACTCAGCCAGACTAGGCAAACACTGAATCTGTAATGCAGGCATTTAAGAACCTCACTTCACATAGAAATAGAACATATGAGTTGAGCAATACAATTTTAAACAGAGGATATTAGAAGAAGTTACAAAAAAAGACAAGTGTCTTCAGCCAAGCCCCAGTTTTAGGGGATGAAGCCCTTGATATAAAGCACAACACTGAAAGGGATCTGGAACAAAACAGTCCAAGAAAGGCTATTGAAAGATGCAGAATTAACTATGTAAAACACCTTTCAGATTCGGATAGCAAGGGAAGAAAATCAGTTCAAGTTAAAGCTCACAGACAGTTATTGAGACATGGTGGATATAGGAAATCTAAACCACAAGAAATAAAGTAAGGGATTATGGAAGACAGAAGATGTTCAGTGCTGACAACCTCTGAAATGCAGCTCAGGAAGCAATATGTGTAAATTCAGATGCAAGCAGAACAAGTAAAGATAATGTTTAACATCTGAAGAAAGATGCAGAAAATGAAACATATTTGCCAAAACAGCCCACCAAATAAGCTCTACATGGGCAAAGCAATTTCTCCTCAAAAGCAAGATATAATATTGCCAAAAGTGAATAATAAACTATCAATGTGTGGGAAAAAAAAAATTATTAGGTCTGGTGAACATAATTTCACAGGCTACAAGAATCAGTAATATTAACTCTATCTTCAGTAAACGTGAACTGATGGAATCATGCATTAGCATGTGAGTGCCCAGCTAGCCCAGAGAGGAAGGTCTGCTGCCAGGAGCATTCGGAGCAGGCTGGTGGCAAGGGCAGCCTGTGGCCACAGCAGGCACTGACTGAGGGTGGCCAGGCAGGGCCCTCTCCTGCAGGGCAGCTCCAGCAGCAGCAGTGAAGGGCAGCCTCAGTCCAGCCCCGTGCATGTCCACGGGGACCAGGCAGATCCAGTCCAGCAGGACATCAATTAAGGGTCGGGACCAGAGGGAAAATGTCAAATCTCAAATGAGGTTCTTGAGCAGAGTGGGCCCAAAAAGGTACCTCACAGTTGTCATCATCCATGTATGCCTTGGGTGAGATCTGGCCTTGAGCACAGGCAACCACACTCCAAGCAAGGAGTGGATGTGGAGGCCCAGAGCCTGTTGCTACACCTAGGTCAGCAATATGACATCTCTATCTGCATGTAGTATATGAACTTTTTTTATGTAGGAAAGCAGCTGTGGAAAAATACCTCCTTCAAAAGCATGCTGAAGTATCAATAGCCTGAAGTCTAAAGTGTACATTCATCAATGAAATTTTCTTGTTCTGGAGACATAACAGTGCTAGTTGTGAGGAAAAACTGCTGGAAGATTTATTAGAGTATCTCAGAGATGTCCCACATCCTCAGTTTCACATGTGCTTCACTGCCATATAAAAAATAAGCTGTGGCCTGCTGTGTGGACTCCATCCCCTCGACTACTGTAGGTATATAAGCACAGAGAAATTATGTCCCAACAGTCACTCTATAAACGACACAGTCTACATCACTTTAACACAAGTCTATATGACTTGGATAATGAAAAAAAATCTTATTACCCAAAGTTGAATCCTCTTATTGCTCCCTGGAGCATATACGAGGTAGAATAGGATATAGGTCCAGCTTCACAAAACATTTGCTTTACCAGAGGAAAGAAGTTGCCTTGCTTCTTGTGCAGTTATTTTATCTGATAGAAAGGTCCAGAATAGTATTTTCACTTTTCCTTGGCCTTTTCTCCCCGTGCAAGACTTGCATGATGCCTAGCCATCTTCTGACACGCTGATGGTTCTTGTCTGAAATGATGAGTGCTCAAATATCACTGGTATCTTTGGAACCATCTCTTGGCTCATGGAAAAAAAAATCTGGAGGAAAAAAAGTCCCTGATTCTTTATTGTCAAAATGAAAAGTCAGGAGCTGATGCAGGAATGGGCTGATTTAGACTGAAGGTCAATCTGATCCAGAGCCCTGTCTCTGACAGTACCAATTGTTCCCCAGAGATAAAAGAGCAAGGACAGATAAAACATGCTTATCCAGTTAATACACTGCAGAGATATAAAAATCATGCAGCCACACTTCACAGATTATTTCTAAGAAATATTTTAGGCTACCTTCAGTGAGCCAACCTTATGCTGAACCTTGGAAAACACAGGTTGTTTCAGAGTTCTATCATATTTAAAGATAAATTGTCAGTGGAAAGGCATCTGTTTGTCATATTACTGACAGCTGGACTGCATGATGAGATGTCAATGATGCCTTTGAATGATACTAATAATTTGTTTACTATTTAAAGCAAGGATTTAAAATCAAGTGTTTTAGCACGTTGAAAGGTGCTTAGACTCTGGCCCCACAGCAGTGAAATATGTAGTTTGCCCAGCAGCTGTTGCTGAAGCAGTTCCATTTTAACACAATATCTTTAAATAGCAATTAGAGCTGAGACTGAATCTGGGCTTCCCAAGTCATACTGCAGAGTCCAAAAAATGAGGGCAGCTAAGCATTATTTGCAGGAAAATTTTTCTCTGAATTTTATACTTCAGGTCAGTCTTCTGCCTAGAAACCCCTAGAAATCTACTGCTTTGCTATATAACTTGTCTGTAGTTACCAGATCCATTAGCCAAAAGCACTCACAGGGTTTTATAATGGTGCATTAGGACACTGAACACTCCAGGGAGAAAATGAAGCCAGTGTAATGGCAAATGACTTTCAAAATATTCTATTCTGTGCCTTTAAATTTCAGACCCTGAAAAGAAAGCAAAAGAAAAAGAACATGAAAGGAAGAGATTAGCCTGTGACTGAAAGTCCAGCTGTGTAAACAAGTTTAGTGACTTCTTTTATCTCTAATTGGTCTTATACATTGATCTTTGTGGTGCCAAAATCGCACACTTCACATTAATTCTTCAGTAATACAGCATTATTTCCGGATGGAATTGGTCTGAAATGTCAAACTGATATGTGTCACTTGCAATCTACTAACATTTCCAGTTTTTTCCAGTGAACATCAACAACTGTCTTTAGTTATACTACTTTAAAAGTCTGAACAGGAAACAGGTTTATACCACTGAAAATGTGAATATAGGCACTAAAATTGTGTTAATAGTGCTATTCACTGCACAAGACTTAGAAGATACTCAGCTGGCATAAATTTTTTGGCCAAATTATATTATCTTCAGAGATGTCATGCCAGTTAATATGGGCAAATAATTGGCCTATAGACTTCAGAAGATATCTGTCTCACAAATGCAGAACAGGCTGTTGTCTTTTCTGATAGTTTAGGACCTTTGAGTAACAAGATATTCCTATAATTGTGTAGACTAGTCTGGAGTATACACTGGGGTAGACACTGAAAAACTCCAGTTAGAAAAAGAAACCATGTGTACAGGCAAATGAAAATCAATACCGATAAATGCAAGTTGATGCACGCTGGCCATAAAAATAAATTAATGAGGCAACAAGCAATTGAACTGTCTATCCATCTGACACAGGTCAAAGGCACCCATATGTGAGAAAGAGGCATCAAAGCAAAATCACAGTCTGTGTGCAGCTCTGATCAGAAAACCAAATATTTTAGGTTACATTACATATGTGGCACAGTGAAATATTGAAAGAAAATTGTGTCAATAGAATGATGTAGTATTGCCTGCACAGTTAAAGGGGATTTGATAACATTACACACAGGAATGAAAAAGGTGTATGAGAAACAATAGACTTCTGTTCTTCTGTCCTTCAATTTCTTCCACAGGATTACTACATAAAACTAAATAAAAGTGTCAGTTCAGAAAGAATCGCTGAGGTACATTCTCCTGCTTATAGATCACTAAACTGTGATTACCTTGCTCTATATATGTGTGTGTGTTTGTGTAAAAAGCTTAGATATAACTGAGGTTAATAACAAGACTGATGACTAGTAAGACAGTCATAACAAATATAAAATCTGACATTAACTGATAATAAACAT
Organism: Daphoenositta chrysoptera; assembly: GCA_013397915.1. Classification (NCBI taxonomy): domain Eukaryota; kingdom Metazoa; phylum Chordata; class Aves; order Passeriformes; genus Daphoenositta; species Daphoenositta chrysoptera. The sequence continues at coordinate 232,094 of VZRO01000619.1, read as the reverse complement.
TATTTCATAACCAACCAACCAAACATAATTAATGGTTTAAGATAGCCTCTAATGTTTACAGATTTGTCATATGAAAAATAGATTTTTTGCAGTTAGTATGTCCTTCGAGGCAGGCAGTAACTGTGAGAAATAGAGTACTAGATGAGATTAATGTCAAATTAATTCAGTTTGTAAATTTCAGTTTTGCTACCAATAATTGTTTACTATCAGTACATGACTAGACAAGACCCTGAGTGACCTGCTGCAGTCATTCCTGTTTAAGCAGGAAGGTTGGATTAAAGACCTCCAGAGATGCCTTCCAACATTAATGATTCTTTGATTCTATGATTAAATGGAAGAATACAAACAATTTTGCAGGATTAAAGTTGGAAGAAAGATTTCTGTGCTAAAAGGTGTATGTGGCTGAATGTGTTAGAAAAAAACACACTAGAAGAAGGATTTACAGGTCGGGGCTTTTTAAAATTAATTTACCCATAATGGCATGTAAACCAGTGTCTGTGGTGTATTTACAATCTGTGAGAGACAACTTCTTTCAGCCCCAAACTAGGTTTAAATAAACTGTAACAGACGTTCATTATATGGCATTAAAATGAATGAGGTTAGATTTAGATTAGATATAATGAAGAAATTCTCCTGTAAGGGTGGTGAGACACCAAGGCAGTTTTTCCAGTTACTGATCTGAAAAGTGGAGGTGACTGGGGTCCAGTGTCAAGAAGTCTTCTCTGACATAGTTTAAGTATCCAGTGTAAATATAGCTCCTATTGACTTTTCACAGCAGAATTGGTTCTTCTAAGAAGTTGTTTTGGTGGGCCAAGTTAAACACCATCTTTCCTTGTGCAAGAGGTCTTTAGGCCTGGTTTCCTCAGTTGTCTTTGATTTCTGTGTTGAGGTAGGTTTGTTTGACTTGCAACCACTGAAAGCAGATGCCCAATCTTAATTAAAAAATGAAGAAAGTAGACTGAAAGAAAATATTCTTAGTTAAGGAGCCAGGAATATAGATGTGAACTTCACAGATTCATTGAGTTACAAGTGTTAACAGTGATGCAACTGAAGAACACCTTTCTCCAAAGGCAGAGCCACGCCTGGGGAACCGAGGGAAAATGCCCGTGAGCAGATTCCACCTGGGGACCGACCTCTAGAGGGCAACACAATCACACGAAATAGGAAAGTGATACCGACGGGGCACTGTGAAAACTGCACCCTGATCAATACAGTTGATCCCCCCTCTACATCCTAAACTCTTATTTATATAAAACCTAACTCAAAGGACAGGTTTTACAAAATAACACATGTCACCAGATACCCCCTGTATGGTTACTGTGACCATAATGTGCCTTCTGTGGCACTCAATCATCATCATAAAATACATGACCTTCCACTCTAAAAATACAGCCCTCAAGCTTGAAGCAAACACAAATCTCTACAGGTGCTCAAGTTTTTATTCTCATGCAGGAGATTAGAATGCCATACTTGGACCTCCAAGGTCTGGGTCTACAACAGCCCCAGACTACTGATCCTCAAGCCATTTTTTCAAAGCATTCCCCAAACCCCCTCTCCCTGTGTGACTGAGTATGATAATTTTTAAAGACATACATATGTGTAAATTAAATAAAAATATTCCTATAGTTGCTATCTAAGTATCTTAGTGTCTTTTACCTACTACATCTCTACTTTTCTTGGATGACAGTTGCTTCACAGAAAGAATCTGCATTTTATATTGGAAAAATAAAACATACAGAACCTATTCTCTGTGCTCCACTTGCAAAGAAGCAAATCCTATTAACTGAAATAAGGATTAGTCCTCAAAGTTCTTTGTTAAATAGGTAATACTATAGATACTTTGTTAGCAGGAAAATAAGAGCAGAAATGGCATATGATTATTTCTCTTAGAGCACTCTGGAAAGCATTCAATCATTAGCTCCTGCAGCCATTCACCATGGACTCCAGACTAAAACTTTCATTTTCAAATGTCAATTTCTGCTGTTAAATTAAATGAAAATGTGGATCAGTGTGATACATCATCATCTAAAGTAACTTCCAAGGAAATCACTGGAGTGATGCCATTAGTGCTGCCTGCATTCTCAAAAACATTTGGGTGAACTGAAGTGGGCTGTGTGCTTTATTTCAGGGGCTGCCAAGTGAGATCTTCCTTCAGACAAGGCTGTGAACACCCTGCCTGCCACCCAGGGCAGCTCCACCCATGGGCCTGGCAAGAGGATGTGCTGTGGCCTGGGCCTGCCCCTGATGCCCGGGTCAGGCTGTGATCCCTGCTGCATTCCCAGCTCACACTGCTGCCATCTGGAGTGGGACTGGGATAACTGGTGTCTGTACAGCCATACTGGGTGCCATGGAGGGGCATGGAAGGGGTGGCCACTGCACTAAATAGAGCCAGCTCCAGTCAGCTCCAGCCAGGTCCAAGAGACCTGCAAGACACAGCTGAGCACAGCAGCCAGGGTGGTGTCACTCTGGGAAAGCAAATTTCAAAAAGGGTAAAATGCTTCATGGCCATGTGAGGAGTAATGGAAAATGAGGGAGAAGCAGCCCTGCAGAGAGCAGAGCAGTGAGGAGGGAGGGGCAGGAGGAACTGCAGGTGCTGTAGCAGAGTTTCCCCTGCAGCCCGTGGTGCAGCCCATGGTGAGGCAGCCGTGCCCTGCAGCCCATGGAGGATCACAGGGATGCAGAGATCCACCTGCAGCCCCTGGAGGATTCCATGCTGGAGCAGGATGATATTCTCTGAAGGAACTGCAGTCCAAGGAGACCCCATGTTGGAGCACAGAAAAATTGTGAGAAGGAAGAAGCAGCAGAGAAAGAACTGTTATGGACGGACTGAAAACCCCTCACTTCCCAACCCCTTGCACTGCTCAGGATGGGAGAGTTGGGAAAGTGGTTGTGAATTCAGGAGTGAAGTTGAAACCAGGGAGAAGTGGGGTGGAGGTTGGGGGGAAGTTGTTTTAATTTTTCTTCTTTCCCTCCATCCTAATCTGGTTTAATTGACAGTATATGGAATTCCTTTTCCCCAAATCAAGCCTGGTTTGCCCATCATGATAAATGGCAAGTGATCTCTATGTGTTTATCAGAACCCAAGAGTTTTTGATCTTACCTTCTCCTTCATACTCCCAAGAGAGGGGAGTGAGAGAATAGATGGGTCACTATCTGGCAAACAGCCAAGGTCAACTCACCACAAAAACACTGAGAATAACCATGATTTTTCGAAGGAAGATAGTATAATTTTACTGTATATTATCCTTGCTGTGCAAGAAGAGCCATGAACTAGAGGCTCCAGAGAAAAATATTCTGACAGCATGCACTTCAAGGACAAACCTACAATGTCTCCAGTCAAGTTTAGTTAGGTCTGTCTCACAAAAATGTTTGATTTGAACCCAAAATTCTTGTCGATTTTAACAAGATGAATATACAAATGAATATTTTCAATCTCTCTCCCTCTTTCTTCCTGTTTCATTAAGCTCATAATGCAGTCAGTTGGAGCTAATAGACCCTGTCCTCTTCAATTTATCCTGGAGTTATCCCAAGGAGAGGCAACTGGATACAGAACAGTTTTGTAACTGGTGCAATATTAACTCTTCTGAATATCACCCATTATATCAGTAGAGAAGAAACACAAATCTTTCACAACCCTTTCTGCTGCATTGAGAAATTCATGCTTGGTATCTAACATGGACTTCACAAGGAGTCCTGAGCTCCTCATGTAACAAGATTGCGACTGCAACTGAAGAAGATCTCACCCCCATTTTGTGACTGAAGATCAATTACAGGTTTGCTTTAAAACCACTTCAAAGACTTCTAATCTACATTGGTATCATCTGTCTGGAAATCATCCTAAGAAAGCAATGAGAGGTCTCCTATCTGCATATACGACCAAACAGACACTATCTCCCAGGAATGCGTCTGGAAAATTCTCCACTGAACTCCAGAGTCTCAGCACAATTGCCCTCATGCACTGACGCCTTTGGTCGCCAGTGTCTCCAAGATAATCTGAAACCTTAGGTTGGAGAAATTCGTTCATATTCTATTAAACAGGACGCACGGGCAGTTACCATAGGTCTCCTCTAATCTTAACAAAGAGGGGACCAACTTCCAGGACGTGTGCAGCAGTTTCCCAATCAACATTTCCAGGTACCTGCCAAGTAAATGGGAAGTGAAACAGGTGTGAAATTCAACCCAGTAGAGGGCAATAGACCCCAGTGTACGTGAACAACACTGCAGCCCTCGGTAAAACAGCTGTTTCCACCCTGAACCTCAGGATCTGCAGAGGCTAAGTAGATGGGGATGGAAGAGAAGTCAGAATTCTGATAAAATCATTGATGAAACTTCCTGACCCTAAGTAAAAAGCTGTTCTCACTTGCTCTGTCTGATAACCTCTGTTCTTCTCCATAACAACAAAATCAGTTTCAAACGAAATCATCCTATGGCATAAGATATCACCAAATTTGGTAATAAATGCTTCTATTGAACTGCATCACCTATAAATTGATCAGTGGCAGGAATTAAAAGAAACATCTTTTAGTTGAGAAAAAGCCTTACCAGGGGAAAAGTATGAGGCTATGTTGGGATGCCTTGGCCTAGAAAACAGTATTTTTTTTCACTTTTACATGTCATTATAGTAGAGGTAGGAACATGAGTTTTATTTCTAACAGATGAACCCCAAATAGTGTAAAGGTAAATTCAAAGGACCAAAAACTGGCATTCAGGGAATATAAATAAAAGACACTGTCAAACTAATTTTCACTTAATAGGATAAAAGCAGAGGAGAAAAATATAATTTAAATGATGATGATTATTTCAAAGCCATGGCAGAGCACATAGAAAGTCAGCAGACAATCCTAGGACTTGTTTGAAAGACAGGGTCTTTCAGAGTAACTTTGAAAATGTCCTGATACTGGTTACATCTTCCCTAATGCTGAAGACTGGACTGTAGCTGTCAGCAAAGGGAGAATTGGGCTAAAATGTGACAGATCCCTCCCCAGTCCATCTCCAAACTGCAGAGCTACTGTGTTTACACTTGGTGCTAAGTTATACAGCCAGGAAGACCCAAGGAAAAAGTTATGAATGAAAAGTCAGTTGTCAGCAAAAAGGAAAACGAAGGCTAAATAACAGAAACAGAAGTGAAAGCTTTTAAGCAGAAGAAAAGCACAGGAGGTGTCAGGGATAATGCCATTAGCAGTGACAAATGGAAATCATTGATTAAGAAAGTAGTGAAAGCAGGCAAGGGAAAAGTGTCTCTGGGCTTTTACTCAGCAGTTTCAAATCTTTCAAAGATTAGTACCACCACTTCTTTCAAATGCAGAAAATACATTAGGAATAATAAAAGCACTGATCAAATCCTTGTCAGCCTATATAATGAGTTAGATCTTTCAGGAGAATTGCCTGTCTATTGTGATACAAGCCTAATATCTGAATATCAATGATTTACTGTCACTGTTTTGGCTAGATTACAAGACTTGGAAATGTGATTAGAAGTTGCTGTAGAGGCAGATAGTATTTTATATACACATACAGATCAAAGGGCCTACCTAGTCTAGTATTCTGAATCCAGACTTGGTAAACAGAGTCTTATATTTCAGAAGATGATGAACTTATCCCTGATCCATTTTCTGGGAAGTCCACCACATACCAGTCACTCCAATATTATTCTTTCTCCCTTTGAGTCCATTAAATTCTTCAGCAGAAAGAGCTGAACTGAAATCAATTGAAGTTTTGCCTTTGACTTCAACAGGGCCAAGATTTCCCCCAGTTCCTTTGACAATACTCACAAAAGGACTGATTGCAATTTAAAAAGCTGAATCCTATACCTCATTTCTGCCTCTCACACTTACCTCCTCAAGTAAACCTCATGTCCAGAAGCTATTCTTACTTCTGGAGTTCCCACTGCATTCCTCTTCTGTGTGCCTGGCTTCAGGGTTGAAGTACTTCAGAAAATTGACTGTCTTTATATTTTTTAATTGTCAGAACTGAACACGCTGGAGGTACTAAACAAATATTAGTCAAAGAATAACTGCAATAATAAGATAGCCAATTTTGTAGTGCAGCACGCTGAGATTCTATTTGGAATTACTTGCCAAAGAAATGCTAAGAAATTTTTTAATTGCTCATAAATAGATTAAATAGATTTCTGAGTAACAAATCAATGCCAGCTATTTTGAAAAGAGACAGAAAATTACCAGTAATTGGAGTGATGCAGTCAGCTACTTATAAACCACTTATAAGTGGTTTTACAGGGGAATATAATGAACTATGATACCAAATATGTTATTTTTTCCTTTTTTCTCCTTTTTTAAAAGACAGAGGAGTTTCACATGCTCTCCCGATGCTTAATATCCCCAGTAAAACATAAAATAATTTTTTTCAACTTAAACCAGAGTTACACAATTTCCAGCTAAACCAGGGTGATGTCATTTATCTTTTTTTCCCCAAAACAAGTAAGAAAACAATCAAATGTCTTAAATGAGAAGGTGACTGCAGACAGTCTTTGCTAGTTTCATCCACTAATGAAGTGAATAGCAAGTGAATAGCAACAATGTTTGACATTTCTATTGAGTCTTTCATCCCAAATCACCTTAATCAATTTCATATCCATTTAGACACATCTTTTAGCACTTACATATGACTGAAATCAAATCATGGAAATTATAGGGTAATGCACATGAAAAAAATCTGTTTTATTTTGAAGTTCAAAAGGGGAAGGATTTTTTTAACAACTGAAGCTATATGGGAAGATGTTCAAGAGACTGAGCAGTCACTGCATCCATGATTACATTTGTAAAAGTCATGGCAGAACATTGTTTCTCAAATGGATGAAGCATTTGGGACCTCAGGATTCTTTTTTATTCAGGTGAAGATGATGCAAAAGTAGATCCACGTTATGAAGCTTGTTTGATCCAATCTTTAGTACAGGTAAAGTTTTTCCCATTTAGGCTTCTTTTTTTTAGCAGATAATAAGCCCCTCCTTCTTCCCTCCTTCCCCCATAATCAAAATAAATATTGTCTGAGTGGTGACAATCCATTGATGCAGCAGTTTGTTTTAAGCCCTGAGCCTTTAAAAATATGTTCATATGCTTAATATGACTAATTCCACTAATAGTGTAAGATAGTTATAGGAAATTTAATTAAAAGCTAACAATTATCACCAATAAAATATCCGAACAGCACAAATTTATCTACTATATATTGGTATATTATGGACAAGGTTAAGAAATTTCTGTTCCTTTGTCTCAGGTTTGTATTTACATTCGCTGAAACCAAATCCAAATGTTTTCTGATTAACATAAATAGAAAGTCTGTGTTCTCAGACTAGCTTTGTACCTTTTATGGAAGTCACTCCTTGACTTGTGAATCTTTGGGAAACCTGACTTCTACTAATCTAGAAAAGGAATCTCTTAAATCAACTAGATGTATTCCTAGTCTAGAATTATTCCATTTTTAGTCTCATTAAATAATATAACACTTTAAATTCTTAGGACATATCTCTCTTTTCCTGGAAACATTACATTAAAATCTTTACCTGAACCAGCATACAAGGACTTGAGAATGTGTACAGTGAGAAGTCTGGCAAAGCTGATGTTTACAGAAACATTTTTCTTTACACCATTCTCTTGGCAGAAGTAAGATGTATCAAAAAAGGTGAGCCTGTATCATGTTCCAGCAGATGAAGATCTGCATTCACTCAAATCTGCAGAGCCTCCAGCTTCACTCTTTAGTTTATGAGACAGATATGCAGGATTCATTGGGGCACATATTATGCTTTTTTTTTTTCTTGAATATTCATCTGACTCAGAAAATTGTATTTACCATCTGGAAAATACTTGGTATGACATAGTCAAATCAAAATCAGCTGATGGAAATGAAAGATGAAACCAGAGCACACTGCTCAGGCTGATCTGCCCAAGATGGCAGTACTGAAAGGCAGGCAGCAAAGAAGGCTAGCCAGAGTAATTTAAAACACTGACCAAAAAAACACAGGCTGTTGCATATAAATTTAATCACATTATTGTTTAGATTATTTCAGGTTAAACTGAAATGTGCTCAAACATTTTCGAGAACTGAAAAACTTAGTGACAAGGGATATGTTATTAATGCCTGCATAGGTAATTTTTAGAGCTTTTATTAGTATCTAATTCTGTTAGCTAGAAAAGCTATGATGGAAAAAAAAAGAACTAAAACAAGATCATTTAGATTGGAAGATCAGTCTATTCAGTCTTATGTAATGTTTGAATATTAGAGACATCATACTTGGAGAATACTATTAATATACTGCAGGGAGTGTGGAGAAATAATAAAAAGGAAAAAATTCTTTTTCAGTGGAAATTTTTCAGTGGAAGAGTATAACAACAAGACACAGGATAAAGAAGTTGAGAACACTTATTCAGATTTAGAGAATAATAATGGTCCTCTAGCAGATGTTAAAGTGAATATGCCCTAATGAATTCATGTACATGAACAAATGCATACACACACAGACACTCATATAGCCCTTACTTCTGAATTCAGTGTAAATCAAAAAGCTTGACTGGATTAAATATAGAACAATGGAACATCATATGAAAAAGAAATTGTTTCTGCTGATCTAAGTAATTTAATATATCTTTATATCCTCATGTCACAGTATCAATTTCTCTTACATTCCACTACTGGCAGCTATGACATTTTGAAAAAAATAAGGTGTTTTTATAACTATATACTAATATAATAATAAGTTTAAGCAGAACAATGAATGTTCCGATCCTGCCTTTTTGAAGGAAGGAGTACATTAGAAGAGCTGGGAAATTACTAGTTCTATCTCTAAACTTGCAAGAGGGAAGGCATACATATAAAAGAGTAACCAGACAGAAAACTGCAAATTCTAGAGGGAACTGCAAAGGAAACAAAAGTAAAGGGAGGATTGTCAATTTCTGCCTGATTTTTTGTAAAGGCTTATGGTCCAGCAAACTTCCCTTTGGCCATTATTGGCAGACCTGTTTCCCTTGTGCTCTGCTCTGCCCAGGCTTTATGAATTAAAGAAGGTTGGGAATAATCAATACTTAAAGCAAGAAATCTCTAAGGAAACCCACAATCTGCATGAAATTATCTTGATTTACTAAATTACATCAGTTCTTTGGGTTAATAAAATGAGGGTACACTGTGACTCACAGGTATCCAGTCAGTGGAAGTGGGAAGAGATTAAAAAAAATCAAGGTGTTATATTCCATTCCTGTTATCTCAGTAGTGCAATGGGAAAGAGAGATATTCTTTAGCTCAGTATATATCTAAGTTGGTTTTTGATTCTGTTTAAACCAGTTTTAAAAACCTCACCCAGAATGTTTTATGGAAAACTACATTTCAAGGGGTTCTGAAGACTTCCCAGTGAATAAACTTTGTAATCCCTTCAGAAATTTTTGCTTTATAAATAAACACTAAATTGCTGTGATCCAAATTGAGAAGCAGTAATCAGGATGTCGGCCTTGTGGTTTCTCTCACTATAAGAAGGGGGACAGATAATTTCTTCTTGCACACACATTAAGATTCATTGGTATGAACTCACAGACATAACAATCTGAGATGAATGTTGTGTGTTTGCTATATCTCTGTTGTATCTTCTTTATTCAGTCTCCAAATCATATTAATTATGAAACTTATTTAAAATATTCTAGGCCAAGATATTCCACGTGTTTCAGTCACACAGCTTCAGATACATAAAACAAGGTCTGATTTTCAGGAAAAGTAGTTGTTCAGCTGCTGAAAAAGCAGCTGAAATTTATTTTAAAGTACAGTTCCAAAATATATGAATTTTTAAACACTATGTCCTTAAAGTATATGTGGAGCAGTGCTACAGATCTGTAATACCTGGCCGTAGCTCCTTCTCTCCTTTATGCTTTGCTTTCAGTGGGACCTCAGGGAGTCATATAATTTTAAAATTTACTACAGAGTGGTGGGGATTTTGGTATTCAGGATTCTAGAGTTCTGAATTTTTCGTGCTTCCTCCCTGTTCTGCAGATTCCTTCTGCCCTTCACCAACCAGAGCCTGGTGTTGGTGGAGTTGTGCAGTGCAGGTGAGCCTTTGAGGGTGGGTGACACGGGCAGGGGCAGTGCCCAGCAGCAGGAGGAGGGAAGTGGAGCATCCTCAGGCATCTCTGAGTGGGTGCTGCCCTGCTGTGCCCTGAGCACCCCCAGACCCCTCCCCTCCTCAGACACCTCCCTGCTCTGCTCTCAGAGGTCACCTCAGCAGGTAGAGCTGCTAAGTTGGCTGCTGTGCCAAACCTTCCCTTTTCACAGTCCCATAAAGCTCTGCAGAAATTTGATGTCATAAGAGGAGGCAGATAAGATGTCAAAATACGTCAAATCCTGCTATTCAGCTGCAGCAAAGGTTAGTTCTGCAAGGGGAGTGGGGGAAATGTGGCTGCTTTACTCGTCTTAGATTAATCCCCTACCCAGTGGCAATAAACAGTTTAGGGAGTTTGGAATATTTGAGAGGCAAATCACTTTGGGAAGGTGGATAAAGCTGGGCACTTTGCTATTATCAAAATTTTGTATTCTTATTTAAAATGCCTAAATGCAAAATGGTGATGAGCTTTGAGTATGTCGCACAAAACAAAAGCACCTGCCCCTCCTCTGCAGCTTGTTCCTCTGTGCAACCTTCTGGTGTTACCTGGGGCATCAGTGGTCAAGGAGGTCTAGTCTCAGGGGTCTAATGAGAAATCATAAAACTTTGTCTTAGTAAATTAGTATTAATTATTATAAAAGTGTCAAGGAGAAGAGGAATACCACGATCTGAAGAGAGCCTGCAATTTTGATCAAAATCGGGTGTTTTGGTGGCTCCATAGGCAAAGCCAGGGATGATATTTGGGAGCCTTTCATTGTCAAATAAAAATTAGCATTTTTAGTCTATGCAGAGGTAAAGTATGCAGCAACCAGTGATGAGCTGAAAGGGGCAGAATGGAATCAGAGGAGAGACTGAGATGGAGAAAGAAGCAGCAAAGGAAAAAACTACAAAGTATAAAATGTCTACCTAATGAGCACAGGAATGAAGTGAGGAACCCCTAAACTTTCACAATCCATTCCCTTTATCTCCTTGTCTTCTCTCCTGTAGTGATTAATTTTGGTGAGGAGTCTGCAGTGCTCGGCTCTGCGGAGTGCAAGGGCAGTGTAGCAACGGATTTTCTGCTGGCATGGGCAAAGTAAGTACTTGCACTAAACAGCTGTTTACTCAGAAAGTGTCACACTTGCCCACTCTTTCAGAGTAAGGAAAAGCAGCCTGTTTGTTACTCGTGCCACTGAAGGACAGTTGAGCCATGGCCACCAGGGGACGAGGGGCCATCCCCAGCAGCTGCTGGCACAGGGAGAGAAGGGTCTTGCATCAGGGTGTTGCAGCTGCAGTTCGACTCCTCATCCTGCATATAGACCTTGAGCAAAAAAATTCAGTGTTGTGCATAGATGAGAATCTGCTCTAAACCAGGACCAATCCAGCCCCCCAGACTGAAAGTTTCTGAACACTTTAGACTGATAATAGCTGCCAAGAAAAACCTCACACTGCCTTTTTCCACATCACTGTCTGCTCCTTTTACAGCCACTTACCCGTGACACAGGTGTTTTTGTCACTGTGCTGGGAACTGGATTAGGGAATTCATGGGGGTTAAAAGTCAACTTTCTGTGGCAAGTGGGAGACAAATATTTGTGCCAGTAGAAGGAAGAGAGCAGGAGTAGAAGAGAGAGCAGGGCAGATAGGAGTGGGCCTGCACCTTTTGGCAGGATGTCCAGCTTGCAATGTTCCTGAAATTGTGATCTCGGGCAGCTGATGCAGAATGAGAAAAGGCCTTGTCTCACCCAAGGCATGTTCCCAGTAATCAGACAATGTCCTGTGCAGTAGCAGTCAGATCCAACACTTCCCATAGTCCCTGGAACTTTGCTATCCTTCTGCACTAAATACCTTACGAACTTCTTAGGAATAACCTTTATTCAGTATGTTTGACGACTATTGTGTTTTGTTCAGGGTTTTTTTTTTCTTATAGTCACACATTTCACTCTTGCTCCATTAATACTTTTTCCAGTCCTCATGTTCCAATCTGAAATTCCTATCTTTTTTTTTTT
>VZRO01000619.1:182966-219907 GCA_013397915.1 Daphoenositta chrysoptera | reverse complement strand
TAAAGCCTCCCCTTTTATGTGTGCCAGTAAGTCAGGCAGTTGTCCTGTGCTATATTCCATGTCTCTTCACCAGCAGCACAATCTCTCTCTAAGAAATGAAGAAAGCTGGCTTAGGCACAAACTTGGGCTGTATAGGTAAATCAATCTTTATAACTTTTTGTTCTGCTTAATCTACAACAATTTACATAGAAAATTTAATAGTGTATTTTCCATGAAGTTTTTTAATATACTAGTTGGCCCAACACACAGAGAGGAGGGTTTGCATAATATCATAACGAAAAACATCACAGAAATCTATGGCTTTAATTTGAAGGTGACATCAGAGAACGATTGAGTGAATCTTCAAAGACAAGAATTATATGATTTGTTGAAAAGCTGCACCTAGATTTTTTTTACTAAATTATTATGGTAGTTCAGGGTTTGTTTGTAGACCGGCTCGGATGAGAGAGCTAGCAAGAATACTCATTTAAATGTGGAGCATTTAACAGACACAAATCAGGCTTTTCTACTGTCAAACCAAAAACTTCCTAGAATGAGAGTTGAAATAAAACTTATTAAGTTCTAAGTAAAGCTCATAAAATTGTGTTGAAACAAGTCCTTTTTAAGAAGTGAAGTTTTGAAAACAGCACTAAAGCATTTTGTATTGAAAGAAATAATCTTTGTCCTTTTCTGGGCAAGAAGAACTTGGTTGTCTCAGAAGTGTTGGTAATTACAACAGCTTGGAATGGATGGCCATGTTCTGTGCTATGGGAGAAACTGGAAGCATGGGAATTTTCATTGTTGTCATTTCTTTATTTGTATTACCAGAAACTGAAGATTTGCCCACAAAATTTTTAATGCAGGACAACAGAACGTAGGACTGTGATCTACTTGATCAAGTGCAGACATCTGCTATGTACATATTGTATAGCTCTTTCTACAACTGAGCTAAACAATAGGATCACCACCCACCCAGTAGCAGGAAACATTTCCTCCTTACTAAAGCTTATGTCTGTATATAAGGTGGATATAAAACTTCTTCTGTCTTTAATACTTACCGACACGAATACAGCAGATTGCAGGTATCAAAATGTCAGGTAAAGCAGCTCCAGCCACCCTTATCAGACAAAGGGAATGAGCCAACGGAGGCAATGACAATACCAGCAAATCAAAAGTGGTCAAGGCATTTTCTGGTCTTAGGAGCCTGGCATTGTTCTGCTCGGAACCCTGCAGCTCCCCCAGTGAGCCCAGACACTGAGGCAGTGTGGCAGCTGGCTCAGGATGGACCCCATGGCTCTGGGTGCTGGCTGCTTCCTCCTGGAAAAACGTCCTTAAGGGAATGGGCACAAGTCATTCCTGCCTCTTCCCCCGAGACTTGGGAATTGTCTCCCCTGTGGTAATTCCCCAGCTCTGCACGGGACCTGGTGGGAGGCAGGTGCTGGCCCCAGCCAAAGCATGCTAGGGACTGCTGTAGGCACTAAAATTTTCAGTCATTATCCAACCCCTGTGCATATTCCCATCTTGATTTATAGAGAATATAGAAGTTTGCCAGAGTTGTGTTAACAAGTGTGATAGCAGTGTCAGTGCATCAGCAGTCTAGCATGTTATGCTTAATTGTAGAGGTTAATGCATAATTACAAGGGATATATTGCAGTGAGTTATTATGGAAACATAAATAGATGGAAGAACCTTTGTGCTCCAATTAAGAGCCACGTGTTAAATGGAGTATTTTGTACTTGCATCAAGCTCCATCCTCAGAGGCCTGTGTATTAAAGAGCTCTTGTTATGCTCCACCATTTCCATCTACAGATGTGCTTCAGGTTTTTTGGCCTTTGTCACCGATTGCTCCCTGCTGTATATACTACACTCATAAGGGAGAAACATAAATTAACTGAATTTGTGAGCTTTTATAATCATAAAATTATCTAGGCTGAAAGGGATTTCTGGATATGATCCAGTCTGGACCCCTCCAGTGGGTGACTATGAACATCTAATAAGGCCCTGCTCTGAACATTCAACTGACTCTCTTAAGAAAATGAGGATCATATTTTGCATTTACAGTTGAGTGTCCAAAGTATTGCAATGTGAATGCCACCCTTAGGGAACATTAACTTTGAAAAATCACCTTACCTTTCTGAAATGCTTTCACATCTCATACTTTCATAGCCTGAAATATATTTTTTTTATCAGATTCCAGAAGGGAGGAAAATACTCAGCTTTGATTAAAAGGGAAAGAAAGTATTCCCATTTTATTTTCCAAGATTTTTTCTTTCAAAAAATAAGTGCAAATATATATCTAGTTCTGTTCCTTGAAATGTTCATTTAGAAAGCCTTCCTAATCCATTTCTACACCCCTTTATTGTCTTATTTTAGTAAAAGAATGCTATAGTGAGAAGAAAGCTAGCTTTATGTTGGGGTTTTCCTTTTTATACTACAAGTCATAAAAGAAATTATTTTTTCAGAAATAAGGCCACAGCAGCATCATTGCCTTTGCAAAAAAAAAAAAAAAAAAAAACAAACAAACAAAAAAAAAAACCAAAAAACCCCAACCAAACAAAAAAAATCATCTCTGGCAGACTGAAGCCATCATCTTTACACAGCGTCGTAACAGAAGGTTTTTTGTTTTTCTAAATGTATTTCTTTCCTATTCTTTTAAATGATTATATTTCTTGTCTGGCCAGCTCCACTGACACTGCATCAGCACTGAGGGAGCTGTTTGGAGGGAGGTGTCACAACTGTCACTGTGTCAATCTCACCATTAAGCTGTCAATTCCACAGCAGCATTTGGAGTTGAATCAGACAGTTCCACTGACATTGCACCCAGAACGTGTGAAAGACACTTCTATTCCTTCGGATGCGTCGGAGACACTTTCATTTACAGAAAGGACCAGTGACACTCTTGTTGTGCACACAAGGATTAGTCAGACTCTTCATGGAAACCAAAGGAAGCTGGTGTCAGCACAAACTCTACCTCCATCAGCTTGCAGGTGTCCCAACTGTCCGGCCTAATTGCCCATCACAGTTAAACTTCCAGGGAACACTTTCACTGACATTCTGTTCCTTGATTTTATACCCCCACTGTCAACAATCTTATAAGGACGGGTTTGTTTGTGGTTTATAATAAATAAGATTGTAAGGTATCTAAACCATTTCTAATAATATAATACTCTTGAAAGCACCCCTCCATATGGAGTGAAGCACCCTGCTTATTCATTCTGTCAATTTTCTTCTGCATCAGCACCTATTCTGATACTTACTTTTTTTTTTTTTTAATTTAAACTCCGTACATTTATAAATCTCATTGGATAAGGGCCAGGACCTGCTACTAGCAGATGTATTATCTTTTATATTCTCAGGCTGGCTGTACTTGGGACAACAGAGTTTTGACCTACGTCAAGATATGACAGTAGTTAAAAGGAAATAATCAAGGACACTGGTGCTAGAACAAGAAGTCCCTAGATTCTTGGCAGAAATTTAAACCTTATAATAGCATATTAAGACCTGCTAACAATGTTGGTGTGCACTTATATGAGCTGCTTACATGTGGAGCTGCTGTTGTAAGAGGAAGGCATTAACAATGTAAGTAGACTATACAAATAGTGGAACCACTAAGGAACATTTGAGGTCCTCAGCTCCTACAATTATGAGGTCACTTAAATATCTGGAGATAGAAGTTCACTATTAAACATTGTTTTGAACTCTGACTAAAGACATACTGCATTGGTCACAGATAGTTTTATAGTTATAACAGAAATTTGGATTAAACCTTGTTATTCTCAAAAGACGTTCTTAAAATGGGAAAATACATAATTTTTAATTTTTAACTCTCTGTACATATATGAACTTTCTCTCTCTGTGTATATGTATGTAGAGTTTTTATATATATTCTTAAACTGGTATAGAGTGTGTATATATATATTATATATATATATATATACACACATATATATATATAGTCTTACACAATGCATACTGACCAGCTTTTGCATGTAGCATCTTTTTCAAAAGGCATAGTTGATGTCTCCAAAACTGGTTCTCCTTGCATTTGAAAGCTTTTTTTTCTTTACTACAGTTATTATTTTTATTAATCTCAGGAAATTAAAGAGACTGAAAACGCATAGGGTTTCAAATCCGAATTCACTGGAAGAATGAGTCACGGAAGTTATTTCTGGCATGGTGCTTTTAAAATTAAGCTTTAGAACATTTGTACTTTACTATCATAAACAGATTTTACCATTTTGTATTACTTTAAAACAATATTCTGTATGAGAGTGAACAAACTCTCAACCATGGAGATGATACAAAACCTATGGAGAAAGGAAATTACAGCATAATGGAAAGGAAGGCTGGGAGCCATACCACCCAGAGCTCTTAACTCATCGGAACAGAAATGCCAGGCTGAGCTGATTTGGCCAGCGCTTTGGTCAGGATCTCTGAGGAAACCTCCAAGGTTGCTGAAGGAAGTGGTGGCAGCAACATTGTAGGTGGTATTTTGTGTTCTTGAGTCACCACTGGGTCAATAACCTGTGTGATGGGAGCCAGCAGAATTTCCTGGAAGAGCTGTGGGCATGATGTGAAACCACAGTTCCGAGTGGACCAATCAGGAATTATTTCAAGACCACCATGAACTTCGTATGAGGAGTAGAACTGGTGACCCTGGGTACTGATCTCATCTCAGTATCAGCCTTTCTTACATAATTTCTCAAAATTATTCCTGTATTTCCTCCTCTTTGGGGCTGGAGGATAAAACTGCCAGGATGACGGAGTACTGAAAAAGGTTTAAACCCCACTGAAAGAGACTTTTACACAAATCCTGTCATTAACTTGAATGAGATTTGGATCATATCTAGAGCCCTTAGCACAGAAGGGCTGTGACAGGGCTAATGTGTTTTTGAAGGAGCTCTTCCCTTTTCATGCCTTTCCCGTCTGAGCACCACTTTGAGCCATTTCCTTTCAGCCATAATCCCCAGCCATTCCGCAGAGATGCTGCCAGGCCCCATCCTGCTCCCAGAGCAGCTCTGCTCCAGATTGCTCTCCTCCCCAGCCCCACTTCGGTGCAGTGACACTGTGACATTACATTCTCCCCAGAAACAATGACACGGATCTGATTTATAACTGGTGGTAAAACTTTATTATTCAAGTTTAGATGTAACAGACATCTTTGCTGCCTGAAGATTGTTTGCATAAGAAATACACCAAGAACATGTTTGTGAGTAGAAATGAACATGCACTATGAAAACCAAAAAACAAAACAAAACGAAACAAAAAAACCCGAAACAAAACAGAACAAAAAACACATCCATGTGTTGTAAGGACAAAACATTAAGAGCCAGCATTCTAGAGTCAAATCAGGGCTACAAGTTTAATGATGGTTTTTAGCAACATGAAGTCATTCTTTATTAAGTACTTTTTTTTTTTCTTTTTTTTTTTTTTTTCCCTTTTCCTGCTGGTGGATTTTCTATAAGCTAAATTTACAATGGCATTTTGAGATGTTTCCTTTTCTCCTGTTCTCCTACACAGAGCTCAGAGGCCAAAATGATAGGAATGGAAAACTGTGGTAGCTGTTACAATGTTTTTACTTTACTAAGTGTAATTTTGCTTTCCTAGTATAGGAATTTTACTAAGTGTAACGAAGAATCAAACGAAACTGGTATTTATCTGGCTGTCAGCCATTTAATTATTGTCTTTTATCCTCTTAAAGTAAATTGGGGTGTGTGTGATTACTGTACAGGTAGCATCTTACCAACTGCCAACTTTCCAGAGCTGGCTGAATGAAATAAAAATTGTGAGGAAGAGGGTATGGAGGAATCCTATTCTGAGGTGAGAAAATTAAGTAAATCATTTTACTTGGCCCATCTTAACTTTAGAGAAAAGTTTAGAAGGGATTTCTCACTTATCTATCACATACGGGATACGCTGACAAATTGCTCACTGCTCTTTGCCAAGCATAACTGTCTCCACAGAAGCAGAAGGAAATATATCTACCCTTCTGGCTGCACAGAAGCGACCTTCTAATCTCCTTGGCTTTCCCTGACCAGTATTAGGAATTAGCATGTTAAGTCAGCCAAGAAAAATCAATACAGGAGCAAAAATGAGAATATATTTAGACATACTGGGCAAAAAGCAGATGGTAGACAACATCCTTAGCACATAAAGCAAGTAGTTATGACTACAAAACAACAGTGTCCGGTCCAAGGGTGGACTTGAAAGTCTGTCCCTGAACTGAGTATTAATCCACAGTTGCCAGATCAGTTTTTCACATTGCACAATCACTATGTTTCAGCACTGTATACAATTAGCATAGTCACTTGTCCTGCTGCCCCTCTAACTGCAAAAATAATCTATTGCTCAGTGTGTCTCAACCTTTTGAAATGTCTCAATTTTCTCTCTCTTTAAAACTGTCACAATAGACAACAGTGCCTTTCTAAGGCAAAACTAAGATACGTGTATCCAGTATCTTACCCCCTTTCTGAATAGTCCATGAAAAATTAAGGGAGGAGTTTCATCAGCACGGTAGCAATTAGGTGCAAAACTGCTTTTGGAAAGCACTCTGAGTTTAGCACCTTAACACACATTGTGCTCTGGAACATGTTCATCTCCTGCAGCACTGAGGGGGCAGCAGCCACAAAGTGACAGGTTAGAGACAATCTGGTTTGCAGATGATGTCACAGAACGGCTCCATCTATACGGAGAGTTACCGGAAACACTGTGCGTGTTCCACAATCTGATTAGTGACAGGCACCACAAATCCCCCAGTTTTGAAACATCTACTTATTTTGTGGTCCAATTTGAGATACATTTTAAGATCTTAAACTACCATTCCTTTAGAAGTTCGCCACCTTGAAGCCATTGACAAATTGAGAACAAAGATTGATTGTTTGAAAGTTCAATTTTTAGTGCTGTAAGTTGATTGAAACACAGTGGGTGCAGTAATTACTTGTGTGTGCTAACATTGGTTACCGTCTGAAAGTTATTAAATAAGATTATTTTTTTCCAGTGTCAGGATTTGGGTTTTTTTTTTATTAGTATCCATTGTGAGGGGGTCTGCAAGATGGATGGAGTCATCTCTCTTTTGTTAAGAAACAAAACTGTGCTCCCCCTATCCCAATCAAAGAGAACAGGCTACGGCAAAATCCCTTTTCTTAAAAAGCAGAAATCTTAGAACATCTCAATATGTCATGGCAAGAACAATGAACTTTTTTTCAAATTTTATTTGCACCATCTAGGTGTGCAATAGTAACATTCAAAACTCTGTCTTGTTCTTTGCACTCATAAGATTTCATTTCTCCTCATCCCCAAACCCTGATAAGTGTATTTCCTGTTACTTGCCTCTGCTTCTGAGTTTAGCAAGAAGTGTTATGAAGTTCAGGGTAGTGCTCAAGTCTTACAATGCACATGTCCCTCCTAAATATTTTGCCATGAAGATGCAGCTTCTATCAATAAAGAAGCCAGAGGAACTGGTAGGTCTTAACTGAAGTAAGTCAAACCAGTAACTACTGAAAATCGGCAGGCAGCTACCTTTGAAGCCGATAAAAATCACTGCTTAGTGAGTATAACACCTTCCTTGGAAAAGCTGAAAAGGACACACACTGGACCCTGACGTAATGAAACGAGGGCAATCTATTTCAGTCCCCACAGAAAAAAAAAGAAACAGAAAATACCCAACAAAAATAAATCCACAAAAACCAAGTCAGAACATATTATTGGAGAACAATAGTAAAAACATAACCAGACTTTGTCACTGGTATCAAGCTGGAGATTCATCTAAAAAATAGAAGAAGAAGAATGTGGCCCAACATCCTTTGCTAACCTAGAACACTACTGAAGGGTTACAGAACTCAACCACGAGCAGATTGAGCGGGACGTTCCATATGCTGCTCACCACTACAGAAGCAAATGGGTGGAGCAGGAAGGAATGCAGCCTAACGCTGAACAATAGCCTGTCTGTGCCTAACAAATCAGAGAAACTGTGCAATAATGTTCCACCTCTGTGAAAATACAACACCTAAATACTGCCAAGGTCAGCGAGACCTTTGGTGATCAACTGTGTAAGTGCCTCTCACGCTTGGTGATGTTTGCTGCCACCTGCTTTAGGCACATTATTTCTCAAAAGACTATCAAAGTGCTGAATGTTTAGGCCAGTTCCCTCCTGGTTTTCCTTTTGCCAACCCCTATAAGACATTTCCTATCACCTCTCCTTTTATTTTCCACCTCCCTGTTTATCTGGTTAAGTATCTTAATAAGTGCACCAAATACTAGAAGGGAGAGTGGTGCGATTCAGGTAAGTTAAATACAAGAACTTTTTTTTTTTTTATGATGCTTTAGTTCAATTACATGAAAATCTGAGAAAGGCGGCATGTAAGTGAGATCAGAATAGGACCCTTTACATATAATCTCAAGTGAGGACTTAGTCCAGAGATATTTTTATAGAACATTTTAAAAAATAAAATGCATGAGTGGAGAAATAAAAGACAACATAATATCAGAAAGACATTTTAAACTTCATTCGCTGCAACATTCATGAACCAGTTGAGCTACACCTGCCATCCAACCATAAGGAACTAAGACCCTGCACTGCGAAAAAGAAACAAACCCAAACAAAACAAAAAAGCAACTGCATAATATTGTAAAAATGGAGTGCAATGCTACTACAGAATGCAATAAAATATCAGTGCTGCTTCGTCAAGCAGCACTTATCAAAATAATTTCTGAAATGTTTCTTCTGAAACACAGACAAAGCAATAAAAAGAGGATATATGTTTATCATTTTAAGCATAACAATGTGAGTTAAGAGCTTAAGAATACAAAAGTACTTGGAATGAATAGTGCTACCCTTTTTTCCTAAGTAGGCATAAAAATATTTTCATTTCCTTCTTGTTTTTCATACCATTAATATCAACAAATTTCATTCATTTCATGTTATCGTTTACAACTTTAATGCACACACACAGAAAAAAAGATACCTACTGCAATAGAAATAGTTGCTTCATTACCTTGTTTGCTACATTTGCAAATGTAAACAGCGAGGCAGAGCCAGAACTGACTCTAATGCATGATGGAATATCTTTGTTGCATACGTACACTGTAGAAAATAATTATTCAATATGTCAGGCACCATTATTTGAAATGTAATACATTAATATTTACTAGAAAAATAAGGTTTTTTTCTATTTGTTCTCCCAACTTCTTTAATGAAATAAGTTAATCTGACAGTGCATCCAGTAGCTTGTAATATCTTCTACATCCCTGTGGCAAAATAATAAACTACTGGTTGGGACACTATAATGAAAATGATTAAAGTCAGTTCTTGTACACCCTTGTAGCAAGCATGGAGGCTCATCTAACAGCACCTTTAACCAATTATTTAATATTTAGTTATTTAGCCCTATTTCCCTGAGCAGTTATGCTGAGGAGCTTTCCCTTCATGGATAGTTTTTAAAAAGCTTTAAGTATTAAAAAGTACTATGAAGACATTTAATGCTACTTAGCAAAAGCTGGTATAAGTCTACTGAAGGGATTGACTGGTATGTATAGCAATGTTAAGCCTGTGGAGAAGTAACCTTAGACTTTAAGGTTTAGAAATGTAATATATTAAAAATATATTAAAATAAAATACAGCAGGTTACCTTGTTCTATGCAAATTAAACCTGGAGTGTGGCTTCTGTATTAGAGACTTCACATGCACAAAATGGTTCTCCTAGACTAAAGTGTGCCAGAAAGAATGTAGTGATAAAATGGTAGCTAAAAATCAGCTGAGTCTGAGAAACACCTAGATGACATTGCTGCCAAAGCTCTGAGGACAAGGTGATCCTAAGGCATGTTGTAGGGCAGAAATTTGCCCAAATTAAAGAAAAGAAAATGATCTTTTAACATCTGTATATTTAACATGTCTAGTTCTTATATACAATGTGCATATGTTCACTACACCCCTGCAGCAGTATATACATATACACATCTTTGCACTCTTGCAGTTATGTCTCTTACACAACAGCAAAGGTATTAATTGTCCAGTAAAATTTTCTCAAGGTTATTCGGCATGATTCACTGCATTCTGGCTAGCTTTGGTGGGCCATGTCCCACTGAATTATCTTCCTCCCCTTCTGGCCACCATCCAACTGTTCTTTTTTCTTGGTAACCCACTCATTTAAAAGGAAAAAAAAAAAAANCAAGAAAAAAAAAGGAAAAAAAAGAAAAAAATAAAAAAAATAAAGAAAATAACAAGGGATTTAATATTGTATAAGGCATGCTCTCTATATGAAGTGCTTTATAGGTCTTCACAAGACATTACAAGCTATTGAATTCCCATCAAGGAAACCTATTTCTGTTTAATTGTGCTAAGTGCTAAGGTTTACTCTTTAGGTTTTCCATTCTTTTCAGCTTGTGCATTGTTCCTGTGTAGGCCCCTCTGGATGTGAGTTGTGAAGTCATACTTGTCCGTGCAAAGATGCTGGCATATGCTGCACTGGAAAGGTCCACTGTCACCATGGCAACTCATATGCAACGCATACATCACTTCATCCAGAAAGACAATGCCACAGTGCACACACTTGGTAGAAAGTTCATCTTGAGTACTTCTATCAACTTTCTCTGTTTTTACTACATTCAAGGGACCTTCATTTTTTACATTTGGTGGTGCCTTACTCTTTTCCTTGGAGGCACCATTTGCAGTTGGCCCAGGTCTGGAATGCTTTATCGCCAAATCTAGAGGAATGTCATTGTCTGATCCGACAGCTGAAAAATGAGGAGGCAGATTAAAGGTGGGATAAGGCACATAGTTTTGGCAAGGATTTGGTAGGCCAGGCACATGACTCAAGTAGTGTGGATTCCCAGGAACAGACAGCTTATATTTACTCCAGAATCTCAGCCAGTCAGCTTCACTCTGAAAGTCATTGTGTACAAATGGAAGTCCAAAAAGTGGGTACTGGTATTTTTCAATAGGGCTTCCAGGTGGAGAATAGTTTGGGTGTTTCGCAGGTCTCATGTATTTTTCGATCGGGCTGCCTCTCTCTGAGCTTCCTTTCCCTTCTGATATCGATGAACTGTTTCCTGGGTCTCCAGTACTTTCCTGAGGACTTTTTATCTGAATGTGCAAAGGTTGCATCCTTTTGTGAATATCCAGAGTTTGGCTGACCAATATTGGCTGCTGAGCAGAATGGCTTTTAGTCAATGAACCTGGGGCCTCATATTTACTGAGGCTGGGAAGCTGAATTTCTCTCTGGTGACCTTCAGGTAAATGATCCTCTGACCTCCTCTCTAAGGGGCTTCCATTGACTTGCTCCTCACTGCTACCCCTCTGCTGTTTGTTTAGCTGCTCAGCCTGAAGTGCCTCCGGGTTAAGGCGCTTTCTTGTTCGTCTCCTAATGATCTGTTCACCATTGTTCTGTTTAATGATGTTTAAAGGCCTGGGAGTCTGCATGGAACACACAGAAAATGAACAAAAGGAAAAAAGAAAGACACATTAAACAAATCTGTGAGACCATGCTCATGCAAATTTATCTTTTCTTTTGTGAAGAGCTGTATTACAACAGTGTTACGGGAATGACCAAATTTCAACCCAAATGCTGGTTCATGGCCCCTCATGCTGAAAGTAAACTATAAAATAGCTTGTTTTATCAACCTGAGTCAACTGTCTTAGACATCCTGTACCTGTTTACTTAAAAAGACATGAGGTATCCAAGCTGCCAAACCATTTATTACTTCTTATTCCTTGAAAGTGGGTGCTGAGAGTGGGGGGTGAGGTGGGAGATGCAAGGCCCTATGCACTAGTGTTGCTCTCTGCACCATGCCACCAGAGCTGCCCTCCGGCAGGGGTTTGCACCAGTCCCACTGGGACAAGAACTGATTTTCTGATCACTGACAAGAGCACTTACCTTGATACTCACCCTGCTCTGACACGGACAGAAAACTCAAGCACATACAGGGCTTGCTGACCCCCTCTGCTGTCACCCAGCAAAAGGGCTGCAGGTCCACTGTGTGGTGAGGGGGATGTGGTGGCTGGAAAGGGACTAAGAAAGATGGAGAAGAAAGCCCAGGAAAACTGTGCACCAAAAGGTCTAGCTCTGCTTTGGTATCAACTCCCCCTGCTTCACCCCCACTGCATTGCTTTCTAAGTGTGACTGATGATGTGCTACTAAGTCATTAGGGAGAGAAGGCATCCCCAGAGGGCAGGGCAAAAGGCATCTCTAAAGAAATAAGCATCACAAAGAGGCACAGGGAAGAACCAAGTCAGGACTTCTGTTTCCATTTGCTACTACCCCACACTAGCTCATGCTAAGCGGCCTGCTTAGAGAAGAAGTGAAAATACCTTTGTGTGAAAGACAAAAAAATACTCCAAGAAAGGACAGCAGTCAGGCTTCCTTTAAAGGCTCCCCAAGAGGAAAGCAATAGTATCTGAATGAAAAATGGTGCTGCACCGTCAGTATGTTTCTCTCTCTGCTGGGCAGATGTTAGAGCAACAAAAACTACCTAAAAGTCATCCAGTGTGCTGTGTTGGCAGCTGGCATTTTTCTTCCCAAAGGCACATATAATCCTGTCTTGGCTGGAGGCCAGAAAAGTGCCCCCCCCACTCCCCACCAGTATTCCACTTATATGTTTATTTAGAAATTTTAACATTGTTTTAAAAAGCAGATTTAATTTTGGCTTACAGTCAATACCCAAAGTAATTTGTACCTTGAATGTAACTAAATTTTTAATATATTCATAACTTCAAGCTAACATGAAAACGTCCAGAGCTGGAAGAGAACCCATTCTATTATTTGTAGAGATTTAGTCTCTCTCTTGACTTGCCATATTTCTCTCCTTTCACTTATTTAGTTTCCTGCAGTTGGCTTATTCTTAATGGTTAACTCCATTTTAGACAGTGCAGCTATTTTTTAAGATTTTACTTTCTATTAAAATGCTGACTCAGACGTATATACACATTTTGATTTAGATCTTTAATAAGAGAAATTTAAACTTGGCAGCAAAACAGCACCTGAACCAGCCTCCTCACACAGATCAAAGTTGAGACAAAATCATGTCAGAAAAAATGACAATGTTTTCTATGTAAATTCTATTCAGACAAAGATTAGAGTTTGCAGAAACAATAGCCAATTATTATGCATAGGCATATACTCTTTATTATAAGGTCTGTGTAATTTCCTCGCCCTTTTATGACAATTGTACCTGAGATGCTGTCTGAGATCTTACAATGTTGTTTTTGCTCTTATTAAATGTTTATTTATACACTACAGACCATTTTTATATGGCTTCCAGATAACCCTGAAAAACTTTGGAAATCCTTTTAGTCTTACTCTTCATGCTACAGGTATTAAGTCCAATAATGGAAGTAGTTGAAAGAAACATCTTTCCTGCCTGAGATTAGGGACCCTCACACACTTACTTGAGGCTCTGGCTATCCAAAGTTATTGTAGGTTTAATTTTAAAATGCTTCAGCTTGCCAATGACTGTACTCATCTGATTAAACCAGACTTTAGATGATTAAAATGTACTCTTTAGTGGTGTAAATCTACTCATTTTCCTTATTCATAGTAGTAAGGTGCAGATAAAAATATCCTGTATTTGGTTCCAAACAAGGCAAATAGAAAAGTTTAACTGCACTTCTTGATTTTCAGTGGGGCATTAAATTTAGAATACAGTGGAAACCTTACCAGAACCTTACTTTTAAAATGGCCTATATCAGAGCCTTAAGTGTATGTTAGACATAATATACTGAGGATGATCACAAACATATCTGCTATCTCTGTATCAACTGGCAATCTCCCTACTCCAATTATATAACTTAAAAAAATAAAACACAAAATTCAACAAATGGTTCATTAAATTATTGTGATTAGATTTCTTAAATGCCGTGGGAAAGTGGAGCCTCCTCTAGGCTAATTCTAGAAAATATACTGCAATTCTTCACTGAATTAGTCCAAGGATGTTGTCAAGGAATTACCATGGAACAAAAACTAGAGTTCCATGACCAAGTTAGAGCCATTAAAAAATGAGGTACAGCACCACAATAATAATGGTCAAATTCATGACTCTGGGGAGACAGAAAATGTGAATATTGTGTATGTGTTAGTAGTGAGATGCATTTTTTTCACTAAAACTATTTTAATAATAGACTCCTGGATTATTATTATACATTTCGTAACACAGTTGTTTTCATTAAAGGAGAGATATGTGAAAAATGTGGAAGCTTAATGTAGATTACCCCTTAGATAGGTGGAACATTTTTGAAAACACATTGAAAAATTATTCAAGGGTATCATAGAAATAGAAATGTAACTTATAGCAGAAATCATTACCATGTTAACACTCGTCAGTCACTGCCCCCTAGTAGTATCTGATAGATCACAGACTTTTCTTCTTATTAAATAAAAGTGAAAAAGGGACCTTAGGCTTGAGTTAATGAAGATGGTAGTGCTAGACAGTAATAATCCAATCAAAAGGGAGCTAAGAAATGTGCAAACTACTGCAGGTGAGTTTTACTCAGCGGTGTAGCATAATTTAGATGAACAGGGGTCTTACAGAATGGAATTCTATTCACTTGAATTTTTATAGTTTTGGAATATTGCTGTATTTCTGTAATAACTGCATCAGCCTAGACCCCTGAATTCAAAACCATACATGACAAATACTGCAATTTTTCATGAATAGACAGGCAGACAAATAAAAGAAACTTTCATCTTTCTGGTGTCAGTCTAAAGAGCACCCCTTTACATGGGACTCTCTCAAAAGGTGTCCCAAAGGAGAGATTTGCTGGATTATTTCAGACTCCTCCTTATGAAGGAGTTGCTATCAACCACAGCAGAGTACAGCTTAATTAAATTCTTTGCATTTGTTTGGTCAAAGTTCAATTGAACATATTAATGTGAAGTGTCCACTGAATGGCAGCTTATTGCCATGCTTAAACTGGAGCTTAGAGATAGTGCCAGCTTCTTGCTTTTGAGATGCATAAAATAAACTTCGACATTGTATTTCTAATGAATATTGCTGGAAGTGCACTAGTTCTTTCCTACTGGTTCATAAGGATGATTCCAGCTGTGCTTGAATTCAAAACTGATTCTTGTAGCTTCTATCTATTCAAAAAGTTATACTAATAATAATGGTAATGTCCAACACTACAGCTGAGAAAAGTGTATTTAAAAAAGGGAAAATGGAGTCCGCAAATGGAAGTTCTACAAATAACCAGACTCAAATGTCAAATTAAAAAGCCAAACTGTCCTTAAAATCTTTGTGGATGTTCACCACTGTTCAATTTCCTTAAATTAGATATTTTATCTACAACTTTGAGAGGTGTTCAGGAAGATGATACCTGAAGCAAGACCCAGCCAAGATGCTGGCCAGAGACCATGCATTAATCCATTCTCTTAGATGCCATTGGCCTGACTGGGCTGCTCTGGGCCTTAAAAACAGTCAGTGACCCCAGAATGATACACATGGTGGACAAAGCCAACCCTTCAGACTGGTGATGGTCATGCTGCTTTTGAAAATTAGAATTCTTTTTTGTTTCATTAAGTGGGATGGTTCAGCAGGATCTTGCGTAAACAGAATTATTGTATGGGCAGTAGACAAGACCATTGAGAAGCTTATGCCTCAAATTTAATTTCTGAAAAAAGTTTTAAAAAATGCAAACTCTTCAGTCACCACATTTATTTCCGAATTAGGCTCTAAGCCTGAACTGCTACATTGCCTTGGCAAACTCCCAAAGACTACCTCGGTTTCCATTTCTGAAAAATAGTAACACTTTTTAATTTCATGGGAACGTTGTAAAAATTAATTAATTAGTCACCTGACTCTCCTATGTGTGTCTATTAAAGACAGCAAGGATAATATTTAACCAGTGGGTCTTAACCTAAAAGATTCCAAGCATTTTGGCACTGATCCAAGGAAACACTTAAGCATGGCTTTCCTGGACCTGGACCAGAGCATTCAACATCTTTCAGGATCAAGTCAAGTGTCAATAAGATAAAAAGCAATATAGACAGACCATGATTATTACTTATTCCCTGACTGATCCTGAGGGATGGCGAATCTTCCCCTCACCAAGTGACGAGTGCCTTCAAGTGAATAGCTTCCTTCTGGAGTTATTTATCTTCCAGCAGACTATAAGAACTGTAGAAAAAAGAACACAAAGCCCCACCACCCCATATCTCCAAGAAATTTACTGTCAAGAATAAAGGGGGTAAGAGATGTCAAAGTATACAAAAACCATTTTAAGAGATATTTTGATATAGATGTGATGTCTAATTTTAAGAATTTTTGTCTTTATTATGAGGACTCTTGAATTTAGAGAGCTTTCATCACAGCATATCACATGCCTTTAAAGTGAATTCCCAGAAAAGAAATAATACTCCCCTTATTTTGTATCAAAATAATTAAATGCATCACTGGTGATCTCAAACACATCTACTCACAGCATCCCAGCCTGTTTCGTAATGAATCACATCTGATCCCAAAGTGACCATTCTGCAAAACCCTGTTAGGAAATTAACTGCAGGCCAGGGAGTGGTACTAATCACACAACCAGACAAGACCACAGCTGCCCAGCTTGGCTGTGCAGCTCTTTTTTCTCCTGCACAAACCGGTAAGTTCTTCCTACCGAGTGAAGCTTCTGGTAGAGGCCACACGCGTTGCATACATATCCACCATTTGCATTCTTCCGCCAGAGAGAGGTCTTTGTGGTCAGGCAATTGGCACAGAAAACACCCGAGCCTCTACGTCTCTGAAATAGGCAAGAAAAAGGAAAAAAAAACAGGTCAGAGGTGAGTCACATGAGCTGTGGAGTTAGGACAAATCAACACAGGAGTTTTGTCTCTAGACTGGCAACAATGACAGTATAAAACCACACTGCCCATAATGAGGTCAGGTTCAATTGTGCTTAATAGGCACCACTGATTTTCATTATAATTAACCCCAGAGTGATGGATGAGGTGTGTGAAACACCAAAGCCTTTTCAGAATAACAACTTTAACTTTTTGAACTTCAGGTTTTGTGCATTTAATGATGGTTTCTAAACAGCAAATTCTGAAAAAAACCCTTGAAAACTGACAGAACATTCTGTAAACTCCCCCTGGTTTCACAACAGATTATTTTTTTTTAGCTTGCTTTATTTAAAAGTGTGATTGGTAATGTGATTGGTAACAAGAATTCTGAAACACCACCAGTTCAATTAATTAACAGTTTGTACCTGTGTCATCCTAATTCCTTTAACAGAGATTATATCGAATACATGACATTCAGTTCCAGTCTTTCC
Organism: Daphoenositta chrysoptera; assembly: GCA_013397915.1. Lineage (NCBI taxonomy): Eukaryota > Metazoa > Chordata > Aves > Passeriformes > Daphoenositta > Daphoenositta chrysoptera. The sequence goes on along the minus strand of VZRO01000619.1, from coordinate 202,683 downwards.
CACTTACTTCTGAAATTAATATTAGCCACCATATATTCCTACAGGCCACTATGAACAAATGAAAGTACAGTATTCTTTAATGAGACCTCTTCTGAACTTAATTGGAAACCCCAGAAAACACTGTCTCATCGACAGATACATTTATTTATATTATTTTAGTCAGGCAAAGAAGGGCACAGTACAACTTCCCTAAATACAAATTGATTTTTAACAAGACTGAGCTGTGCATTCATCAGCTTTCATAATGATCCAGGAATATTTAAAAGTAGGCATGTTTATGAGTATTGGCCATTAAATATTTTGTATGGTGTAAGGATTTCATTAAACTTATCATTTAAACAGAAGTCAGGCTGTGTTTGTGGGCCTAAATACTAATAAGCAGGAAATGGAATTCTTTTGCTGAGAAGAAAATCCGTATTTTAACTCTGTCCCTTTTTAGCAAAGGGAAAAAAATCAGTAAGAAACCTTCAGCATCTAAGATAAGAATGAGTGAGTACAGCCAAAACAGTCTGGGTGAAAACTAATTTTATTATAAATTAAAAATTACTAACACTATAAGTAAAAATTTCAGGGTTTCATAAAATTTAAGTAATTTATTTAACTTTAGTTCATACTGTAGAAGACTGGTGTTCATGCCAAAAAAATACAATGGTTATAATTGTACTCTGATACATTTCAAATGGAAAGCTTTCTGCAGACATAATTTTGGCTTCAAGACTGGAACACTTTCTTGGCATTGAAAGGGCATTTGATTCATCGGGTGTTTCACAATGTATCACTAAAAAGACCTGGTGAGCAGCCAGTTCCCTATAGGGTAATTTTTCCATCCAGATGCAAGTGCTATCAGAGGCCCTCGTCAGCTAAACTAATTATGATCTTGCATTTGCTGATGCCTGCTCACTCTTAACGTTCGACATCCTCCATTAATCATCAATACAAGGAAAATGAATGAAACGTAAAGAAACGAGGGCTGGTAAGCTGCACAGCCATAAAAATCTGAAATGAGTGCAATAATTTAACAAGATTGGGGAAATGTTTTTAGTGAGCACAAAGTCAGGCTAACAATTGCCCTTTTAAACCAAGAACACAATTTCATTTGTACAGCAGGTTGTGCTACTTTAAAGTGATACAATAAAATCAAGATTGTCATCAAGATAATCTCTCTCTCACACCCTTACATCATCCCCTGCTTTGTCTCTTAAATCAGTTGCAGTAATATATGATATTTTTCTCAATTTAGCTAAGGGGAGAACTGAATGGTAGTTGATGTCCTTCAGCAAACATCTAACTAGTTGTGCATATAACATGCAGCTCGCCCTGGAAAGGTGCACTCCTCTACAAGTACACTGAAGGTCCCAATTCTTTTTGTGGCTGGATATCCTTGACCAGCTTCACCTGGCTGCTGAAATATTTTCCATAAGAGTACAATAAAAGCCTCACTACACTAATCCCAATTTGGTCCACTTGGAGGGTGAGAAGTTTCCAAGCGGAAATGACTGTATATGGCCAGGAATCAGCTACAACTGCAGAACTGTTCCTTTCCATTCCTACTTCTTGTCTGCTGGCTTATGGTTTCTTGGTGTGGTGTGTTAACCAAGTGGAGTCTTAATCTGAGTCAGTCTTTCCACCCTTTTATTTCTGTTTGTGTTCCCTAAGTTTGGGAAATACCCTCTACAAAGTCATGAAAGACTATTAAAATATAGAGAGAGCAGTCTAGTTTGTATGCTGCATTTCTACACACATGAAGGGGGACAGAAGGTAAAGTTACACTGAAATCTTCACTGAATGCAATAGAGCTAGTACATCTATAAAACACTGACAAAAGCAACTCATTCTTTCTCTCTTTTCTAAAGAAAGATCTGATCAAACTGGTTATTAGTTCCAGTGAAATAGTACAATGACTACAGCTGACAGCAACCTACAAAATACATAGCAGTAGCTGTATGTATTGAAATCCCATACATCTGCTTATTCACTACTTACAAATATTTATCTGTTTAAAATTTCAAGTAGTCCAGCTAAAAATCCTTTCCTAAATTTAATGCAAAGTATGTAAATTCATCTTTTGTGTTAAGTATTGCATCTTCCTTTACCTTCTCTTATTTCTGTATTACTTAAGGAACCTACAGGATAATCAACATTGATTATTTCAATACCAAAGTGTTTCAACATAGCTTACATGTACTAACAAATGAAGAATTAAAACACCTCTGAAAAAACTCTAATGCTGCTACTTTGTTAAGCATTTTGGTTATGAAACAGCTATTTATACTGGGGACACACAGCTTTAGAACGGATTTCCTGCCATGAAACAGGACTGTGGCAGAATTGGACTAAAGATGCTACTAACCGCGGAATGGATCTGCTTGTCAAAATACACCTTAGAAATTTTGATGTCTGCAAGCAAAATATGGAGGGCCTTTTAAAAAGCCTAAAATGTCTGTAATCCTATTATATTAAACAAATACAGTTTCTTAAAAAGAAAAACAATAAAATCCTAGGCATTTACTTCCCATATACCAAGTTTTCTAAGTTATTGGCCAGCAGAAATTATCAAACTTTTTTTGTTGCTAAGTGTTAATTAGCAATTATACTTCTGCTGTTATTGATGATACTTCTGCATGGATCTGTTTGGCTTTGCATACTCATCACTTGAACTAGTCAATAATATTGGCCAATATTGCTGCTTTTCTGGGTAGTCTTGCATAGAAACATGCACTTGAACTCAAATCCAGCAAAGCCTGTGCAACAGCTATGGCCCACAGCCCCCATAAAACCCAGCCATGTGCTCAAGTGCTCTGCTAAGCACCACCCAACCAGCATTTTCAAGAAATATGAAAACTTTGGGTCTCCTTTTAATGTGACCGTACCACAGTTAATTTCTTAAATCAGCATAGTAAAGGTAAGTCAACATCACTAGTCATGGGAGAGTCTGAGACACAGATAAAAAGGTTTCAGATCAATGCCACCATCACTAGCTGGAGTTACCAATGAAAATTTCATGTACATCCTTGGAAGAATGAGCCAAAAGGGTCTAAATAACTAAAATATGTATCTACCAAGTGAAGCTTTAATCATCTGGAGCCTTACAGCCACTACATTACAATCCCAAATCCTGAAGGGGCCAGTGCAGAGAAGAGCCTGTCTCTATTTCCATTCCAGTTCTGAGGTCTGGGCGTTTAATACCACAGTTGTCTCAAATCACATTAGGCTGAAACTTGGCGTATGTTTTTGTCAGCCCAGATGTAACTTTTTTTTTCTTTCTTGGTACTGAAAACTTTATTTAAATCAGTTCAGCTGTTTATAATTTGGAGATTTGCCAATCTGGGGGTGGGGACAAAGGGGATTTCAAGTTTTTCAGATAACTTTCTAACAAATCTACAGTCAGAGTGACTTTGCTCTGGGGAAAAAAAAGTATGCACACATTTTAGTATTTTAGTAGTAGCAAAGGAACAAGTGGATTATTATTTTTATGTAGCTAAGTTATGAAAGTTTGTAATTATTCACTGAACATGTCTTGCAGATCTCTCTACTAACTGTTTTTCCTCAGTAAGAACCATGCTGAAAGCATGTAATTGCATAACAACCCTTGATATGCAGAGTATTTACTCACATTTTTTATGGTTTCATATCTTGACCATTTCAAATTGAACAAGTCTGAAACTTGGTATATACAGTGTCAAGCCCGAATGCCTAATTTTTTTTTTTAACTCCTTAGATGATTTTCACTAGTTAGCAATACTTTATTGAAATGAGGCAATTATCAGTAGTGCTTTCTGCTAAGCAATAAACCAGCAGAGAATACGATAACAAGTGATTCACTCAGGTAAGTCTTGCCAGGCTCAGGCCCTTCTTCATAAAAACTGCTTTCAATTTTAAAGGATTGACTCGACAGTTCACATGATTTCAAACTTTGTAGCCATGCAGAAGAATCATTACAGTCCATATTATACAAAAAGTATTTTATAATGTACTGAACTTTCAGTTTTAATTTCAGTGCAACTTCATGTAGCAAAATATATCCTGTAAGAGCACAGCCAAAAGCACTGCTCAGGAACTGTGACTTTTTTAGCTAGCTAGACTAAGCAACAGTGCCTGACACTCTGCTAGTGCCAAATACATCCTGTTTTCAAAATTTCTGCCAGAAGATGCTTTTAGAAACTCAAATAGGCTCCACGAGCAGCAGCCAAGCATTTTTTCTTACATCACCCTCTTGGTTTTGGATACAACAAAACTTGTCTTATTGCTGATTACTTTCACTTCCCCAACAAAAACGATGATATGATGAGGACTGAGTAGATTTTTTACCATCTCTGGCCTCCCTAACGTGCCAGAAACAGAGCACGCTGTAATCACAGCTCCAGAACATGAGGAGCAGCAAAATCATAAATGCTGCCCAAGAATAAGCATGTGCCTGACCTATTTCCAGCGATGAAGTTGGGGAATACAACCATATATGCCTCACCGAAAAAAAGGCAAAACGCCGTCTCTTGATGCTCTCTGGGAACACCAGCAGTCCAAAAGGGGAGCTCCAGGAAAGCTGCAGGCATGGTTCAGTATGAGCCAGGTGACTTGCCACGGACAGCAACAATTGCAAGCAGCTGGTCTCACACCTTTAATCATCGGGCTGCTGCCACAGACAAACAGTATAATGCACCCATGGTAGCATCTGTCTTTGTTGCATTTGCACTGCCGTAAGTATGAAAGAGGTTCTTTTTCCACACCTGCTACATCATTCCTGCTTTGTTCTCCTTACATAAGCAGGTATTTGATTATCTTGACTTTTGGTGAGGTTTAGATTAATTAAAGTTTAAAACGTGGGCAGTAAGACAGCATCGGGATGTTGGAGTAAGTGCTACTTTCTTCTGTTTAGGATGGGAAAGGCAACTTTCAGACGTCGTTTCTTTTGGTTGCAAAGGCACTCAGACCTTTCCGAATGTTTTTAATCAAAACTGCTTTATCTCTCTACTATGAAAACAGACACAACTATGTTTCTGTAAATTTTCACATTATAAAAATTTAGTTGCTTTTGCTGTAACTATTATCTGAATTAAAAAGTAACTCATTGGGGTTTTCTTCCCTTTATAACCTGAACAGCTTTTAGGAATACACCAGACACAGCAAATTTTTGTCCCAGAAGGGAAAAACTGAAACACAAAAAGCAGAATATTAAAGTAGAAGTTGTTTTCAACCTTAAGTATGAGTTAACAGATGCCTCTAAGTCAATTTAATGTGCCAAATCCAAACTCTTTATCTAAGAGATTTTCAAAAACAATTGCACTAAACAGCTGTATTTGAAAGACACATAAGAAAGACATTAGGAAAGACAAGGTAAAAGAAAGTAAAAATGCCAAAAGGAAAGTCAAAATTACACACTTAAGTCATATAGAAAGTTTAGTGGAATTTTTAATGCTCTATCGTGACAGCATTTTATGATATATGCTGTATCATAAACTTTTAATGAGAGGAATCAGGGGGGTTTTAGAGAGAGAAAAAACCCAGAGAGTAAATTAAACATTACTGCTAGCGCAGCCTTTCAGAATCCTACCCCTGATCCCTTAGGGAGAGTAAATATTTTAATGTGCATGTAAACTGCAATTATTTTTTTATCAGCAACAAAAATGAAGATGAGTAGATTTTGTCCCAGCATTTGAAGCTGTATTTTGTAAAGCTACCTTAGAGACAGAGGCATTCACTACTCAAAAAAACCCCCCAACTTCACCCCAAAAACCAAGCAGGAAACTCCAATCTTTTTGTGTCTTATCGAGCAAGAATGATTAAATAAGATACTAGCTTAGAATGATTTGTACCAAAGTTAAACAATGACTGATCAAACCAAATTACTAAATTACGAAAACCAGAGCTCTGAAAAGAAGCCAGCGAATCACTTGTTGTTGGAACTCTTCACTGCTGTCACCTCCTCACCTCTACACCTGCCCTCAAGTTACAGCAGACCCAACCTTTGCCGCTGTGCAGGAAGGGACGTGGCCTTGGGCACCACCTTGAGCCAGAGCCTGAGCTCCACAGGCAGGAATTTACCACTGCTTTCATCTTCTGTTAATAGCCACATGCGACGATTATGATTAAATAATCATAATACACTTTATAAGGACTTACTAAGTTTTCATTCACTTGAGCATTTATCAGTGAAAATTAAGTAATTCAAATAATATTTCCTTGTCAGTCCAAACAGGTATGGAAGGTAATTTCATAGTTTCCCTCTCAAGATCTACAGTGGCAGAAATATTAAATAATAAAACTTTTGCTGCTGGTAAGATTTCCTTGTCACAGTTAGTGGCAGTTAAGTTTTAAACACTGTGTGTTAAAAATGTAAGTGATCTTCTGATGGGCCAAATACATACACCAAGACTAAACAGATACACATATATTTTTTATGTGTATTATTATTTATGTGTTTATACCACTTATTTATGATATGAGGCATTTGTAATGAACACTGAGAAATATTTCCTGATTAGCTGTATATTAGTCTGGTTTACAAAGAGCTGAATATTTATTTAATCACTCCACACAAAGTGTGATTTTTTTTATAAAGCAGTTGCCTTCAACTGTGTTTTACTGGATATAATGTATTTTTATGGTCTTGGCCTTCAATTTGCACAAGGTGACCGCCATTAAACCTCTTCCAGTGCTTCAAATAGCAGCCCTCACACTATGGTATGGGCTCATTCTGGTGTATTTTGCCACTGACTACCAGCAGTATGACAAGAGGCAAAGACTTCCACGGAGGCAACCCAAAAATTTATTTTTAAGGTTTTATTAAGACCAATAGCAAAAAAGCAATAAGCGACCTGGAAACCTGCATTTCCCGCACAAGAATGATGTCACTTTGCAGCAACTGAAACCTATTCAAGAGGAATAGAAATTCTGCCTCCAATAATTCACCAAGTCAATTACACAGGAAAGTACTGTAATGGGCTGTCCCCCGTCAAACAGCTCACGTACACCACTTCCTTCTCAATTACCAACTTGTCTGCATTGCCATCTGTAAAAACGAGCGCACACCTTGTGCTGCCAGTTTCTGCTCTTGCACTTCCATTAGTGGAACTGGCTGCAGCTGCTCAAGAAGAAAGCCCTGATTGTCTTTGTTTCCCTCGATGTAGGCACCATTTTCCTCCTTTCCTTCTGTACCTCGGCTCAAGGTAACACATTATCTTTGTTGAGGTGTGCTCACAACTCTTTAAACTAAAGTCTGCCTAAATTTGTGTCCTGTTATCTTTTCACAGTTTATCTAGCAAAGTAAAAAGCTGCCAGCAGCATCTCTCTCAGCATCTTCATCTGAATTATGGAGTTAAGTCTTGCAACAGGTTTTATCAATCCTTTTTAAGTACTGCTGTAAAAATTCCTAAGTTGCTGGATAAACAACTTCACACTTTTCTAAATCAGCTTGACCACCCAGGCAATTTTAAAACACTATTTACGTGAAGCATTCAAAAATAAGATTTAAAAAGAAGTCTAATTTAGGAAAAATAATAATATTATCTTCAAAAAATGGTTAAGTAGACATATTAGTGTGCATAAGCAGGAGAGAGGGAGTTTGGTTTGGGAACTGCAATCCTGGCCCCTTAACCTATCTCTGCTTGCACTGCTGCAACAGATTCTTGCAGCAGCTCTGATGCTGAACGGCTGCTTGAAACCTCAGTGCTCACACAGACAGACCAATGTTCCTTTCCTAACACCATGTGCTTCCCAACAAACTCAGCTTTTCTTAGAGAACAAAACTAAGTCATTATGAGTCTCTTGCATTTTAGTTCCAAATTAGAAACACAATAAAAAACAGTATAAAATGTACAAAATTAGACTACTCTTCTGATCAGTAACTGGGTAAAAGCAGTATCCTCAGAACTAAGCATGCTGAAAGAGACATCAAGAAAACCAGAAATGCCTCTGACTCTTTTACTTCTTGGCACAAAGCAAAACTACCCAAACTTTGCTGTCTCTAACAGGGAATCTAAATCAATAGCCAGACTTTGCTATAAACTGACTGACTTTCTGAGATAAAGAGTCATTTATGATGGTGCCTAAGCACGGAATTAGGTGCTTAAGTTCAGGCATCAATACCAGAGGATTTATGTTCAAGAAAGCACTCCATGTACCCCTTCTTTCATGAAGTAATCTTACTCATTAAATGAACAGACAAGACTGGAGCAAAGCTCCGTCCATATTTCCTTAAACAGCCTGACTTTGAGATGGCAGAAGCAGCAGACTGCTTTTGCAGATCCCAGCTACAAGGCAGTGTGTAACTCTACACGTGATAGTAATTGAGGGTCCCAATCCCGCAAGTGCTCTGCTGCAAGCGTGAGCACAAAGCTGCCGGAGTTCTCAGCTTCTGGCATCTGTTCCCACTTCCACAGAAATCAGATGGGCAAAATTAAGTTTTGGGGAAAAAAAAAAATCACAGACATTTAAAAAACATTCCCTGACCTTATTAAAGCCCACGTGATCTCTATTTATACAGAAAATAGCTCAGAAAGCCAGCATCTGAGAGGAGGAACTCTCATTTGTAGATTTTGGCTGAGGGCTGCCAAAATCAGCAGGGGAAAGGCTCCTCAGGGGTAAAAATTTCAAAAGCCATTAAGAGTCTTAGAAGCCTCAGTCCCACTGACTTTTGATCACATACATCCTTCCAAATTTGCACACCAAATCTGAAAACTACGCTGTAAGAACAACTTTTAATCCAAAGTTACAAAATTAGGATCTAAAGTTTTCATAGAAGTCTTCAGGACTCAGAGAGGAAATGTCAATTAGGTGTCTACTCCTTGTTGAAAATTGGTGAGGTAAAATTTACCTGTTACTTGCACTTTAAAAAAATTCCCCTTAGGACCATTAATTTTATTTAAAGAAAAAATGTAATGAGAAAATGTTTCATATGGGCAGCTATAGCTCACATACTTGTTCAGGAATTGAAATATAATTGAGTCTCATACCGTCCCCATGAGAAAACTGTTCCTAGTCTAGGATACAAAGCAGACTATGTCCACCTATTATTTTCAGTGCACTTAGGACTGCAGTCCTATTGCAGATCTTGTTATGTGCTGTTGCTAAAATGACTTCCATTCAGAAACATCAACATTTGCCAACCCATACCACACAATTGCAATAGTTATTTCCTATTGTGAGCTTAGGGAGAAACTGTGGTATCCCAGACACCACGGTGTGGTAAATATTGAAAATTAGTGGCCTTTTTATAATGGACATTTTCATCTAATCCAATCCATTCCAAACACTTCCAGATAAAAAGACAATATGCCAGAGTCTGTGTCTAAGTGGTTGGTTCTAACATAATCATCTTATTCCATCCTGTGATCACAGTTTCAGCAAAAACACTTGATGGCTTCCTTTCTGATAGCTGTACGAAGTACAAATGGACTACAGCTGTGATCAACTCCAACAACTACCTAAGGAAGTAGCTCCTTACAGAGAAAAGAAGAGGGGAAAAAACCTCCAAATACAACCTGTATATTTGTATTTTTTAAGAGCTAACTCATCTCAAAGTGCCAAGAGCCTCCCAGGCTGCACTGGGCAGAGCACTGCCAGCAGGTCAAGGGAGGTGATCCTTCATTCTTCTCAGCCCTGGTGAGGTCACACCTGGAGCCCTGTGTCCAGTTCTGGGCTCCCCAGTAGAAGAAATACCTGAATGTATCAGAGAGAGTCCAACCAAGTGCCACAAAGATGATTAAGGGATGCAGCCTTCTATCATATAAGAAGAGCTTGAGACAGCTGGGACTGTGCAGCCTAAAGGAGAAGGCTCAGGGGGATCTTATCAGTATGTACCTGATGGGGGAAGGAAAGAAGACGGAGCCATGCTCTTCTCAGTGGTGCTCCGTGAGAGGACAAGAGGCAAGGGCACAAACTGAAATACAGGAAATTTCACGTGAATATAATGAAAACTTTGTTACTGTGAGGGTTGTTGAACACAAGAGCAGGTTGCCCTGAGAGGCTGTGGAGTGTCTTTCCTTGGAGAAACTCCAAACTGACCAGACTAGGAGCTGAGCACCATGCACTGGCTGACCCTGCTCTGGGCTGTGGGGTTGGATTAGATGACCTCCAGAGCTGCCTCCCAGCCCCAACTATTCTGTGAAGCCTTCTTCAGTGAGAGGCTGTAGATTGCTTGTCACTCTTCTGTTCTATTAATTTCTAACCATTTTAGCCTTAATTGCTATTCATTTGCATTGCAATAGAAAGAATTTTAAATTTCAAGGCTATAAAAGTATTAATTAGAATAGACCAGACCAAATTTTACAGATTGCTAAGTGCACAGCCATTAAAAATGGAGAAATCTACTTTCAGATTCCACTGTAAATAATTTCAGAATGTTAAATATGAACATTTTAAAGTATCAAATGTAGTTTTTACAAAAATATTTCACTGCTTGCTCTTTCCTAGCAAGATCCTAATGCCTTGTTGTAAATGAGACCCAACATACGGTGTTGTATAGCTTTCCTTAAAAATACCATTAAGATGAGAAGAAGAGGACAACTGTTCTACATTTTGGAGACATTTCTCCTTAAATAGTGTTTATGTACTGCAAGCATCCCTTCCATAAACAAACCAGGTCTTTGGAACAAGTGAACACAATCTCTGAAGAATCTTTACCAGCTTCTATTTCTGGTACATGATGCATTGGGAATTTTAGGCCAATATGGGCATATGGTATCCTAGTTTGATAGGAAACATTTCATGGAATTCAAGACAGAGCCACAGTACAATGACTGGAGACCTTAAACTCTGTGATACAACACAGGGTTAAAAAAAAAAAAAAAAAAGCAGAGAAAGAAAAAACCAGAATAACAAATCTTTCCCAATACAATACTAGAGGCAGTAGAGGCATGTAAAAGCACAAGAAAAAGGAAAGTCATAGTACCTGGTGTGCACAAAGGAATACTCCGCATCCCCTGTTAATCAAGCTTAACCTTGTTAACCAAACTGCCTTAACATCTTTTTTTTTTTTTTCTTTAGGAGAAACACCCCATTAGGAAATGATAATTTTTTTAAAAATCCAAAACTAACAAACAGCAAATAACAAACAGTATTTATCTTAGGAACATTCATGAAGGATTTGGGGCTCTTCTGCCTTTGCAGCCTTAGAAGCTGGTATGCTCTCTGTTCTTTCTCTACTTATTCACATCTGCCCAGAGAGAACACTGTTATTACTGCACAGCAGTGTTTCCAGCAGCACTAGCCTAATTTTTCTCTTACTGTTAAGAAAGTGGCTCTTAAATTGCTTAAGACACTAGCTTCAGAATCTGCATTGTCGGAATCAGACTGCATTTCACCAAAGGAATTGTTTCTAATGCAAGTGGCAGGGAGAGCTTACTGCTGGGGGCAGTCATTTTCTGAAATGGCACAAGCCTGACAAGAGCAGTAAGAGAGAAACACATAACTTAGCGGGGTTTTCCATCAGGAGTTCTGCATGCCGAGGACAAAATGTACCCACCCTGTCACATACTCAGGCTCTAGTTCAGAGCGCTGTGAAGGACTGAAAAACGGCTTTCAAGAAATCAGGCACCGTCTGAAGGAGAGGCATGGCGAGAACTGTCCTGCCAGCCCACAGCTACCTTATTTTTCACATCCTTTGGAGTCTTCTTAAATGAAGCTGACTGTGCAGAAATGCCTTGTAAAACAAGCCCTCTGCTTCCTTTCTGAAGTGGCATCAGCGAAACAGCTCTGCAGCCTCGCTCCCAAGCGGCTGTGGCTGATCCATGTGTAACTGTGAGGCGAAAACCACAGCGCTGCCTGTACGTGTTCATGCGCTCGTGCACATCTTGGACACCGACTCAAAGACGAACTGATTGGTCCCATTCTACTAGTCAATTTATCAGACTTCAGATAAAAAATGTCAGGAAGCAGTTTCCTTTTTACCTTCCACCTGCCAGTATCAGAATTCATCTGATTTTGAAACCAGCCTGCAGAAGGCCGACGTATACAAATTTGAAATAAAAAGAACCTTTTAAATTTAGACATGCTGTATGAAATCATAGCTGCTACTTGTGAACAGTCTGTATTCAAAGCCATTTCTGTCTTACTGACAGAACAAAAGCTCTGACACTCTTAAGAATTCGCTTTTCAATTTAATATAGGTTTTCTTTAACAGTGAATGTCAAATTGTTTTCACTCCCTTTCTTTATCTTTATCACCTACTGGAATCTTTAGAAGTGAGAGGGAAAAATACATACACCAGAAAGGAGCACATTTATAATGACATGCCTTTTTTCTAGAAGAAAAAAAATAACCTTCCATTTCATCAGCATCTTTGCCAAAAGCCCTTTCAGGAACTGAAAAGAGAAGGGCCTTTATTTCCTATGTATATTTTATAGGAAACATTTTTTGGTTCTGTGTCATGGACTAGGATTTCACACCTTAGTGGCTGTTCGTATGGAAATGGACATGACTGTGGAAACTTCATGGCTGTGAAAGCCTGATAGTAAAATCAGCAGGAAGATGAGGAAGGTGTGGGGAACACTGAATGATTCATGCAGTAACAACCTCTGGACCCTTTGAGGAGATTTTGAGATGGCTGCCAACGCTACCTGACTATGACCAGCATCCTGCACCCTCTAAAGCAGGCTGTAAATCTGGGCACGATACAGAGGGAGTACTGCTCTTTTAAATAATGCCCACACATGTAAGTGGATGTGACATGTATGGATTTTTATATGGAAAGATCTTTCCAAAATCAGGGTGCAATTACCAATGAGTTATACCTCCCAGAAATAATTCCTAGCATATAAATACCAGGCCCCATTTCCTTTATTAATAACAGTCTGAGTTAATGAGGGAACAGCTTCCAGAAGTTACTATAAGCAGTGCAAAGCTAAGCAACTTAGCCACAACATTCAACAAATCAATGCTTTGCAACTGACTCTTCCAGTGCCAAATCAAAGACAAATCCTCTCCTACTCCATACTCAGTTAACCTATTGCATAAAGTACAAGGAAAGCAGAAGACAGTAGAAAATCTAAGTAGTTAGCACTGACTTGATTCCAGTCTGTTTTCAACACAGAAGAAAAAAAAATTAAAAACTGACTGCACTGAGGGGTTGTTTTTTTGCTATGGTAAGGATAATTCTTGGCTGATTTTCTATAGCCTTGCCATCTACCTTTGGAGCCCTGGCATAGGTGTGGCACAACCAGAGCAGACATGGTAGACTTGAAGACGACCTGCATAATTTTACATTTCAGGAATGACAGGCCTGAAGCACAGACTGCCTGCACAGCCAGGGCTGTGATTTCTCCTACGTTTCAGTGATTAATGGCCTCGTAACGGAATACAAGTTTCCTACAGAATGTTGTAATCTGCCTACAAATTTGGTCTTGTCTGCTATTTACTGGCAGGTTGCAGGAGCAGCAGAGATCAGCACTGCTCAAAGCACTGGGTGCAGCCCCAGGTACAGAGGGGAAGGGGCAGAAGCAGCTGGGCAGGACTGTCACCATCAGCTGCTGGCACCAGAGGGCCCTGTGAGGGCTCTGAAAGGGTGCTGCTCCCAGGGCAGGGACAAAAGAAACACTGGGAAACCATACTTTGGGCAACATAACTCAACAACTGCAATGAGCTATTTTAAAGATGTGTCAGTCTTAAAAATGCCTAATCCCAGCCCTCATTTTGAAGTGTTCCCGTGGGATGTGTTTGCACACACACACATGCCACCAATAAGCCGAGCAAGTCACGCCTTTATGGTTCATTTTTGAATCCAGTGCAGCCTGTGGATCATGAATCACACAGCTCCTTCTTACGCAAAAGGCCAAACAGCTACAAAGAGCAGAGTGAGAACAAAATTCCTCCGTTTTTACCAATGGTTACTCACAAAGGCAAGATGGGGATCCCCTTGTTTATCACAGAACCACACACGACTACACAGCTATTTAAGCAGCAAAGTAGTACCAAAAAACCAAGAGAAAGAATCTCAACATCTAACTTCAGAAGATATCACTGTTCATTAATGAAGCAATAAGAAATCTAGCACTCACCTAGTAAAGACTCCTAGCCACTACCTCTTCTGAGTTTATCCATTAAACACTGCTGTCCTGGATAGAGTAAATAACTGCCAGGAAATCTGCTCATAACTCAATATTCTGGTATTTTTAAAACAGAACCCTTTTCATGCATGAATATCCCTTAATGTGTCTGCTGGAGATTCTGTGCTTTGCACAGACTTGCAAGAAGGGATGTTGGATGATGCTTGCATTATGCTCTTAGGTTCTAACAGATTTTAGTAAGAATTCTGATCAACTAGTGCATTCCAGACTTTATTGCACATCTCTCGTTTTCCATTTCTTCCATCAAACAACTAGTTAATAAGAGAATAAGAAGAAAATGTGTGTGCAATGGATAGCACAGCATTCCAATAAGACACAGACGTGGACAAATAATATAATAGTTGGGAATATTAAGCGAAGATGTTAACATTAACTAGGTTTACTTTTCACACTATTTAAATATGAAAAATTAAAGTAAGAAGTTTCTTTATTTTAGTCTCAGCCAATTCTGGGCCACACTGAACGTTAAATAAACTATTATTTAATCAAATACAGGCATATTAGTCTCACTCCTGCTGACAACTTCAATTAGAATATTTTTGCTTCATACAAAAAAAAAAAAAGAAAAAAGAAAAAGCGCATGATCTTTAAATGACTATGGCTTCTGCACAACATCTGGTTACAATTTTTTATATATTCAACCATCAAACTTCTATCTCCACACAACAGTTTACTCAAGATTTGTTTTAATTATCTTGCATTTCAAGCTTCATATGGCTTTGAAAAAGGGGTGAAAAGATCTCTCATGATGCAGACAGACACAAACTGAAAAGGACTATACATTGAAAGATGATTTTGAAACAGTTTTTAAAAATGAAAAAATCCTTTCTATCATTGCCAGGAAACAAGTGCTACTTTAACTGTTTCATTACACAACACTTCTTGGCTTGTTCATTAACAATTTTAATGGGTTTTAGCTGGATTCTAGGATTAAGGCAATCCTTATTAGCAGTTTCATTGGAGCCATACAAGTTGCAAACACGTATTTTCTCTTTTTCTAGCGAATGCAGCGGTGGGAAAACTGTATTTCCAAAAGTGCTAGTTTTAAACAAAATACACAGCAAAAAAATCATCTGAATGTGATAAAGAAAATAAGAATGAATTTTATAGCAGCACGGAAAAGCCTTGCTCATACAAAAAAAGTTTTAATGTATTTTAAACATGGGAGAAATCTAATTTATTTTCATGAGCCTGTTCACCTGTGTAAAGTTAAGCACATCCACAAGCTTTTCCAAGACTGGACCTAAGATAAAAATCAGGAAAATACCTGGGGTTCTGTTTTTATTAAATGTTAGAGCCTCAGGCAGCAAAAAAGACATAACTATATTTTTCTTGAACAAGTATAGGGGTGCTACATCAAATCAATGAGTCATCACAACAGATAGAAACTATTTGTCTTGTTGTGGTGGAATCACTGTAAACTATGGAGGATATGAAACTTCTTATTCATTTATTTGCATTACATGTATGGAATAATGGAAAAGCATTATGGAAAGCTTTTATTTATTTTATGATGCATTGCTTTCAAATCCAATAAATTAAACATATTTTTCCTGTTTTTCAATCAGTCAGCACCCATCATTCCAAGATAGGATATTCAAAGAAACTTCAGGGTTTTTCTTCTGCAGGTTTCTTTTGATGTTATGCATGGATTAGTTTAGACATAGAAGTAATCTTTTTTTTCCCTCTTCTTAAAGATGCTCCAAATAAGCCAGAAGAAGACACAACTGCATAAACCCGGCTTATAACCATCAACTTATAAACAGTTGTGTTTTACTGACTCCACTTCTCAGACAGAAACTCTCTTGAGTTTGGTACTGGAGCAATACACACAGCCTTTTTAGAATTTATTTTTAATGAGGAAACTTCATTTGAGTACTAAAGAGGGCCAGAAAGGAGAATTTTATTTTGGTTCTGTGAGAAATTCTGGAATCAAACCCACGATACAGTCATGTCTCTAAACGGGTGACCACCAGTGACCGAAGCATATACAATACACCCAAGAAAAGGCCCCCAACCCTTTTCAGTGCATGGCCAACTACACCAAAATGAGTCTAATCTCTGGAACCTACTTCAGTTAGTCAGGAGGACCTCTGAGCAGGTCACTTCACCAAACTCCCAGCACAGCCTCCACTGGGATTGCAAGAACTGCTAAAACACTTCCCCTCTTAGGGGTAATATTTGGCACTCTGCTTGTAACCAGAAACAGGAAAATATTGAAGAATGCAAAACTCTAAGAACATGGACATCACTGATAAAAATAAGTCAGCATTTTTCACAAAGCCTTGGTTGGCACAGAGGATGATGACACAGATGAAGAAGCTGTATTTTATTTGAACCAGCTTTGCAATCTCAGGTTCAAAATCCTGCAGCAGCTCCCTAAGAGACATGACTGACTCTGTGTTACAGTTGCCACCTCAGCCCTTCAGCAAAGCTGGTTCATGAGGATTAAAGTGAGGAGACATGAATTGTCACTGACCTCACTGACACAGCCTGTGAACAAAGGGCTTCAGAATTCCCTGCCACCTTTTATTTCAGGTATGAAGAGCAGGATTGCAGCTCAGAATAAGAGGAAGCCAGTGGTAAACCTATTGCATGTGAGCCTCCTGCACACAATCCCCACCAACAATCCCAGGGTACATTTGGAGTGTGGTGGGAATTCAGACACGTGATTTTGATTAATGTTAATGCAAACTGTGTGGCCAAATCCCTGTACACTACTTTGAGAGCTTATTCTAAAATCGAAATATAATTAAGGTTGCAACACAAACCAAATAAAGCAGGGAAATGACACTTCATTAGCAACCTATTGGGTGCAAGCACCATAGGTAATCTGTTGCAACAGTGTAGCACTATAATAAAATGTTTAAAGTGTTTATATACCATCACTCTCAGCTGTTTACGAAAATACGGTAAAGACATCCAGACACCATTAAAAAAAAAGGTTAGCTTCTGCAACTATATAAATTACTTCTATAGATTATTTAATTGTGGTACTGGATCACAAGATTTTGCATACTCTTCCCAGTGACACTTGGAGACCAGCACATTTGATCTCTTTGTAAATTTTTACTAAGGAGCAGCCATGCATAATACAACAGACTGTCAACAGAGGAGATGAGGAGCTGAAGGGAGTAGGAATGCATATGAGGAGTTTCTGTTTAGTCAAGCTCATAGGTAACAGATAAATGACCTAAAGATTGTTTTCAGTTTTCCCCCTTGCACAAATCTGTATTCCAGATCCTTGTAATTGTGAATACCAAATTTGAACTCTAGAGTGAGAAACGGTGCCATGCATAGTCCTTTGTCCCTAGCACTGCTTTTGCAGATGACTAAAGTGGCATTTCTGTTCTCTTATTCCTGCTCTGCAGAAAATTGCCAAGCCAGTTTTGGTTTGGGTCTTTTGGTTGTTTGGTTCTTTTTGTTTGTGTACTATTATCATTTATTATTATTATTATTAACATTAATGCTATTATTTCTGTGGACTGTGGGCTAAGGTTTTTCATCTTTCTCCATCACTTAAAAGCCAATGGAAAGAGGAGTTCTCTGAACTCTCTCATGGAGGCAACAGCAATCTTTTTACTAAAACTCAGTAGAAGCGATCAAAGAAGCTAATGGCTGCAGATTATAATCTGCAGGAACCCCCTTTTACAGTCTTTGCAGTGTAGAAATAATGGGGTGGTTTTGTGTGTGTACATGTGTGCATGAACAATGCAGGGGAAAGAGAGGAAGTGACAACTGATAGCAGCAATATTTTGCTGTGCTTTACAGAACACAGAGATCTCATAGTAGCAAGCAGGCAATTGTTCTGAGATCGAGCAACTTTCCTTATTATTGCTAAAAGCAAATGCAATTGAAGACACAAAATACAATTCAGTCCTTCATGTAAGATTTAGGACTATTATTATAAACCTCAAGCATTTTGTGCTGGGATTCTGGACACGTGTAATGTTGTTGCTAGCCCTAAATTCAAAGCTTTTAACATATGTACTACAAAACAAAATCTGAGAAAAAGAACTGCTGCTTAACGGAAAAATATTAGGGCAGTAAGTGTTAATCTCTATTACACATCTATTCATTATACCCCTAGCCATACTTCTAGCAAGTTCAGAAGAGAGGACTACTAAGATAAATTTGACTTAAGTCTGTAATACTACTTTATAAGCACATTTGGTAGACTCACATAAAATGTCCAAGTAAAAATGATCTAAATTATGATGAAGATTTTTTTTTCCTTTAAAAACTCATTGAGTGTGTCTTTTATATATTGGCTTTTCTTTAATATTATGGTCTCTTTAAAAATGGATTAGAGGTACACTGTCTTTTGACATAGTGCAAGAAGCAGGAGTGTGCAGACAGCTCAGAGGATGTAATTTTTTCCCTCTAACATAAAAAGATGTGTGAAGTTACTATGGCTCTTCAAAAAGGCCTAGTAATTGAGCCTGGTTATGGTCTCATTAATGTGCAAGTTTCATTTATCACCTTCTTTCTTTGAGGATTATGTGCATTGATTCATCAAGACTTGTGACACATGGTTTTCATTTGCTCTATTCAGTGCTTCTTTTTAAATCAGTTTGTACTAGATTGTAAGAAAAGGTCTGAAAGTAAATCACACTTGCCTCCTGAAAACAGAAATGAGAAAATTTCCGCTTTTTTTTTAAAATTACAATTAAATGCACTTTCATTCTCTTTTCTTGCTCTTTATATGTTTTTCTTTCAAGTGCGTTTAATAACATGCTTGCTGCAGTTATTCATAACATAAAAAGAGCAAACAAAACAATATACACTGAACAGGGGAGATGTAGTTGTCTAGTAAGTTCATTATTACAAAAAGTAATTGATTTTAATTCATGTAAATGCAAGTGACAAGAATAACACAGGCAAGGTCTTTTCCTGCTGATCTACAATATCCATGATAAGTTGTACAGTTTAATAATGAGATGTCCTCATATAAATTTCCTTCTGCCTTCCTTCTTTACTTTGCTTTTCTAAAGTATGTATCACTTCAAGTATTTCCATTCTGCGTGTCACTGGCAAATGCCAAAAATAGAGAAAGAGAGATCTGATAAAGATAAAGCATGACAAAAGTTTCACGGATAATTGCCTTCACATATCCAGTTCAGCTCTCATCTCTCCTAATTAGCCTCATTACCATACCTTAAGACAGACCAGCAGTCACTCAAACTCCCCGTTTTTTCTGTCAAAACTATTGCTGACAGGCAAATGGACAACACATGCACTGAGTGAGTCCATTCTAGACTATTCTTTTACAAGACTAGCCTCCAGCAGAAAACACCAAACAATAGGTCTTCTATAAATGTATAATGAAAGTATACATACAGTGTGTGAATACTCAATAAATTATTGTCCCATTCATTGCTCCATCATCTCTTAAAATAAGGACAATAAAAAAAGAAAAATCATTCTCCAGAATATCAAAGAGATCAAACCATTACAGTGCTTCACTACTACTGATAGAGACTTTTAGAACAGCTTTGCCACAGTGACTTGAAAAGAAAAATTACTTGAGTTCTGTAAAGTTTGACTATGTCGGTACAGTGCTGGTTTCAGCATGCCCATGCTATCTCAGGAAGCTTTTCTGTTTTTACAAACCATGTTCAAATGAAAAAGTTTCATCCCATTGCTCATATTCATTTAAA